>CM019067.1:201501364-201838902 GCA_009667805.1 Leptobrachium leishanense
AACCGGGGAACCCCCTAGCTGCAAAGGGATTTCCTATGGAAATCCCTTAGAAGACATAGGGGGACTATTTGAACCCCTTTATCTCCTGATCGGTGGCAGCTATGGGGGCATGTATGGTATTTCTGGAAAGCCCAGAGCATGGCCTTTCCAATGATATCAAACATGACCATGTTATATGTAAAATAAAAGTTTAAAAAAAGGAAAAATAAAAATAATAAAAATATAATAAATTAAATAATAAAAAATAAAGACGTGTTTTTTTTTTAATGCAGCACTATTGTTCACATTTCAATTATAATGTGAACAATGATGCTTCACTAACGATTTTTTTTTTGGGGGGTTTAGCTAAAATCACGCAATTTCTCCCCAAAAAAAAAGTGGGTTCCCCGTTCTAATTTTTTTAACAAATCTACCCCACAACATATGACCGCAGAGCCTCGGATAATGAAATTTAAAAAAAAAACACTTTACACACTGTGGAAGATTGAAATTTTATTGAAAATTCACATTTATTTACTTTTTTTTACATTTTTTGTTATAGCATTTTGGCAGGGCATGACATATACATATAATAATGATATATTATTAATCTGCCGAGTCTGCCGGAAAGAACGATATATAATTTGTCTGGGTGGTATAATAATACGTGACTTAAAAACGGTCAAAATGAGCTCAGCAAACTTCTACTTCCGAAACAGCGCCGAAGTTGTAAAATTACTCCCGTCCTTAAGGGGTTAAACCAGATTGTTTAGTCAACAGAGACCTTGGGGGAGAGATAAGTTTGCCAAACTGGCAGGCAGACCTGCAAACAGCAAACATGCGGTAAACAGAAACATGAACACAGAACCGCTCAGACAAAACACCAAGGGATAAAGCAAGAGAATCGTCAGTAGGAATAGCTAGGTCAAAACGTATACAGGATCCTCGTACAAGCAAGTCGGCAACTGGGTAATCAATTAGCAAGATATTAGACAGCAGACGATGCAGGAACTTTACTCCACATCTGGGCGACGAGCAATATCCCACACCCTGCTTTAAACCTGGCAGCTCCTCATGACCACGCCAGACCCTACCCCCTCAGACGCCGACCAGCCATTACTAACTGTTGGCACCCAGCCATCCAGCGACACCGCCCGGTGCCCAGACCCCCCAGGCAGGACTGCGGGGGCTGAGGACATAACAGAACCCCCCTCTACGGTCGGCCTCAGGAGGACCCCCAGGCGCAGAAGGATGGGCCGCATGGAATCGGTGAACCAGACGAGGTGCATGGATTTCGCTGGCTGGCAACCAGACCTATCCTCCGGACCATAACCTTCCCAATCCACAAGGTATTGGACAACACCCCATACCACACGGAACTTCAGGATGGCACGGACCTCGTACTCCTCCTCACCCTGGGACTAAATAGGCGGAGAAGGAACAGTAACTCTTGTATACCTATTGCACGTAAGAGGTTTAAGGAGGCTAACATGAAATACGTTATGGATGCGTAGATATGGGTGTAATGCCAAAGCATAGGAAACTGGATTAACTTGACGTAAAACTTTGTAAGGACCGATAAATCTGAGGGCCATTTTCATGGAGGGTACTAGGAGTTTTATGTTCCTAGTAGACATCCAAACTTTGTCCCCTACCGTATACACGGGGGCAGGACTTCTCCGTTTGTCTGCTTTTATTTTTTGATATTGGCCTCCAAAATTTCTTTAACCTTCTCCCATGTCCCCTTTAGGGAGTCGAATTGTTCATTCAAGGCAGGTAATGCAGTTCCTTGAAAATCAGAGGGGAGCATGGGAGGATTATATCCATACACGGTGTAACTAAATTAGCATCCTTACACTCCTGCTTGTTTCTGCCCGGATCTCGTTTATTTTAATTGCTCTGCTTGTTAGTTCTAGGAATTCCAAAAGTCTATGCAAACTCATCTAATTCAACTAATATTCACTATATACATTTTCTTGAACCAAAGTCTTGCTCAAGATGGCCATTATGAACCATCATGGCAGCTTATTTTTTGCCTGTTTCCCTTACATTCCCTCCTTGGCTAGGGTCTCAGGTTCTCCTTCCTTGAGATCATTAGCCACTACACTCTGAATCATTTATTCTCAAAAACCTGGTACCCTTGAGTTGACTCCTTCATTGGGAACAAATCAGGAGTAATTACTAGTGGTATCTTCTAGTGGGGATTAGAGCCTTCTTACATACGGGCCATAGATACAATCCTATCCGATAGAGTATGGTCCCCAACACCAGGAGTACGATGATCATCATGATCATGGATCCGACTCGATAAATAAAACCCAAGATGGATCCAAACCAGTCTCCAAACGACCCGAATTCTCGAAAAGGATTCCAGCCTTCCGCCGCGATCTTTCTAGCCTTGTTCTGTAGTTGTGACACTTTCTCCTGGTGGTCCTGGATTTCCTGGTAATAATCGGGAACTTCTTCAGTTGAATTTTGGATAAAAGTACAACAGTCATAATGCATTGTCATTTCACATAACCCATTTAGTGCAGCACTAATCTGTTCCAATGCCAAATCATGTACCATTTGCAACTTTCGGATCTCGTGCAACTCTAATTTTAACAATTGAATATCTTTACTTGTGATGTTTAAAAATTCATCCATCAACACAGAATAGTTATTTAATCTTTTCATCAATTCTATTCCCCAGCCAGTCCATGCCGGGAACCAAGCCCATGCCTGATCTCCCTTTGAGAATAGTTGCTGTTTTTCTCTGTCAAAAACAAGGGGATACCTAGGGTGCAATGTAGTGTCAGGTGATGTGTCGTCCCCCTGTACTCTCTGAATGGGAACTAATTTGGCCAGGTAACACATACCTGTGAGATCTGGTGGTATCCATTTATAACATACTTTTCCAGGGCATACATGGAACTCTCCAGTCATTAGAAATGGTGCCATATAATCTTCACCATTGAATGTCTCTACCATCAGTTTAAGCAATTGAAATGTAAAATACCTAACATTTTTGTGAGTTTTGATCGAGAGGAATCTCTTTGGCTGGGTTCTATCAGCTTGAGTTACAGTAATCCATCCTATATTTGACCTAAGTGTACAAGAATAGTTAGCTGTTAAATCATACCGGCTGAACTGGCATGGGTTATTCTTAATTTCTGCTACCTCTTTTTCTTTCCCTATTTGGTGCCTCCATTACAAACCTAAAGTCATTGTGCTGACAGCATCATGGCTAACCCCTAAAGTACCAGACTCTGCCATATCAATACAAGGGTATTCATGTTGTAGAAAGGACAGAGCAAAGCGAGGAGGAGGAATTATTTATGTTGACGAGTCCACAAAGTTCACCCCTCTGCAAAACTCTAGCTCCCCAGCCACTTTCTATTTCCTTTCTGGTATTATTGAGATCCCATTCAGTAAACCAATTATTGTTGCTGGATTCTATCGCCCACCGAGCTCCCCAGTGCATTCCCTTTCTGACATAACCCAAATCCTTAGTAATTTGGTAGCTCAAAACCAATAAAGTGAACTGCTGGTCCTCGGCGATTTTCATGTTGACTGGCTGAATCCTAAAAACAATAAACAATGCTCCCAGTTTAAGGCTTTCCAGTTAACACAATTAATCTCCTCCCCCACTCGCATTAATATGAAAAGTCTTAACCATACCTTGCTGGACTGGATTCTCTCCTCATGTCCAGATAGAATACAGGAGGCAGGCGTTCTCGCTAATAGCTTCAGTGATCACTGTCTAGTGTACTGTGTGCGCAAAATAAAGGCCACAAAATCTCCCCCAAAGGTAATAATCACCAGGTCCTTCAAGAAATTTTATCTTGAATCCTTCCTAAATGATCTCAAACAGCTCACGTGGTACAGGCTAAACCTAATCCCAGACCTGGACTGTGCAATTGAATACATTCAGTCAGAGCTCCTGCAAGTATGGAATGCCCATGCCCCGCTGCGTAAAGTGCGAGTCGAAGGGGCACATCTCCCCTGGGTTACAGCTGACCTCACACACATGTACCAGCTTAGAGATTCACTCTGGTTAAATTTCAAGAGTACTGGATCCATGAACGATCACTGTGAATACTGAAAATGGCAGAATGCATGCACACAGCAAACAAAAATGGCCAAAGCCCAGTACTTCAATGAAAATCTAAACAATAACTTATCAAGCCCAAGAAATTTTTGGAAAATCATAAATAACATACTACTCCCACTGTCCACTCCCAACCAGCTGCAATCAAAGTAAACAGCCAAACCCTGCAACACCCCCTAGATGTAGCAAATGCCTTTAATAATGATTTTGTTGGATGCGCCAACACCCGATTGCTAAGCTAGCAATTGAAACACATTCAGAAAGGCAGCACAGAAGTCAGATCCTTCCAACTGTGCAAAAACCCTGTATCAAAGGGAATTTCAGTTTTAGACCGGTGCCTGTCAGTGCCATTACTAATAGGGCTGGGCATTCGTTTCGATTCGAACATGAGTTCGATTCGAACATTGGCCGTTAGAAAGTTCTCAAACATCGAACATTTCAGACCGTTCGCAAAAAGTTTTAAAAAAAATTATTTTGATTTTCTTTTTTTAAAAAATGCTTAAAAAATCCTAAAAAATCAAAAAATAAAGAGACTCTTTACTACAGAATATTATAAGCAATGGTTTATTAGATATTGAATTAAAACGGGAATATTTTTAACATTGAAGCCTATGGGATAAAACAGTCTTATTGCTAAAACATCAGGCAGACAAGGCCCTCTAATCAGGCACTGCAGAGGGCAGCCCGCCGGGGCCTCCCAAGGACCCCTTGAGGAGCATGCGGCTGCAGGATGACAGAGCTGTGACTGTGTGGGCTGGCTGGCCGGGTGCATGTGGCAGAGAGGTGGCGCAGGGAGGGAGCCACGGCAGACCCCCCAACAACCAGGATCCAGGGAGCCCCCACTGACCACCAGGCTAAGGTAAGGCGACACATTTTTTAAAAAAATTAAATCCAACATCTTTAAATGTCCCCTGGAACATAAAATATATTTTTTTTCTTTCTAGTATTCACCAGATTCTTGGATCCACAAACAAGTGCAGCCTCCTGTCAAGGCAACTACGCGCGCTGCTGCGAAAGATGCCGTGTTAAGTCGCTCATTATCTGTCTATCCTAGACCCAGATAATGACTGCATGGACAACAATCCCTGCGCACTCAATTACCTATCCATCCCCCCACACTTTCTCTCGCAACAGACACGTAGAGCGCAATAAAGTGGTTCCAGGATTGCAACGCAGTACCAATCTTCTCTTGAATTGGGTAGTGACTACGTTTCCCACAATGCCTGTGCCCACTTTCTTATTCTATTAGTTAAGCTGCCACCAGTTCCCCTAGTGCGCAGGGCTAAGCAACCCACTATCTGTCTATAATAGACCCAGATAATGACTAACCGGACAACAATCCGCCACTTGCTTACCCAACCGTCCCCAGCGACCGCAACTCACAATTTTGTAGCTACTCGAGCTTAACACAATAAGCAATACTCCAGTCTCTTTAGTTAGCGATGCAAAATGTGCAGCTGGCTTCCCCGCTACACTAATAGCATATCTTCTCGTTAAAGCTAGCATCAGACTGTAGAGGTGCTGCCCGGCAGTGTGAGGATTCATATGCTGCATTACTATACTGTAAAGGTGCTGCCCGGCAGTGTGAGGATTCATATGCTGCATTATTATACTGGTAAGGTGCTGCCCGGCATTGTGAGGATTCATATGCTGCATTATTATACTGTAAAGGTGCTGCCTGGCAGTGTGAGGATTGATCTGCTGAATTATTATACTGTAAAGGTGCTGCCCAGCAGTGTGAGGATTCAAAGGGCTAGATCTAGATGCCGTTTCAATGACAATATTAGTCGTGACAGGAATTCCACCACTGACTGTGATTCTTCATTTGGGGACAGTGACGAGGAGAGATCTAGGGCACAACCCGAACCATCATCTAATGAACCCAATAGATCGATCTTACGGTCCACAAATAGACATGTCTTTTTTGGAGGACACCTGGAAGACCAACCCCCCCCCCCCCCATAGAGGCACGGCTAAGAGATCGCCAAAAATGGGCTTAAAAAGGGGGTCGCTGCAACGATTACTACCCACGGAGACGCTAATGACTAAAAACTCTATAATGAACTTGTCTAATTTTATTCTCTCTGCAAGTCACATATGACTGTTACAGAAAGGGTTATCCTATGTACCTACACCTTCTTTCAATAAATTTAACTGGGTTAAAGACCTGAACCTTTTTGCTCGAAAGCTAACATTACATGTATTTATGGAGACTAAAAAAGAAAGAACAGCTAAAAATTTGGGACTGTCTACAGACGATCTACAACATCTGGAAACCCTTATGGCACTTTTAGATGAATGTCCTCCTGATGCATTAAATATTAAAAAAATCTTCAAATCCAGGACCAAGTTTACACCACCATTGTCCGAATCCTCCAACATACAAGTTTTTGTAGATCTAGTTACGCATGAAATTGAATCCATTAAACTAAAAGAATTGACCTGGAAAACTAATTTGCCCAGATCTGAACAAAAAGCATTGGAAGAACTCAGCAAAGCAAATGATATCGTTATTAAACAATCGGACAAAGGGGGAAATTTAGTCCTGATGAATAGGGCTGACTACCACTTCATGTGTATGACACATGTGCAGGATCGTGATGGTTATAGACAATTGCCCAGCGACCCAACAATAACATTCTCTAAACAACTGGCTATATTACTAAATGAGGGTGTAGCCACTGATGTTATAACAGCAGACAATCAAAATTTTTACATTCACCCTACTTGACAATACCTACGCTGTACTGTTTACCCGAGGTTCACAAATCGATTCTTCCCATTCCAGGTTGTCCAATAATTTCAGGGAACAATTCCCTCACTGAACGCATTAGCGAATTGGTAGACTGTTACCTCCATCCTCTTGTTGAAGCCACCCCCTCATTTATTAGAGACGCCCAACATGTACTCTCAAAATTAGCAGATATAGTTATCCCTGCTGGCACTTATCTTGTGAGTTTCGGTGTGGTCTCTCTATATAATAATATACCACATGAGGTGGGTCGAAGAGCCACCAAATACTTTCTGGGGGGCAAATACTCACCAGTGGAAAACAATTTTATTCTAGCACTTTTGGAATTTATTTTGTGTCACAATTACTTCCTATTTGATGGAAAATTCTATTTGCAAGCCTGCTGGACTGCGATGGGCATGTGCTACGCACCTAGCTACGCTAATCTTTACCTTGCGTGGTGGGAAAAATTATTTGTCTTTATTCCAGAATTGACTAAATTTACCACTCATGTCATCCAGTGGATGTGTTATATTGATGATATTCTATTGCTCTGGAATGGCTCCATTGAGATTTTGAATGAATGGCTTTCAATCTTGGATACCAATGTAGCGATGTGTTAAAGTCTACTGTGGCAGTACCCATTTTTGGCCACAAGGTGGAGACTGTCACGATTAGAGACCCTGGACACTTGAACTACATGTCCATGCATGCTTTGCGAAGAAACAGGAAGTGGGTGGGTTTGTGGAGAGCTGTACATCCTGCACCTCGTGGAGAACAGGCAGAGCGCGCCAGGGAGTCAAGGAGAGCGGATGCACAAAGTAAAGAGAGAGACCAAAGATAGGCCGGAGCGCAGACAGAGTGGATCGGGGCCTTCAGGATTGGCTCACTCAGCTTGCGGGACACAGACCTCACCCTCTATGCTATTCAAGTGCAGCTGAAGGAGAGAAGACCCCAGGAGTGAGGAGTACCGCGGTCGATCGAAGCGGGGAGCAGGCGGTAAGCTGGATGAGTCGCGGCTGACAGACAGAGGGCCAGACAACAGATCCGGTGGTGGGCATCCCCCGGCAACATCGAGCGGAGAGGCGTCCTGGGCCAGCCGAATCTCAAGCTTGCGCTGGATGGGTGAGAGGCCCCAAGGCCGTGTTTAAATAAGAGCGTACGCTGCTGTTTCCTTCTAAAACCCACAGGGCCCCAACTGACTAGTCGAAGACATCGCTAAAGTAAACTCACTGGCCAGTTGAGAAGTACCCGGGTACCCTACACACACAAATACATATCACCTCATGTTCTGGGATTTAACCTGTGCAGGACTCATTTTCCTTTTCCGAACCGGGACAAGGGGGCAAAGTTAAAGCTACATTCCGAACATTTTTCCTTTTTTTGTTCCCGCTGCGCGTTCACCGTGATACGAGAACTGTGTATTTTATTGTGTCTCGCTACGGGGTTTTTCCTCGAATTTCGTATCTTTTAATTTTCTGCTCGGTCGGGGTTTTTTTCCGAAAATACGAAGCCCTCGTGTTTTCGTTTCTTTTACCGCTACGCGTTTATCGTGTTACGAAAGTACTGTAAATCTTCCTGCATATACCGTGTCTTAAGAGCTGCAAACCTTTTAGTAAACCTTTTAAATTGTAAAACTGTCCAGCGTGTTGGAGTATATTTATTCCCTAGTGCGGGGAGACTGACCCGTGGTTCATTTTCAGCGGCTCCTCCGGGAGTGAGCGCTACACCAATAATATTGGTCTCCAATTGACGATGGTTCTAGGAAACACTAAGATCGAATTTCTGGACCTTGAGATCTCTCTAACTATTGATAGGCTCACTACGAAGCTCTATAGAAAATCCACGGCTACTAATAGCTTTCTGGAGTGGTCATCATATCATCCCACCAACCTCAAGAGAGGTATACCGGTAGGACAGTATCTTCGAGCCAAACGAAATTGTTCGAATACATCTGATTTTCAAATTGAAGCTGATAAATTAAAAATGATGTTTCTTTCCAAAGGGTACCCTAAGAAATGCCTTAAAAAAGCATACGAGAGAGCCCTTATGACCCCGCGAGACAAATTATTATCTTCAAAAGATCGATCGTCCAAATATGATGTAAGATTCATTGCCACTTATAATACTGGCTGGGACCGCATTAAGGCTATTTGTGAGAAGTACTGGCCCATTTTACAAATGGAGAAATCATTGACTACCATCTTACCAAATAAGCCACTTTTTACAGCTAGACGGGCTAGGAATCTACGTGACAAATTAACACACAGTTTTTTCCAGCCCCAAACGAATGCTAATACCTGGTTACAGCAACCCAAAGGTACCTTCAAATGTACCCACTGCAAAGCGTGCAGCTTTGTAAATAAATCTAATTGTTTCATCAGTAATGTTACCAAAAAGAAGTATCAAATTCGAGACTATGTCAACTGCTCCAGCAGTATTCTCATTTATTTAATCACGTGCGTTTGTGGACTCCAGTATGTTGGCAAAACAATCCAGCAATTCCATCGCCGCATCCTTCAGCATATTAATTCGGTCCATAATTCCCTAGAGACTTCGGTTTCTAGACATTCGTTTGAAACATTCAGCCGAT
The DNA here is from genome assembly GCA_009667805.1 of Leptobrachium leishanense. Lineage (NCBI taxonomy): Eukaryota > Metazoa > Chordata > Amphibia > Anura > Megophryidae > Leptobrachium > Leptobrachium leishanense. The sequence goes on from CM019067.1 coordinate 201,510,758, forward strand.
CCCAGCTGTTTATCATGTCAAGCCATTGAGAAACTGAAAGTGGGGCCAAGAAAAGCCAATTTTGATAAGTCATTATGACAAAAAGAATCCTTTTGGATTTATACTTTGTAAACTCTTCACCCCTCTGGTATCAATGAGGAATACAATTATACGCCTTTCATCTAATCTGTAGGTCTGACATGTTCACCCAGCTCCGAGTTGTATCCAACCTCTATTGTTGGAAATCTGTTTCATATTTCATGACGTATTATACTTTATCCTTTTTCACATCCATTAATGTATTTATCAATCTCCATACATTCACAAAGCCTAGTTAGCTTTAAGTACATTAATTAATTCAGTTGACAGTGTTGTTGGAATTACGAATAGTGTTTAAAACTCAATTTGAATTTAGTCCCGCTGATATGTGATATATTTACATCCATAGCCAGGGTTTTTCAGGTGGGCTGCTATCGCCACATTTTGCATACCTGAATCGGTTGACTTCTATTACTAATAGTGTTGCCATATTAGTACAGATACATAAGTATACACTCAGTTCATTATTATCGTTTATGCATCCTCTGCACCATTCCTTTTATGGAATGCTTCTTGTGGAAAAACTAATATCTTTATGTCAGAATATTGGTATTGTATTTTATAGGGTGCCCATGTTTATCATGGAGCGCATCTATTACCAAATTAAAAATTTTAAATCAAAAATTAAAAATGAATGAGAACTCCTGAGATGTAATTAATGCAACAATGGCGTCATCTTAGGGTCAGAGAAATATTATGATCCCCATTGGTGAGTTCAGGACATAGAGACTCTCTGTATATTTTTTCTGTATGTATTTTTTCTTGGGTCTCTGCATATACAATTTTGGGATCTGCAAAGACTCTCCTATGGTGAGCTCAGCTGGTAGTGTTTGATCACACTGTCCACTATTTGACGCTATCTACCTCCTCCTTTTCTCTGGTACTTTAAACGGTTTATAAGGCTGTCTTTCCGAGCTAATATACCGAAGATCTGTCATTACGCTCGGCATTTTTTACACTTTTTTACTTTTTGTATTTACGATCCCCGACATGATCAGGACTTTTGTCCCCTTTGGATAAGCAGTCTTATATTTATCCATTACTGGCATGATTTGCTTCATAATGGAATTTCACATTATATTTATTATTTCATTATATGTATTCTTTTTTCGATCTTTTTCAATACTTTATTGTCGGCGATTATAGCAACATTGGAATGCTTCTACCTTATTGTTGCAAAGCGTTGTCAATCACACTCTTGCTGGCCAATTAGACTTAGTACCGCTATGAGAGAGCCTCACAAATGAATGTTATGTTTCAATTGGACCACCAGTATGTCCATCATTGTATTATGCATCTGTGGCACTCCCCCTGTAGCCTGATTGGATAATAAGGAGGCTGGCCCTCTGATTCACGGAATTTAAACGACACACTGTCCTCTGTTCTCCCCACGCACTCCTGACGAGCCTTTGGCGAAATGCACGTCGGGTGCACTTTCTTGTATGTTTTTTAAAATATTGCGAGACTCTGATCTGTTCCAGCATCGGTTTGATGTACAGGTGGAGGCTAGTGTGAGCGTGATTGTTCGGTTCCCTTTTCCCCAAATCTCCTATGTATGAAAATTTATTTGTGTTGCAATTTGAAGTTGTGGTGGAAATTGCTCCAGAGTATTGCATTGGAAGGAAATCCTATCCTCACCGTGATGAATTGACATTATTTGTTATATGTACCAACGCTCTTTTGCCATCATTAACCATATGGTCTAATGCTTCTAATTAAGGGCTTTAGCGATTGGACACTCCAATCTCACTTACAGGTCTCGCAAGTTCCTACTAGTGGTTCCCCGACTTTTGATAACTCTTTATGGGTTAATTAAACCCCAAGGAATACATTATTTAGTTTCTTTTGTCTGAAGGATACCTGCTGTGAGGAACTTTTCTTTTAAATGTATTGTACGTCTAATTTGTGTTTTGTGAATGTCTTTTTTTTGCACTTTTTATCTGGTCACATTAAAAGTTACTTTTTATTATTGATTCAGGTAGAATCAGTGGTACACCTGAGATTCCAGTTGTACTTGCATGTTTAGGATTCATATGCTGCATTATTATACTGTAAAGGTGCTGCCCGGCAGTGGGAGGACTGATATGCTGCATTATTATACTGTAAAGGTGCTGCCTGGCAGTGTGAGGATTCATATGCTGCATTATTATACTGTAGAGGTGCTGCTCAGCAGTGTGCGGAATCATATGCTGCATTAATTATTCGTCTTACAAATTTGGTTACTTAACCCGTTTACATTTGGATTGTAATATTGTGACCTCCAGGGCCCCGGGTGGCGATCGGGGGGGCTCCGGATGCATGGTGCCGCCAGCTGGCCGAATGCCAGTAGCTCCGGCGGCACCCGGCGCAGCTGTGAGTGATCAGGGGGGAGGGCGCGACGTGATGACGCAGAGCCACCGGGACCTTTAATTCAGGAGCACGCGCTGTACACCTTGCCTTTGCCGTGGAGTTTCATTCCCGCATCGCTAGCTTACCGAATCAGTTTGTATACTTGTTACTGACCCTGCTTGTTCTGAGGACCCGATCTGTTGCCGGCTTTGCCTGCCATTTGACTATTCTCTCTGTGTACTCCCTGCCTGTTCTGTTTGCCTCCTGTTGCTACTGGTGTGTGCCAATTCTCACCATATACAGTAGCGCAGTACTAGTGCCTAAACGTTGTTGACCCGGTTTTGTTATAACAACTACTCTCGCTCTGTGCCCCTGTCTGGTATATTCCGCTGCTTGTTACTGCTGGTGCGTTTCCATCCTGCCATACACTATAGCGCAGTAATATTTGCGTGCATTGCCACTGACGCGTGTAAAAGATTCATATCATTGTAATATTTGACCGCAGGGTCACTGCCACTGCACTCTTCCACAATACCTTAGAGGGGTTACGGTGTGAAGGCACTAGCTGGCACCAAAGGTCCAATTTTAATGCACCTGTTGTTACTTTCATCCAAAGTCTGCATGTTTCACCATAATTTAGCCAAAAAATCACTAAACTTGTCCTGCGTGTCCTAAACGTCTCCTCTTTACATACAGGCTGCCGCCGCAAGCAGTTGTTTATTAATAGATTAACCCTTTCACTGCGGAGGATGCGCTCAGCGCGTCCACCCGCAGTACTGTTCCATGCGGAGGACCTCTCTCTCTTCGGACCTCTCTCCCTCCCAATCGCCGGGGTGCACAGGGTTAATCCAGGCAGCATTTGGAAGGGCACAGCCTGCCCTTCCAAACGGTGGCTGTCATTAACCCCTGTGGGGGGCCGGATCACGATTCGGCGCTGAAAAGCGCCGGATTGTGATCCTCTCCCGGAGCTGGCCGACATCTTGGATGTCGGCCAAGCCTCCGGGAACTTCCCCTGAGGACTGGCGTCATCATGCATAGCATGATGATGCCTGTCCTGGAGTTAACCCCTAGCTACCAGCAATGGTGGAGATAGGGGGTTCCAATGAACCCCCTATCTCCCGATCCGTGGCAGCTATGGGTTAATGTTTGATATCGTTGGATTGGCCATTTCATGGCCTTTCCAACGATACCAAACATGACCATTTTTTTTAAAAATGAAAAATAAAAATAAAAAAATATTTTAATTTTTTTTTTGTTTGTTAGTGCAGCAATATTGTTCCCATTTCAATTATAATGTGAACAATGATGCTGCACTAACGATGTTTGTATGCGGTGCGTTTGTTAAAAATGTTAAAAAAAAATTGTGGAAAATGTCGCTGAGTCCCCATTTCTAATTTTTTTTTAACAAGAGCACCCCATAGAAAATATAACCGCAAACGATCGCATGTTAAAATGTGAAAAAAAACACTTTACACATAATAAATTATTGAAAATTCTACTTTTATTGCATTTTTTGTTATAATATACAGACAGGACATGATGTATACATATAATAATGACATATTATGAATCTGCCAAGTCTGCCGGAAAGAACGATATATAATATGTCTGGGTCATATATCAAAATATGGTTTCAAAACGCTGTTAAACATGATGAGCGAAAGCGGTAAAAATTACCTCAGCAAAGAGGTGTGAAAAGCCTCAGCAGCGAAAGGGTTAAAGGAAAAACATTTACCGCCATTTGAAATGTCATTTTTTTTGTTTTTAAATGTTTCTATACATCCTACAAATCCGCCACTTCACGGGCAGGTTACGGGGACGTCTTAGGCACGATATTTGAAGGAATTTTTTGTTTTTATTCTTAACCTTTATTTCATGGAAAAATCACTGTTCTTTAAAAACGTTTTTTTTTTACTTTTTTTACTTGTTTCCTGTCCCCCAGGGCACTACCCGGACCCCCATACACCTTTTATGGCAAATATCTTGCATATATGCCGTCTTGGAGGGCACTCTTAAAATCGAACGTTCGAGTCCCATTGACTTCCATTGAGTTCGAATCGTGTTCGGGTTCGAATCCGAACTTTTTCAAATGTTCGTGTTCGAATGCGAACCGAACACGGGGGTGTTCGGCCCATCCCTAATTACTAAACTTCTCTGTAACCAAAAAATGAAACACCAGTTAGGACCTGACCAAATCCCAGCAATGCTGCTGAAAATCAGCATGCCGGCAATTGCAAAACCTGTCGCAACCCTAATCAATGAATCGCTGGCGACTGGATATATACCCAAACTCTGGAAGACTGCGAGAGTGGTACCTATACATAAAAGTGGAGACAATACTTTGGTATCCAACTGCCGTCCAATATCATTGCTTCCTGTAATGTCAAAAATTCTGAAAAAATGTGTTTACACTCAGTTACGCGATTACTATCAGTATTCAAACTATTTAACCCCAGATCAATCCAGCTTCCATCAAATCATTCAACCACAACTGCCCTTTTAAAAGTTTCCAATGATATCCAGGTTGGTATGGAACAAGGAAACCTAACTGGAGCCATCTTCCTTGATTTTGCCAAGGCCTTTGACACAGTAGACCATGGCATCTTATTACAAAAACTTAAAAACTCTGGTATTGGCGATCGATCGCACGGTAACCTGGTTTCAATCATATGTGTCTGATCGGTCGCAATATGTGTCCATTTCTGACAGCACTTCCCTCCCAGTCACGTGCGGTGTACCCCAAGGCTCGATACTCGGCCCCCTGCTATTCACAATATTCATAAATGATCTGCCCAATGTCTGCAAAGCCTCTACCGTACACATGTACGCAGACGACACTGTAATCTATAGCAGCAAATCAGATCTCCCACAGTTGGAGGCGTGCTGCAAGACCAAATCACAGACGTAGAAAAGTGGATCAAAGATAACAAACTTTTTCAAAATGCTGACAAAACTGTTACAATGCTCTTTGGAACAGCACCTAAACTACACAAATTGCAAACACCCCATCTATGTGTCAGGACAAAATCAAATGGCACGTTGACCACAGTCACTTCTTTCAAATATCTAGGTATGTGGTTAGACCCAAATCTATCCTTTGGCCCCCACATCGAACAACTTTCATCTAAACTTTACCCCAAACTAGGTGCCCTGTACAGAAAAAAAATCCTGGCTGAGCCCCGCGGTAAGAAAGCAGATTGTACAACAAATGCTTATGCCAGCTATTGAATACGGAGATGTAGTGTATGCAGCCGCCCCGCAGACGCACCTCCAGAAACTTACTACATTGTATAACTCATTCTGTCGCTTTGTGCTACAATGTAACTTACATGACCCACCATTGTGACATGTTAAAATAGCTAAACTGTCCGTCGCTGGAATTTAGACACACTCTTCACCATTCCAACCTGGTGTTTAAGAGCTTTTCTGGGAAGCTACCACCCTACCTGAATAGGCTGCTTCCCTCAACAGTTCCCTTATCCTATAACCTCCGATCCAGGACCGGCACCTTACTTGCAATAACACAATACAAAAAGAAAGTGGCTCGATTCTCATTTTCCTACAGAGCACCACAATTATGGAATAATCTCCCAGACACCATCAAATCTTCCCCCAGTCTAAAGTCCCTTAAGAGCTCCCTATTAACATAACTCAATAAGGAATGCACCTGTAAACCTGTAACATAGTGACTATATTTCCTACATATTTATTTTCTGTTAATCTGTATATTTGTTTTGTGTTAATATCTTGCATTTTACAACTTTGTATTTCTGTAACAATGTTCTTGAACCCAGGACATACTTGAAAACAAGAGAAATCTCAATGTATCCTTCCTGGTAAAATCCTTTATAAATAAAATAAATAAATAAAATATTTCAAAACAAAAGTCAGGAGGGGACACAGGACCAGTTATTGGGTACTCAGGAAGGTGTCCAGCCTGTTCCAGCTGGGTGTCATTTAATGGTTCGTTGCAATATTCCCAAAAGAGTTCAGAAAGGCCTAATAATCCACCGGAACTGCAGCAAATTGAATATAAATTGTCTCTGGGTGCCATCTGCTACACACTCAGCACGTGGTCTGTCCCGACTTTTGGGCATACGCATACTTGAACTTTATCAATAAATAGTCTTTTGGGAAGGACACGGGTCAAAATTACGCTTGCTTCTTTCTCCCGTTTTGTTGACTGGATATGAGGCATTTGCTCTCTCGGTGTTGCCTTGTCTTTGGATTGATTTGATAAAAAGAGTAAAATAAGTCATTAGAAACAATAAAAACAGTAAAATCGCACCAAAAATAAAAGAGGCCTGGATTCCCTTTTTTAATAGACTTATTAAGCAATTCCCACCTCCCCCTTTCTGTAAGAAACATATCTTCACGGGTTCCCCTTTGGGCTTCCCGCTCCTCCACCGTTGGCGGGTGGTCAGGCATTATTATGGCGTCAATACACACACTTGCTGATCTTTCAGGCTGATACAACTGCAGCTTTTGCCAACTTCAGCTTCAGTGGATTAGACTCGTTGGGGCCAACTTTCCACTCTGCTTCAGGAACAGCCGCAGCTAACTTTATTCTTGTATGGTGTATCCACGGAACCACCTCGGCAACCTTCACTGCTGTGGGAGTGGGTAATAGAACAGTGTAAGGACCTCTCCACTTTGGTACTAGAGGGTCAGCTTTCCACTCCTTCACCCACACTGAATCACCTGGGCATTACTTATGCAAAGGGGATACAAAAACTGAGGTAAATTATCACCCACCCAGGTATTCAGTTTCCACATTGACTGACCCAACAACAACACCTGCTCAATTAACTTAATCTCACCCAATGCCCGAAGGTCCCCCGTAGTCCATTAATTAGAGGGGTAGGCCGTCCGAACAGGAGTTCGTATGGACTTAGTTTCAATTGTGGGGTTGGCCTGCATCTAATATGCAACAAAACTATCGACAGCACCTCTAACCAACCCAGTGTCGTTTCTTGGCACATCTTTGCCATTAAAGTCTTTAGAGTTCTGTTCATTCTTTCAACTTTTCCGGACCTCTGGGGCCTGTAGGCTGTGTGTAGCTTCCAGGTAATACCCAACAGGCGGGCGAGTTGTTGTAGACAGTTCTGAACAAAGGCAGGGCCATTATCTGATCCAATTTCGAGTGGCAATCCATATTGTGGGATGATTTCTCTCATGAGGCATTTTACTACCTCTGCTGTATTTTCAGTTCTGGTTGGGAAGGCCTCAACCTATCCGGTTAAGGTGCACACCATTACACGCAGGTACTTGTATCCTTTGCAGGGTGGTAGTACAGTAAAGTTAATTTGTAATGATGCCATTGGGGACAATCCAATAGGTTGCATTCCTGGAGGTTGTGATGGACCAGACTTTGGGTTGTTCTTTGCAAAAGTCACACATTGTTGGGCTATTGCCTTGCAGATGACCGATAGTCCAGGAACATAGAAATACGGTTCCAACTGTTGTTCCATCATTTCTCTTCCTCCATGGGTACAGGCATTTCAAAATATGTGTGATCCACAGATTATTGTGGCTGTTAGCATTCAGGTTATTATTATTATTATTATTATTAATTTATAAAGCGCCAGCATATTCCGCAGCGCTGTACAATAAGCACAGTACAGACAGGGTTACAATACATTGAACAACATTTGACAAACAGTACAGGAGGAGATGAGGGCCCTATTCCCGTAGGAACTCACAATCTAGGAGGGTTGGGGTTGGAAACAGGAGGAGAGGACTGTAAGGTGAGAGTGATTGATGGTTGCGTCAGTGAGTTGGGTGGTAGGCTTCCCTAAATAGCAATGTTTTCAGGGAGCGTTTGAAGGAAGAGAAGTTAGGGGAAAGTCTGACAGCACGAGGGAGAGCGTTCCAGAGAGTGGGGGCTGCGCGTGAGAAATCCTGCAGTCTATCATGGGAAGAGGTGATGCGGGGAGAAGCTAGGCGCAGGTCACTGTTTGACCTTAGGGAGCGGGCTGGGGTGTATTTGGTGATTAGTGAGGACAGGTAGTGGGGCGCTGAGTTAGTGAGGGTTTTGTAGGTAAGGATAAGGATTTTGAACTTAATTCTGCAGTGGATGGGGAGCCAGTGAAGGGACTCGCAGAGGGGAGCGGCAGAGACAGAGCGGCGGGTGAGGTGAATTAGCCTGGCGGAGGCGTTCAGGATGGATTGTAGGGGGGAGAGGCGGGACAGAGGGAGGCCAGATAAGAGATTATTGCAATAGTCGAGTCGGGAGATTACCAGGGCGTGTATGAGTTGTTTTGTGGTGACAGCGGTAAGAAATGGCCGAATTCTGGAAATATTACGCAGTTGGTATCGGCAGGAGGAGGAAAGAGACTTGATGTGGGGGATGAAGGAAAGAGCAGAGTCCAGTGTAACTCCAAGACAGCGAACTTGGTTTGATGGGGAGATGGTGATACCCTCCACCGTGATAGAGAAGTCAGGAGGTGGGGAGGCATTAGAGGGAGGAATAAGTAGGAGCTCAGTCTTTGACATGTTGATCTTTAGGTGGTGGGAGGCCATCCAGGAGGAGATGCCAGATAAACAGTCACTGACTTTTGAAAGGACAGGGGGAGAGAGATCAGGGGTAGAGAGGTAGATCTGAGTGTCATCAGCGTAGAGGTGGTAATTAAAGCCAAAGCTGTTGATGATTTTGCCCAGGGAGGAGGTGTAGATGGAAAAGAGCAGAGGACCAAGGACAGAGCCTTGAGGTACACCAACAGATAGAGGCAATGAAGAGGAGGAGTTACCAGCAAAGGACACACAGAAGGACCTGTTGGATAAATAGGAGTCAACCCAAGCAAGTGCAGTGTCACCGAGACCCAGAGAGTTGAGGGTCTGTAGAAGGAGGGGGTGGTCAACAGTGTCAAAAGCAGCCGAGAGGTCAAGCAGGATGAGAATAGAATAGAATAGGTTCACGAATCAGGCGGATTTTTCTGTTCCTTCAACTTCTGTTTCTTCGGTGTCTTCTCCATCCTCCCCCACTAATTTTATGCTGAAGAAGTTCAGCATCATCTTGTAGGCCCTACGGAGCCGTTGCTGGACTTCTGAGGTGTTTTTCATTAGAGCGACTTCTTCAGGGGTCAGAGGGTGTGCCCATTTGTTTCTGTCTTGTTCCGATGTTGGAAAAAGCCATTGTATATAATTATGATGGACTTCGAGAAGTTCATAATCATTCTTCCATCTGTTTAGTATAACTTCAATAAAAGTTCCATCTGGCGCGAATCTCCGTTTTTGCATATACAATTCAAAATTTGGCAAATCAGAAACCAGGATCTCTTTTTGACTGAAATGGGATATACAGGGCAGCATCTTGCTTGAAGATTGTGGTTCAAATGCCTCTACATCACAAGAGCCTGTCTTCGCAGCCGCTTTAGCGGCAACATCAGCTTTCCCGTTTCCTTTGGTAATTTCTTCACTTCCTTTCTGGTGTCCACGACCGTGCATTATGCTGACAGCACTGGGCTTCCACACCGCATCCAGAAGATTCAAAATGTGCTTGGTGTATTTTACTTGTTTTCCAGAGGAGGTCAAGAGCCCCTTTTCTTTGTAAAGAGCTCTGTGTGCATGAACAGTCATAAAGGCATATTTTGAATCATGTATATATTTACACGTTTATTTTCAGACCGTTCTAGGCCTCTAGGGAAAAAGTGTGGGTACCCCTTCGTGCGGCACTGCTCGCAGATTTATCTAATGGGAGAGCAATAAATTTGCTCCTTGGAATATAGTATTCAGTAACCTGGTTTTTGGCATAAACAGTATCAGTAAAAATTATATAAACAATCAATCCTTCTTACAAACAGATACAGGCAACAGAGGGTTGTGGTATATTTAGTTTATTCGGCTCAAGGTCTTGTTACCAGTGGGGTACCTCAGGGGTCAGTACTTGGACCCATTCTCTTTAATATTTTTATTAGTGATATTGCAGAAGGTATTAATGGAAAAGTATGTCTTTTTGCTGATGACACAAAGATTTGCAACAGGGTTGACATTCCTGGAGGGATCAGCCAAATGACAAATGATTTAGGTAAACTAAAAAAATGGTCGGAGCTGTGGCAATTGAGTTTTAATGTGGATAAGTGCAAGATAATGCACCTGGGACGTAAAAACCCAAGGGCTGAATATAGAATATTTGATACAGTCCTAACCTCAACATCTGAGGAAAGGGATTTAGGGGTTATTATTTCAGAGGATCTAAGGGTAAGTAGTAGACATGTGCACAGCACAAAATTTCGTTTTGAACTAATGGATTAGTCCTAAAATGCAATTTATTTAGTTGCTAAAGAAATTCATTTTCAGTTCTTTAGTATGAAAACTAACTTCATTCATCCGAAAACCAGTGGATACAATTACTATTGTAGTGGCACCGCAGAGGGCTGAGATCGCTGCTTGTTACAGTATCTCTCACTCTCAGCACAATGTGTCAGGCAAAGCTGTTGCAGTAACTGTCTGCTGCTCATCACACTGCTCAGAGTTTCAGTAAAACTAGTAAATAATATTTTTATATATAAGCGTTTATAACAATATTATTTCCTTGTTTTACTGAAACTCTGAGCGCTGTTCCAGTCGGTTACTGTAACAGCTGAGCCTGATACATTGTAGAGAGAGATAATATAACAAGCAGCCGATCTCAGCGCTCACAGCAACTGGATTTAAAGGGCTAAAAAAAGGCTCCTCTCTGTATAATGTATAGAACATCCTACTGCATTAATGAATATCCCTCTCTGTATAATGTAGATAACATCCTCCTGCATTAATACCTCTCTCTGTATAGTGTATAGAACATCCTTCTGAATTAATTAATGTCCCTCTCTGTATAGAACATCCTCCTCAATTTATACCTTTCTCTGTATAATGTACAGAACATCCTCCTGCATTAATTAATGCCCCTCTCTGTATAGAACATCCTACTGCATTGGCATGTGGAGGGTGCAGAACTTCGGAATGCAATGCTTATCCAGCACAGGAGAGGGAACTTTTACTTAAACTTTGTATCTCTGTGGGGAGACACAGGAATATAAAAGCAGGGGAGAGGGAAAATATTAACGTAAATCGGTCTGAAAGCTCAGAGAAGAGATGACTGGTGCAAATTTATTTTTATAATAAAATAAAGCACTTTAAATCCAGGGAAAACATTCAAATAAATCACACTGAAGGCTCATAATGACAGTAATTGTGAGAACTGGATACTAAATGTATCAGGCGTAAAAAACCCTTTATAACAAGCAGCACTGGGAGAGGAGAGGGACTGTATATAAAACGTGTATTATAGATGAGGAAAGGGGGATAGTGATCCTGGATAATATAAAATGTATCAGACCTAAGCCCCTATTATGCAGAGTGGGAGGGGAAATAACACACGTTTTATAAAGTCCCTCTCTTCTCCCAGCGCTGCTTGTTATAAAGGGGTTTTTACTATCCAGCCTTCCTCTGTCATTAGCTTTCAGTGTGATTTATTTGAATGTTTTCCTTCTCCAGCTGCTTTTATCATCTTGTCTGGCTCATTGACATGCAAGGGTTAAGTAAAGGTTTCCTCTCCTGTGCTGGCTGTCTGTGCTGCGAGTGAGTATTCTGGAGCTCTATCACTGTCAGATTTTCGGGTAGGGGTCGGGAAGGATTACACATACAACCTTTTCTGTAGCTTTGTGATGTTGCGCTCTTCATTGCTGGTCTCCTTCACTCAATGTAATATCACAAAAAGGACTGAAACTAAAATGTAGTGCATTTTATTTTAGTTTCTTTCGTTTTCTGTACTGAGCAGTTTCGTATCTCTTGAGTCATACGAAAACTAAATTATCCCCAAATTCAGACTAAATCGTTTTAGTACTAAAACGAATGCACATGTCTAGTAAGTAGTCAATGTAATAGAGCAGCAGGAAATGCTAGCAGAATGCTTGGTTGTGTAGGGAGAGGCAGTGGCATAGCGTGGGTTGTCAGCGCCCGGGGCCAGCCAAGAATTGTGCGCCCCCCCCCCCAACCTGTGGACACGTTATCGATATTGCCCCAGCTAACACATGAATATTGCCCCAGCTAACACATGGATATTTATTTATTTATTTATAAAGGATTTTACCAGGAAGGATACATTGAGATTTCTCTCGTTTTCAAGTATGTCCTGGGTTCAAGAACATTGAAGTGTTACAGTTACAGAAATACAAAGTAATACAATGCAAGATATTTAAAAAAAAAACACAAATATACAGATTAACAGAAAATAAATATGTAGGAAATATAGTCACTAGGTTACATATTTACAGGTGCATTCTGTATTGAGGTATGTTAGTAAGGAGCTCTTGAGTGACTTTAGACTGGGGGAAGATTTGATGGTGTCTGGGAGGTTATTCCATAATTGTGGTGCTCGGTAGGAAAATGAGGACCGAGCCACTGTCTTTATGTATTGTGGTATTGCAAGTAAGGTGCTGGTCCTGGATCGGAGGTTATAGGATGAGGGAGCTGCTGGGGGAAGCAGTCTAGTCAGGTAGGTTGGCAGCTTCCCAGAAATGCTCTTAAACACCAGGCTGGAAAGGTGAAGGGTGCGTCTGGATTCCAGCGATGGCCAGTTTAGCTCTTTTAACATGTCACAATGGTGGGTCATGTAGTTACATTGTAGAGCAAAGCGGCAGAATGAGTTATACAATGTAGTAAGTTTATGAAGGTGTGTTTGCGGGGCGGCTGCATACACTACATCTCCGTAATCAATAGCCGGCATAAGCATTTGCTGTACAATCTGCTTTCTTATCGTGGGACTCAGGCAGGATTTGTTTCTGTACAGGGCACCTAGTTTGGGGTAAAGTTTAGATGAGAGTTTTTAGATGTGGGGGCCAAAGGATAGATTAGGGTCCAACCACATACCTAGATATTTGAGAGAAGTGACTGTGGTCAGCATGCCATTTGATTTTGTCCCAACACATAGATGGGGATTTTGCAATTTGTGTAGTTTAGGTGCTGTTCCAAAGAGCATCGTTACAGTTTTGTCAGTATTTAAAAAAAGTTTGTTGTTTTTGATCCACTTTTCTACCTCTGTGAATTGTTCTTGCAGCACGGCCTCGAGCTGCGGGAGATTTGGTTTGCTGGTATAGATTACAGTGTCGTCTGCGTACATATGTACAGTTGAGGCTTTGCAGACGTTGGGCAGATCATTTATGAATATTGTCAATAGCAGGGGGCCTAGTATTGTGCCTTGGGGTACACCGCAAGTGACTGGGAGCGGGAGGGAGGAGCTGCCAGAAATTGACACATATTGTGATCGGTCGGATACATATGATTGAAACCAGGTTAGCGTGCGATCACCAATGCCAGAGTTTTTAAGTTTTTCTAACAAGATGCCATGGTCTACCGTGTCAAAGGCCTTGGCAAAATCAAGGAAGATGGCTCCAGTTAGGTTTCCTTGTTCCATCCCAGCTTGGATATCATTGCAGACTTTTAAAAGGGCGGTTGTAGTTGAGTGATTTGGACAAAAGCCTGATTGATCCGGGGTTAAGTAGTTCCAATATTGATAATAATCACGTAATTGTGTGTAGATGCATTTTTCCAAGACTTTTGACATTACAGGGAGCAACGATATCGGACGGTAGTTGGATACCAAAGTACTGTCACCACTTTTATGGATAGGTACCACTCTTGCAATCTTCCAGAGCTTGGGTATGTATCCAGTCGCCAGTGACTCATTTATTAGGGTTGCGACAGGATTTGCAATTGCTGGCGCACTGATTTTCAGCAGCATTGCTGGTATTTGATCAGGTCCAGACTGGTATTTCATTTTTTGCTTACGGAGAAGTTTAGTAACGACACTGACAGGCACTGGTCTAAAACTGAATTCCTGTCTGATACAGGGACTTTGCACCGTTGGGGGGGCCTGACCTGCATGAGGCCTCTCTGATTGCATGTCATTTCCTAGCTTGGCAATCAAAGTGGTGGCGCATCCAACAAAATAATCATTAAAGGCATTTGCTACATCTAGGGGGTGTTGCAGGGTTTGGTTGCTTACTTTGACAGCAGCTGGCTGGGAGTGGACTGGGGGTGCTTGTATGTTACTTATGGTTCTCCAAAAGTTTCTAGGGTTTGATATGTTATTGTTTAGATTTTCATTGAAGTAATGGGCTTTGGCCATTTTTGTTTGTTTTGTGCATTCATTCCGACATTTTCGGTATTCGTAGTGATCGTTCATGGAACCAGTACTCTTGAAATTTGACCACAGTGAATCTCTAAGCTGGTACATTAGTGTAAGATTAGCTGTAACCCAGGGGAGATGGGTCCCTTTTACTCGCTCTTTACGCAGTGGGGCATGGGAATTCCAGACTTGCAGGAGCTCAGACTGAAAGTATTCAACTGCACGGTCTGGGATTAGGTTTAGCCTGTACCAGGGGAGCTGTTTGAGATCACTTAGGAAGGATTCAAGAATAAATTTCTTGAAAGACCTGGTGGTTATTACCTTTGGGGGAGATTTCAAGGCCTTAATTTTGCGCACGCAGTACACTAGACAATGGTCACTAAAGCTATTAGCAAGAACTCCTGCCTCCTGTATTCTATCAGGAGATGAGGAGAGAATCCAGTCCAGCAAGGTATGGTTAGGGCTTTTCATATTAATGCGAGTGGGGGAGGAGATTAATTGAGTTAGCTGCAAAGTTTTAAACAGCGAGCAGTGTTTATTGTTTTTAGGATTTAGCCAATCTGTATTAAAATCGCCGAGGACCAGCAGTTCACTTTTTTGGTTTTGGGCAAGTAGGTTATTAAGGATTTGAGATATGTCAGAGAGGGAGTGCACTGGAGAGCTCGGTGGACGATAGAACCCAGCAACAATGATTGATTTACTGAATGGGATCTCAATTATACCAGAGAGGAAATCAAAGGTGACAGGAGAGCTAGAAGTCTGTAAGGGGGTGAACTTTATGGACTCCTCAACATAAATAACAATTCCCCCTCCTCTCTTTCTTTTCTATAACATGAATACCCCTGTATTGATATGGCAGAGTCTGGTACTTTTGGGGTTAACCTTGACTCTGTGAGCACAATGTTTTTGGGCTTGTAATAGCAACACCAAGCCTGAAGCTCATCCAATTTAGGGAGTAAACTTCGGATGTTACAGTGCACAAATGAGAGGCCTTTTTTAGTGAGGTTGTGTTACCTATAGGACCAGGGTTAGTTTCCACATCGTTTGCCAGGGAAAGTAGCAGAATAAATAGGAATTTGGACAGAGTTTTCTTTTGATAATAATGTGGTTGCAGAGTTTTAAATCTTTGTGTGGGGGTAGGAGGGCTGGATTGTATCACTCTCCACCAACACTCAGCTGAAAGGTTAAAAGAACTGAGCAGGCTGTGGTGTATTGGCACAGGTTTTCCATCCTGGCGCAATTGGAAAGGTGTATAGAAGGAGAGAGTAGTTTTAGAGAGAATGGATGATAAATAAAAGAGAAGCAATAGTGGGATAAACATTATAGTGAAAGGTGTTGGAGGTGAGTAAACAGGAAATAGAGAGGTACCAGAGTAAATAGTTTAGGTTGCTGCGATATCACATGATCAATTAGTTGGGTATATATCAAATGAAAACCGAGGGGAGGGTGGGTGAGATATGCCCCAGCTCGCACATGGATATGCCCCAGCTCGCACATGGATATGCCCCAGCTCACACATGGATATGCCCCAGCTCACACATGGATATGCCCCAGCTCATGGATATGCCCCAGCTCACACATGGATATGCCCCAGTTCACTCATTGATTTGCCCCAGCTCACACATGGATTTGCCCCAGCTCACTCATTGATTTGCCCCAGCTCATGGATTTGCCCCAGCTCACTCATTGATTTGCCCCAGCTCACACATGGATTTGCCCCAGCTCTCACCTGGATATTGCCCAGCGGCAGCCAGCTCATACATGGATATTGCCCCAGCTCCGGATCCACCAGGGGTTGAGGGGGCCCAGATGCCGGGCAGCAGGAGTGCCTGCCCGGTCCTGAACAGCGTGTGAGTTATTATTATTCTTATTCTTTATTTATAAAGCGCCAGCATATTCCACAGCGCTGTACAATAGGCACAGTATAGACAGGGTTACAATACATTGAACAACATTTGACAAACAGTACAGGAGGAGATGAGGGCCCTATTCCCGTAGGAACTCACAATCTAGGAGGGTTGGGGTTGGAAACAGGAGGAGAGGACTGTAAGGTGAGTCCGTCCGTGTTGAAGGGGAGGCGGCTGCGTGCATGCGCAGGTCACGCGGTCCGGCCAGTCAGGTGGTACAGAGACTCAGTATCACCTGGTTAGCTGGACCACGTGACCTGCGCCTGCACGCAGCCACCTTCCCTTCAACACGGACGGACTCACACGCTGTTCAGGGCCGGGCAGGCACTCCCGCTGCCCAGCATCTGGGCCCCCTCAACCCGCGGGCCCTTGGGCGGTGCCCGAGGGCCCGGCGGGTCAATCCGGGCCTCAAGTTTTAGGGGCGCAAATTTCTTCTGAAATTATGCGCCCCTAAGAAAACTGCGCCCAGGGCCACGGCCCCCCCAGCCCCCCCCACGCTACGCCACTGGGGAGATGTATTAGCAGTAGGAAAAGGGAAGTGCTCATGCCACTGTACAGAGCACTGGTGAGACCTCACTTGGAGTACTGTGTGCAGTACTGGAGACCGCATCTCCAGAAGGATATAGACATCTTAGAGAGAGTTCAGAGAAGGGCTACTAAAATGGTGTATGGCTTGAAGGAGAAAAGTTACCAGGAAAGGCTTAATGATCTTAACATGTATAGCTTGGAAAAAAGACGAGACAGAGGAGATATGATAGAAACATTTAAATACGTAAAGGGAATCCACAAGGTAGAGGAAGGGAGTATGTTTAAAAGGAAACCAAGTAGCAAAACAAGAGGACATAGTCTTAGATTAGAGGGGCAAAGGTTTAAAAGTAACATCAGGAAGCATTCTTTTACTGAGAGGGTGGTGGATACATGGAACAGCCTTCCAGTTGAAGTGGTAGATGCCAAAACAGTAATTGAATTTAAGCAGGCATGGGATAGGCATAAGGCTATCCTAAACAAAAGATAAATCCAGCTAAAGTATCCATGTAATTGGGCAGACTAGATGGGCCGAAAGGTTCTTATCTGCCGATATTTTTCTATGTTTCTATATTCCTATACAAAGTGGTATCTTAAAAAGCCTGTCCTGCTGAACTTGTCCTTATTCAGTGCAAATGTGGCACCTAGTATCCAGATGGTGAAAAATAATCTGAAGTTGAAAAATAATTAGTTCTAGGCCTCTGGTCAAGGCTATGATTTCTGCAAGTTGTGCTGATGTTCCTGCTGGCAAGGATTCTGCTTCCAGGACGCTTTCCATGGTGACAACTGCATAGCCGGCTTGTCTCTTACCATCTTCAACATGGCTACTGCTATCTGTGAACAATTGTAGATGATACTTGTCTAGGGATACATCTCTGAGATCTGGTCTGCTGCTGAATACTTCTTCCATTACCTGAAGGCATTCATGACTTGGGTCTTCAGTGTCAGGTAGTAATATAGCAGGATTCAAAGTCGCGATGAGGTCCAAATGAACGTGTGGATTTTCACACATCATGGCTTGGTACTTTGTCATTCTACTGTTGCTAAACCAGTAGCTGCCCTTGACTTCTAGCAGGGCTTTGACAGCATGAGGGACCTTGACATGAAGAACTTGTCCTAGAGTCAACTTGTCAGCTTCGGTTATTAGCATTGCTGTGGCAGCTACTGCTCTCAGACATGGAGATATGGCCACAAGCCACAGGGTCTAGTTGCTTGGAGAAGTAGGCCACAGGCCTAGGCCACGACCCTAGCTGTTGGATCAGAACACCAGTTGCAGTGTGATTATGTTCGTGCACGTAGAGCTGAAAGCGTTTGGTATGGTCAGGTAAGCCCAATGCTGGGGCTTCCATTAACAGAGTCTTTAATCTCAGAAAAGCTACTGTCTGTTCTTCCCCTCAGAGGAATGGATCATGCTCACCCCCCTTGGTTGCTTGATGCCGTGGTTTGGCAATTTCTGCAAAATTGGGGATTCACAGACGACAGAATCCTGCAGCACCCAGGAATTAATGAACTTGTCTGCGTGTCTTAGGTTGGGGGATACGGCAGACTGCTTCTTTCCGTTCTGGACCCAGTGCGCGTTTGCTACCTGTTAACTGAAAACCTAGGTACCTTACACTTTATTTGCAAATTTGGGCTTTCTTTCTAGAAACTTTATAGCCTGCTTGGCATAGCAGCTGCAGAAGTGCTTAAGTTGCAGATACACAGTCTCATTCTGTAAGGGAGGCCAGCAACAAATCATCAACCTATTGCAATAATACAACTTTGTCTGGCTGAGCGTTGAAGGACAGAAGGTCCTGACTGAGCGCGCAGCCAAAAATTGTGGGCGAGTTCTTGAAACCTTGGGAGAGGCGTATTCATATCATTTGATGTTGCGCACCTGTCTTGGAATCTTCCCATTGAAACGCAAATATGGGCTGGCTTGCAGGGCTAGGATACAAAAGAAGGTGTCTTTCAAATCAAGCACTGTGTAGTATTCTGTATTTTCAGGTATCAGTGCCACTAAATTGTATGGATTGGGAACAACAGGGTGTAAAGTTACTGTTCTTCATTTACTGCTCTTAAATCTTGTACCAGGCGATATTCTTGGGTTCCCTCTTTCTGTACTGGCAACAATGGTGTATTCCAGGGAGACCCACAAAATTTCAATATACCATGGCCTTTTAATCTCTGCAAGTGTGTCTGTATATTCTGCTTGGCTTTTTGTGTGATATGATACTGTCTGAGGGCAACAGGCACTGCGCCAGGTTTGAGTTCGACATAAACTGGAGGTATATTTACGGCTAAGCCTGGCGGATTATCCTCCGCCCACACTTCAGAACTGCCCAGTAGTAGTGCGTATGGGTCCGGAGCCATCGGAGCTGTTGGTGCTGTCCACCATTCTTCCTCCCTTGGCATAATTACTGCAATTTTTCTGGGTTGGTTCTCTGATTTGGTCAGATCGTGCTGCCAGTCAGAGCTGCCACTCTCGGCCAGGTCTAATCTAGCGTGACCCCTGGGAAGGAACATAATTTGGGCTTGCAATTTGCAGAGAATGTCCCGGCCCAGGAGTTGAATAGGGCATATACAAAACTGATGTTCAACATTGTGCCCTCCCACGCTACATTTGCGTGTAGCAAGGAAAGGGTATTTGGCAGATACACCCATTGCACCCATAATATCAACCTCCTCTCCCACTGGTGGTGCAATTGGTTGTGTCACAACAGAATATTCTGCCCCAGTATCTACCATAAAAATCTCGTCATTATTCTCCACTCTCACTGTGACCATGGGCTCACTATTACCGAGTGGGATCAGCCCAGGTCTGTGTCAATATGCATTCTGTCCCTCAAAAGATGTTCCCGCCAAACCAACAAACCCAGTCCCATTGTTTTCATTCCTCTCGTATCTCCCGTTATTTACGTGCCGTAGGTCACCCCTAACCCTGAATTCTCACTGTGCCCCCAGTTTTTCTCAATTTAAGGCAATTGTTCCACCAGTGACCTTCAGCTTTACAGAACGCTCACTGGTTCCGACCCAGTTCGGGTCTGCCATTACCTCTTCCTCTATTCCCTCTTCCTCTGCCCCTACCTCCATCACTACCTTGGAACCCCCCTCGGTTACCCATATTCACATCAACCATACCTGTATTCACTCTCTGTTTTCGTGACTCTTCTAAATCTCTATTGTGGTACACTTTATTGGAAATCTCTACTAATTCACAAATACCTTTGCCCAGAAACCTGTCATTTCTCTGTATTTTGTTACGTATGTCCCTTTGCGCTTGACTTACAAAGGATGACTTTGCCAAGCGGCGATTCTCTGCCGCTTCTGCATCGATAGGGCTATACAGCCTAAAAGCCTCCAATAATCTTTCTAGAAATGCGCTCGGGGACTCTTTTGGGTCTTGTATCACTTCGGCTATATTTACAGGTTTCTTCCCACCCGCTTTTATTCCCATTAACACTGCCGCCCTGTAGCTCTGGAGATGAGCCATACCCGCTTCAGTATATGGCCACTGGGGATCAATTTTGGGATAGTGTTCCTCTGCCCATGACTCCGGATTCGGTTGGCTATCATCTACGGCTTGGGCCAGCAAATGTTTTCGGGCATTATTATTGATACAAGCCCTTTCCTCTGTGGTAAACATGGTCAACATTATTTGCTGACAATCAGCCCAGATGGGGTTGTGTGTTGCCATAATAGATTCTATTAGGCTTGCCATAATTGTGGGCTTCTCAGCAAATGGTGGGGTCTGGGTTTTCTAATTAAACAATTTGGTAGTGGTGAATGGGATGTATGTGTACTGCATGGGTCCGGGACCGTCCTCCGTGATTGGGCCAGGCACTGCCCGTAACGGGAGCTGGAGTTTCCCATGGTTATGTTGGTACACTACACAGGGTTTAGTAATATTATTGTCACCACGGGTCATTACTTTCAGGTCTATACCAGCATCCCCGGAGGGTCCCTGCCTTGGAGTTTCTAATCTGTACACTGCCCCATCAGAAGTTTCAATTTTATCGGCAGAGATGACGATCTGTTCCCCCACCGCCTCCCCCATCCCACCACCCTCAGCTGGAGCCGAAGGTGCAGACAAAGGAATAGCAGCAGCCTGCACCGCCGTTTCCGACTGTGCAACCGCAGCATCCAATGCGCGCCGGGCCACTGTGTAGCAGGACGGGTAGGGCGGAGGGAGAGGATCAACATCCTCTGGGTGCCCCACCAGGACAGGGGCACCCTAACATTTATTGGGTGACCTCTCACTCTTCCCCTTGCCGGCCAACATAACAAAACGGCTTTTATCTCTAACACAATATCTCCATATATCTATATACAGCTACTGCTCTGGATGTCCAAACTTCCCTGTAACATGGAAATGCACTCTCTGGATAAGCACTGGGTCCATAGATCCCTGCTCAGGCCATTCAGCGACTAATATAGGCCAAACCAACGTGCATGGAATCTGTAGTGTCTCTTTATTCAGCTCTACACCATACTGATGCGACTCAAACAATGCTTTAAAATTGCGCACCATATATTCTAGAGGGGTCTCTCCCTCTTTAGCTTTCTTAGGGTGTGATGTTCCGCTACCCATTATTCCCCGTTTCAACAATATTTTCTTCGCGATTTAATACTTATTCAGAACAGCTTTTATACTTGACAGTCTGGTATTTCAGTCAACAGTTCACTCGTGATGTGTTCGCTTCCTCTCCTAGTGACCGGTTGAGTCACCCCAATCGCATCAATGCACCTTTAGAGTCCACTCTCAGATATGCTTCTCTGTCAGACAGGTAGGCGCACGTTCACGCACTTTCACTCAATCACAACCCGTGCTATATCATATACATTCAGCACAAAACAATACAAACTTAGCTTCCACTATATGCCTTTTATCCAAAAGCTACGTATCCAGCCCAATCCAATATCCCGGGGCTATCAGCCTACCAAAGCGCCCTTATCCAACAATTACCCCATGATCCGGGGCTATCAGCCCACCAGCAATCCCCTTATTTTAGGTAGGATACGTAGCAACCACTATGCAGGGCTATCAGCCCACCTCCAATATCTCTCCTCCTCTTATGGCCACATGTAGCTTACAAAAAACGTAAACAATTTCCCACGTGAAACGAATTCCTTATGGGACCAATACCTCAATCCAATTGCAAACTACCAAATTGACATACGTTCTGGCGGGTTCAGCTCTGTGGCAACCAGTAGCCGTTGAGGTGCAGCTAACTAGTCGCCGTGCTCACAGCGGCAGATCCGGAAATGTCGATGGAACCGTGTACGGGGGTCCCCTTACCCAACTATAGCAGGCATCAAACAAATAATACCAGTATTACCTTATCCAAATGCTGTGCCGGACGCTGTTTCCTCAGACTTGTTTGTGTCCCAACTTCCCGGGCTCCGAGTCCGTTAGGGACGAGTCGAGCTTCACGTAATGGGAAATCCTGCTTGGCACCTGCAGATGTCAGCTCACCTTCAACAGACACCCAACCTCGGCCCAACCTCGGGGACCACCTGCACTTGCAGTCAACCGCTACTGCCCAGCAGCCACTGCTGATCCGAGGCCAACCGATCCCGGATCAGCCCCCAAAATATGTTACCGGAATCCACTCAGCTCTATCGGGTGAAAGGTCGGCCCAGTGCAGACAATGACTTTGGCCTTTCTTCTCATCTGTAGCTCTTTGACCTTGGTGTAACTAAATCAGCATCCTGACACTCCTGCTTGTTTCTGCCCGGATCTCGTTTATTTTAATTGCTCTGCTTGTTAGTTCTAGGAATACCAAAAGTCTATGCAAACTCCTCTAATTCAACTAATATTCGCTATATACATTTTCATGAACCAAAGTCTTGCTCAAGATGGCTGTTATGAACCATCATGGCGGCTTATTTTTGGCATGTTTCCCTTACACTGTAAGTCAGCGATTTCACTGCTATTTCTCTGCCACTTCCCAGGCTGGCAGTTCCCTGCTATTTGCCAGATATTTCCCTGCAAATACAATAATCTCTCCTCTCTGATTCACTCCTGCAACAGAACTCTGCTATAAGTCAGCGATTTCACTGCTATTACCCTGCCACTTCCCAGGCTGCCAGTTCCCTGCTATTTGCCAGATATTTGCCTGCTATTTCCCTGCAAATACAACAATCTCTCCTCTCTGATTCACTCCTGCAACACACTAGGGCTGTTTGTCAGAAGCCTTATATAGTGTGCTGCGGGACTTAGCTCTGTGAGCCCATGATTGGGCAAAATTTGCCCAATCACGACTCTGCATGTGTACTGAGCCCTGATTGGCATAGTCTTGCACCTGACCTGTGTAGCCAATTACAGCTTCAGGCCAGGGCACAGTGCATTGTGGTGCATTTTGTGCAAACATACAGTGAACACGCGGAAAAGTTTGGCGAACAGCCAATGTTCGTTTTGAACTCATGTTCGAATCGAACCAGCAGCCCATCACTACTGGTTATTCAGGGGTTACAGGTAGGGATGTGGGACAGGGGTCTGGTTAATCAGTGGTTACAGGTAGGGATGTGGGACAGGGATCTGGTTAATCAGGGGTTACAGGTAGGAATGTGGGA
Source organism: Leptobrachium leishanense (assembly GCA_009667805.1). Lineage (NCBI taxonomy): Eukaryota > Metazoa > Chordata > Amphibia > Anura > Megophryidae > Leptobrachium > Leptobrachium leishanense. The sequence continues at coordinate 201,534,260 of CM019067.1, forward strand.
CATATCTGGTTATACAAGGGTTATAGGTAGGAATGTGGGACAGGGATCTGGTTATGCAGGGGTTACAGGTAGGGATTTGGTTATGCAGGGTTTACTGCATAGCCTGCCCTTCCAAGCGGCAGCTGTCTTTAACCCCTAGGGTGCAGCAGGCGCCATATCGCGGTCCCCTCCCAGAGCTGGCCGACATCTTGGATGTCGGCCAAGCTTCCGGGATCTCCCCCTGACGACTGGCGTCATCACACATAGTGCGATGATGTTAAATAATAAATTAAACAAATCAAATCAGTTTTCCTATTTATAATTACCATAACAGGAATTCCAAAAACCTCTGCAAGTTCCTTCTCATATAAGAAAATAAAGCAAGACGTTTGCTTACGCCATGGCGGAGACCTCTGAAAAAATCAATCACAAGACTGTGTTGCTCTTTCAGAGAAATCTGGTCTGTCTTTGTTCAGCCAGATCTATTTATTAGATTAAAAACAACCAATGAGAGCATTCCACATAGACAGGTTTAATTTCTGCCCCAAACAGGAATGTGAAATAACAGCCAATCAGTATACAGATATATTACAACATCAAAGTTGACCAATCCCACAAGCACTTATAGCATAAAGACATTTTTTTCTGGCTTACAACCTTTGCACACTTTTTTATGTCCTTGTAACGGTAACAAGGGATCCTCACTTTACCAGGATATGGTCTGGATTCAATTAAAATTCCATTGGTCACGCATCCTCTTGAAGGAAACCTATGTCCACATATTATTTGACAGAGTGTATATTATCTAAATTGTTTATTTGAATCATACAGGAAATTAAAAATATGTGTCAATTATCTTTCAGTTCTGGAGTTAACCCCTAGCTGACACCTATGGTGGAGATAGGGGGTTCAATGAACCCCCCTATCTACCGATCCATGGCAGCTAGGGGTTAATGATATAGTTGGAACGGCCAGCGCATGGCCTTTCCAATGATACCAAACATGATCATGTTAAATGTAAAGATAAAAAAGTAAAAATAAAAATCTAAATAAAAAAAATGCTGGATGTATAAATGCAGTCCATCTGACCACGTTCCATCACTCACACACAAAGCTATGCGGAGATTGCGGACGTGGCGCATGCCGCACGTCCGTCCTAGCGGTTTGATGTTCTTGCTAACCTGCGTCCGTTTGCCGCATCCGTAGTGCGGACGTACTTTGTGTGTGGGCCTTCATTGGTCATGATTATCTGCTACCACAGACGTACTAAAGTGCGGCTACACGGACGTTAACACTGCGTACGTCTGACCCCAGCCTTAATCGAATGATCACTGGCATTCATGGCCAATATCGCCAACATAAGGTCTCCACGTATGCGGATGATCTCCTTTTCATGCTCACGGACCCAATGGTTTCACTCCCAACTTGACGCCTATGGGGATGTCTCGGGTTTTAAAATTAATATGACTAAATCGGAGATCTTAAATATCTCCACTCCATGATCTGATAGGACGGCCCTTCAATGCCAATTTTCGTTCCAGTGGTGCACCGAAAGTTGCGTTATTTGGGCATTTCACTTCACGCTGATGTCCATAAGATTCCCTCCCTTCATTTTTTGCCCTTGTTGTCGGCTATTTGTCAGGATACCAAGGAATGGTCTTCCAAATATATTTTGTGGCTGGGTAGGGTTGGGGTTCTGAACATGAACATCTTGCTTCGTCTCCTTTACCTTATACAGACCATTCCACTGCAGGTCCCTCGGGGGTGGCTCAGGGAGGTTCAACGCTTGTTTTTGGATTTTATTTGGGCAGGAGAACGACCCCGCTTTAAATTTTCTACCATGTGCAAACCCGTTGCTTCAGGGGGTTTGGCTTTGCTGGATCTCGGGTCCTATTTGTATGCTAGCCACCTCACTAGACTCCTGGATTGGATGGAAATGGGTTCCACGCGTAGGTGGCTCGACTTGGAGTGGGCACTTGCTGACTGCGCTCTTAGGGCATTGCCCTGGCTTCTTCCTCAGCATGTTCCCATCACATCTAAACAAGCCCCTACAGTGGGATGCACGCTCCGGTATTGGCTTCGGCCCGGCCTCTCTTTGCCCTATCACCTTCGCCTTCTCCATTACTGCCCTTATCGCATAACCTGGCACTCCCGGGTGGGGTCCGCGCTGCGGTTCACCTCCAGTCTACTACGTCCTCATGTCTCAGGGTGCACTATCTCTTCGCTGATAGACAATGGGTCCCACTGCAGGCGGGTTCTGAAGCCCCCGCACCAACATTTGCTGATTTGTTCCACTATGCGAAACTGCACTCTTTCCTCTGCTCCCTGCCTGATAGAACCGGGTTCCTGCGGCCTTTAACCCAGTTTGAGCGATACTGCGTTATGGGAATCTCCCTGACCCGCAGCCTTTCTACTCTATATGCCATGCTTCAGGCTGGGTGGAGTAGAGGTAACATCGCTGCTCTGCGTGGAGAGAGCCTGTGGAGTCATGTGCTCGATCCCAGCGAGCAACCTCTCCAGTAAGTGTCCTTGGGCAAGACACCTAACGGTACATACTCGCCACCCAGGACATACTTGAAGACGAGAGAAATATCAATGTATCCTTCCTGGTAAAATCCTTTTTAAAAATAAAAAAATAAAAAATTCTCATCCGACTTACTGCCCTATGTAGGAAAATGGGCGAGGTCATCCCTGAGAAACACTGGTCAAAGACATTTTATTTTGTGGCATCGGGTTCCCCCGGTCTTTAGGTTACGCGAGACCTCGTACAAGTTGATTTCCTTATGGTACACATCTCCCGCACAGGTTGCTAATTTTTGTTCTTCCACCACGGATTTCTTGCTGGAGATGTAACTCTTCGAGAGGCACCTATTTCCACGTGTGGTGGTCCTGCCCCCGTATTAGCCCTTTTTGGGAGGCTATCCGGAAGCTGGTGTTTCATCTTACTGGCCTTGATCTGGCCTTGGACCCTAAATTGTTTTTGCTGAACCAGTCAGCCTTTTCGTACAAATCACTTAAGCGGTCTATTTTGACATGCCTATTACTCGCTGCAAGGTCTGTTCCACCCCTGTTTTGGAAATCCCATGTTGTTCCACGTCTACGTGAAGATCTCCAAAGAGTTGAGACCATTAGATCAGCGGAGCAATTGCTGTTCCCTGGAGACCTGTCATGGAACTGACATAGCGCTCCCCGCGTCAAACCCCAAGACTTTTATTTCCCATTGCGAAAACCCCAAAAGACACAGACCGCTGCTTTTGGAAAGACTTTATCTTCATTTATATTGTGTGGTTTTAAATGTATCGTTGTCGCGGAACCCCTTGCTCAGAGACTGTGGACTGTATTAACCCCTCGCTCAGTCCGATGGGAGGCTGTTTTTTCGTCGCACTTGGTATTACAGGTCGGAATTCCTGCCCGCGACTTTCTGTAAGGAGTGGCTCTGCGAAGAGCATACCCCTGGGCCACCTCCTCATGTTTGAGCATCCTGGTATTTCCGCAATGAGCTCCCCTTATCTTCTTGAGTGGTCGGCGGAGCTGGATAACGTCTACCTTACACGGTTGCTAAAGGTTCTTGTGGGCACCCCCCTTTTCTTCATCTCTGAACTCTTTCCTCTTTCTTGTTTTCCTTCTTCCCTTATTTCTCTTCTTTTTGTCCTCTCCTCCCTCTTCGTCTGTCTTCCGTGGCGCTCCTTTCCTGTTGCGGGGTACTTTCTCTCTTTTTATAACCCCATTGTTCTTCTGTGTTGTTTTTGTTGGTCGTTTGTTTCGGTGTAACGTATGATCTGTCTGACTTTCTCCCTGTACTAGTCGCTTAATTATTCTGCCTCTTTATCCCTCCCTTTCTCTCCCTGGTTGCTGCTGGGAAGACCCCGTTTGGGATACATCTTGCAGCTCATCTTATTCAGCCTTGTGGTCATTGGGAGTGAGACTATGGTCCGATTGGACTGGGAGGGAATTGTATAATGGAATAATTAGGAATCACGCACTGAAATCCGTGCAAGCAAGAGTCCTTACTGGTAAAATCCTTTATAAATAAATAAATAAATAAAAAATAAATAGTAAATACACTGAGTCCGATAAAGTTTGAAACACGACATAATATCCCAAAGATAATTATCAAAAATAATGCAAATAAATGATATTCAATAAAATACAACAAAAACACCGAAATCTGTCTGAAAACAAGGGTGAGACGATGTATGGTCTATTTCTTATCCTGTAGTGCCACCTAGTGGCCGTTCATAAACATTACACTGTATAATCCAAAGTGTAAACTGTAAAAAGATTTCTTTGCTGCTGGTCCCGCCCCCCTGCATCGTGTGACTCGCAGAGAGCCTTCCAGGAAGCAGCTCGCCGCGATCACATTGTGGGGGACAGCGAGGGAGCCAGGAGGAGGTGAGTATGCATCCAGCCTGAGTGTGGCTTGGGGTTACCGTTCGCGGTAGCGAAATTTAACCCCGAGTCACACTCGGGAATACTGAGGTTTAGTAATTCATCCATTTCACATTCCACTAACTAATAAAAACAAAATAACTAATGGACACGAAATACGAATCAACCTGATATATGAAATAACAATAAAAAGGAAAAAAACGTATGTACCCGAAAAACGAAATACTGGCCGTCCAAAATACGAATTAACAATAAAAATGAAAAACGAATGGACCCCAAAATCGAAATACTGGCTGTCCGTATTAACAAATCAGTCCAAAATGCGAATCACGGTAACTCCTCGAACAACCCGAAACTAAAAAAAAAAATGAAATGATCCGAAACAAAAAAAAACGTACGAAATGATCCGAAACTCAACAAATTGTTTTTGCCATGAACATGTCTATTGAATAGGTTTCAGCACCATGGAGAGCAGCTCCGCGGGGCTGCGGAGCCCCACAATGCTGCTATCCGTGGTGCTGAATAGTTTTCGGCACCAAGAATAGCTGCTGTCCTCGGTACTGAAAAGGTTTCACCAACAAAGGCGGGGTTTAAATCTTTAATTTCATTAATTAATTTAATTAATTAATTTTTATTTACACCTTAATCTAAGTAAAATTCCTCCGTTTCACATTCCAGAAAATAACAAATAAAAAAGAAATACGAATTGATCCAAAAATTAAATGCCAATACAAATGAAATAACGTATCAATCCGAAATATAAATTACCGTTTGTCCGAACCATTGCTTGCCAAAGCTGCAAACAATGATGACATTAATAGATGTTTCAGAAAATGGAAATCCAACTAGCGGCAAGAAAGATTCACTGTGAACCACCTCTTACTGTTTTGATTTCCTTATGTGAAACAGCAATGTTCATTTTTTTTGCAACAAGGTTCAGCAGACACTGATGCTCTCCTCATAACTCCTATAGATATACACATACAGCACACATAGCTATATAGTTACACATATATAGAAGTAAAATACTTGAATATATAGACACTATGACATGTTGCAATTGATATGTCTGTATATTCCCCTGTATTTTTTCTTTTAAGGGAATACCTTAACCCCCAGGAGGGAATGTATTGTTTGATTAGTTCAGACTTCAGACTGCAGGCAGTGCCTGTCTTGACTCCCTACCCTCCTGTGATAGGGAGATAGAGGGGTCCAAAGAGGACCACCCCCCTATTCTTCAGGCACTCCCCCTGCTCTGGCAGGGGGGCTCAAACGGACGTCATCACGCCGGGAGGGGTATACACACACAGATCTGACTTCAAGGAATTCAGTCTGGAGAGCGTGGTGAGTATCAGCAGGAAGGGGGATTAAACGCATTAGTTGTGCCATCCTGCGGCTTTAAAGCCCACTTGCTGCAGGACGGCATAGCACGTCCAGCGTCATAAAAGGGTTAAACTGAATAGAGAAGATCTCGGTTTGAAAAAAATCTAAATCTCTCACCATAATATCTCTTTGTGCCACACTTACAAGATTGCCAAATAATGTTTATTGCAGACGTTAGTCAGGGTGTATTGGCTACAAAACAAAATAGTTTAATTTATATACGTCCATGGATTATTTGTGTTGTAAATGCAAACAGACAATGAGACAGACAAAAAAAAATACTTGCATCTGGAACATAGAAAATAAAAATTTGAGTACTACTTTGTAAGTTACATTAGGCTAGGGTCAGACGAGCGCATTCTGTGCGGACTGTGCATCCGTGCACAACGGACGTACTTTCTGATTGACGACAAGGTAGTGGCCACACAGTCCATTTTTGTGACTGACCGTTTTATTGACTGATGTAGAAGGGAAAGTAAATTAATATGAAAAACATTTTGTCCATCAAAATGCTGGACGTCAAAAATGCAGTCCGTCTGACTTTGTTCCATCACTCACACACAAAGCTATGCGGACGTTGCGCACGCAGCGCACTCTGTGTGTCCGTTCTAGCGGATTTACGTTCTTGCCTAACCTGCGTCTGTTTGCCACGCCCGTTATGCGTCCTCAGTTCCGTGTGGACGTACTTTGTGTGTGGGGCTCCATTGGTCATAATTAGATGCTATAATGGACGTACAAATCTGCGGAAACATGGACGTGATCCGTGCGCTCGTCTGACATGGGCCTAAGTGGTTCTTTCAGATGCTAGGATCACCAGAGAAATAGGTGAACTCAGTCTGGAACAAGCAACTGCAAAACTGCCTATCTGAAAAGTAGTCTTCTCTTAAGTCAATCCCCACTACCTTCAAAGTATGCCACAGAGACTTGTTGATTGTCATGGCAAAACAAACCTTTAGGGTGAATTTGAATTGAAATGGATATTCTGAAGGTATAAGAGGTATTTGGAGTATGAACACCAACCCCCCCCCCAGCCAAAACCGGTTAGCACCGTGGCCTCAACTAGGGATCAGCTGTTCGGTTCGATCGGTTCGGAGTTCGCATCGAACATAGCCTGTTCGCATGTTGGTGAACTACGAACATTTCCGCTTGTTCGCCGCGTGTTCGCCCACAATGCACCACAATGGACCACAATGCACTTTTCCACTGGCCTGAAGCTTGTAATTGGCTACAGCCTTGCACCTGACCACAGGTCAGGTGCAAGACAGGTTCAAGACTATGCCAATCATGGCTCAGAGTCTTGATTGGGCAAATTTTGCCCAATCATGGGCTCACAGAGCTAAGTCCCGCAGCACACTATATAAGGTTTTACACAGCGCTTCAGCACGCGTTTGAGAGGAGATTTGAGAGGAGATTGTTGTTGTGTTAGTGTGTGTTCTCACTGCCAGTCTGCCACCAGCTACTGGGGGGTCTCATTTCTACAAAATATCTGGGACTTGTTGTAATCTGTGTGTTCTCACGGACACCCAGTATTTTGGGGTAGGAATGAGCTGATCGGTTCAATCAGTTCGGAGTTCGATTCGAACTTTGGCCGTTCGCAAGTTCGCGAACTTCGAACGTTTTGGCGTGTTCTGTTTGAAAATTTGAAAAAAGTATAAAAAGTATAAAAAAGGCTTAAAAAATACAAAAAAATCTAGAAATAAAGAGACTCTTTACTGCAGAATATTATAAGCAACGGTTTATTAGATATTGAATTAAAAACTAATGTCTAAGTCCAAAGATTCTCACCTCTAAATGACCTGTGTTCTCAAACGGCGTAAACAACAGGTGTTTTTAGTCTGGTCTAATGAATTTTATACATTGTATGTAGAATGAGGGTGTGGTGTGTCTCCTGATGTATCAAACAACACCTGTGCTTCTGAGAAGTGTTCATTTCTCTACTAAATCGTCCTCTGATATGCTGTTTAACCCCTTAACATACCCTGCATTTCACTGCTGTGTGCTCAGCTCATTTTTACCGCTTTCGCTCATCAAGTTTAAACGCGATTTGAAGCCACATTTTATTAAATGACCCAGACATATTAGATATCGTTCTTTCCAGCAGACTACGCAGATTCATAATATATCATTTTTATATGTATACGTCATGTCCTGCTTGTACATTATGACAAAAAATGCAATAAAAAAAGAATTTTTAATCATCTGCAGTGTGTAAAGTGGTTTTTTTTCACATTTTAGCACATGAGCATTTGCGGTAATATTTTCTATGGGGTGCGCTTGTACAAAAATTAGAAATGGGGACTTGTTACATTTTGGGGGGAAATTACGTGATTTATAGCAAACGCACCCCATAGAAAAAAATCATTAGTGCAGCATCATTGTTCACATTATAATTGAAATGTGAACAATATTGCTGCATTAATAAAAATAACACACAAAAAAATATTATTTTTTTTTAACTTTATACCTGGTCATGTTGGGTATCATTCGAAAGGCCATGCTCAGGCCTTTCGATTGACACCCTCCATGATCCCCTAGCTGCCTGGAGATATCGGGATTCAAATGAACCCCCTATCTCCACCAGGGGATTCCAGGCAGCTAGGGGTTCCCCAGCTATCTGACATCATCATGCTATGCGTGAGGACGTCAGGCAGTGAGGGGGGAACCAGGGGTGGCTCAATGGCTCGAGCAAAAAGATGCCATACTGTGCTTGAGCTGGTTTGTTTAGGGGACAGGAGCCACACCGGGCCAGAAATTCGTTCAGCTCTGCAGGGGCAGGTGCAAAGATGGTTAACACCACGCCAGCTTCAGCTAGAAATGGTCGTCTGTGATAATGGCAGCAACCTTCTCTCCACCCTACGCAAGGGTAAATTGACGCATGTACCATGCCTAGCACACCTCCTAAATCTAGTGGTACAGCGTTTCCTAACCAGGTACCCAGGGCTGGCAGAGCTTCTCAGCCAGGCCAGAAAAGTCTGCAGCCACTTCAGACAGTCAAGAATTCCACCTTCCCACAACCGTCTGATCTGTGACATGCCCACCAGGTGGAACTCGACATTAGCAATGCTGCAGCGTCTGCACAAGCAGCGGAGGGCCATCAACGAGTACCTGTGTGAGTATGGCACAAAGACAGGTTCAGGTCAACTTGTTTTTTTTTCACCCCCGCAGTGGCTGATGATCAAGGATGCATGAACTGTACTGTCACCATTAGAGGAGGCAACGAGGATGGTGAGCAGGGACCGTGCATGCATCAGTGACACAATTCCTTTAGTGTTCCTGCTGGAGCACACTCTGCAGAGAATTATAGATGTGGCTCTAGAGCCAGAGCAGCGGGAGGAAGAGAAGGCCTTCCCTAGCTCTGAAGGCCCCAGTCTTTCCGCAGACAGCATTCCAGCGGGTCCTCCTCAGATCAGACAGGAGGAGGATGAGGAGAAGGAGGAGGAATATTTAAATAGTGGGGGCATTGAAGGTGGGGATTCCTCAAGGGAGGGTTTGTGTGCCCAGAAACACAAGGACTAGTACGTGGCTGGGAATAGGAAGTGCACGATACGGTCATCCTCATTGACCAGGAAGACTTGGAAGCTAATGCCACTTCCAACCTACGGTGCATGGGCTCCCTTATTATGCAAAGCCTGCTAAAGGACCTCAGGATTCGTGCTATCAAGGACAGGGATCATTATTGGTTGGCAACCCTTCTTGATCCACGATACAAGGGTAAAGTTGCAGAGCTCATCCTGCTCGCACATAGGGAGCACAGGATGAAAAAACTTGAGGACGCTCTAAAGCGACACTTGTGTAACACCTTTCCAGGCACTAGTAGGTTACCAAGTGATGACACAGGTGCTTCTGAGGCTGCGGATGATCAGAGGAATAGTGGTGAAGGCCGGGCCGCTTGACTGATGCCTTTTTAAAAAAAATTTAGTCCACGACGCCCAGGGACGTCAAATGTAGGCACCCATTGCCAGCGTCTTCACCATATGGGGTGGATCCAGGGAGGGCAACGGGGCAATTGCCCCCCCCAGCAGTGCAGTTACCAGGCTGACCTCCAAATTTTTTCAAATCACGATCTGAGCAGGCAGAGCTTCTCTGGCGGCAAAAATCACAACACTTTGCCTGCCTTCCCCTGCTCACATGCTGCAGTGAGAGAGGCTCCGCCCACCGACAGCCTGCTCTGTGTGTGTGAAGGAAGGAGACGAGATAAACTGCGGCCCAGCTGCCCTGAGTGATCTGGTGAGTGTATGATGGCAGCCAGCTGTCACATTCCTCCCTCCCTGCAGAGCTGGGAAGTTTTAACCCAATCCCCCCCATCCATGCAGAACGGAGAGTATTTAACACCATCCATGCATCAATGGGAAGATGTGACTCCCTCCCCTCTTATATATATTATTTTAGTATTTATCTTTATTTAGAATGATTTTTATATATAGTTATTTTTACAAATATATATATATATGAGACAAAGCTCAGCATAGCAGCACTTCTGTGTCATATATATATATAATATATTATCCACTGTGAATATCCTACACTTTCAGACACTGCAACACCTGAACTACCATCTGATTTATTTAATTGATGATCTGTTCAACACCACAGTATAGTAACACCCCATGGCATTTGTCTCCTGCTCAGTACGAGCAGACTGTCAGCTTTATAGTCAAGGTTTAAATTTATTACTAAACTTCCTTCATGATCTGTGAAGCCTGCAGTCTGCTGTACTGGATATGAGACACAGGATTTCTGCATAATATGTGTGAGTATCCACAGCACGTTTGGTGACGCTGCCCATCAATTACTTTCAGGGTTATTCAGAAAGCGGTGAAAAGCAGGAGAATGACTGGAGAATGGAAAATTCTAGGTCAAAATAGCCGATTTGGAAAGTGAGATAAATGGGAGAATTTTTCTGGTTTGGCTATTTTTTTTTTAAAAATTCAAGTTTTTTATTAATTTTGAAATAAAACAAGACAATGGGGTACAGGAAGGAAAAACAGGGTTATCAAATCGTTTTCCAAATACATATAAGGGGAACAATACATACATAACCAAACACAAGCCACCTATTCATAATTGGAAAGTAGTAAGTTGGGAGAGAGAACAAAAATTAAGCTCCCAGTACTTCAGGGGGGTAAGTAAACCAGAGTAGCTCAGGGCCCCCTCTGTTCAGAAGGAGCCGGGACTACAGCACATTCCGCAGCTAGCATAGCATCCCAAAGGGTCCAGTGGTCTTTTTCCGGCTGTGGAAAATCATATATATATCTAGCCGTCCGCTCGTAATCTCTCGTATTATTCGCCATGTCTCACACTTCTCGGATTGTGGGGACCTGCACTTGTTTCCATCTACGGGCTATCAACAACATTGTACTAGACGCTGTTACGCATAAAGTTTCCGTTGCAGCTTGCCCATCTGAACCTGTGAGATACCTAACAGAAAATCCGCCCGAGCAAAACGCAGTGCTAGTCCCGTCGCCCTTTCCACCAGACCTGAAACCCCTCGCCATAGCAGTTCTAATGTAGCACAGTCCCACCAAACATGAGTCATAGTACCCCTTAGTAGCGAGCAGCGCCAGCACATCAGCGATACTGACTTATTCATATGACATTCCCTCGCCGGTACTAAGTACCAGCGATATAGCACTTTACGTCTCACCTCTATCAAGGAAGCGCACCTATACGCTCCCCTGTCCAACTCGAATGCCCTCGTCCAAGCCTGAGAGGGCATCCGAGTCCCCAGTTCCCTTTCCCAAGCCGTCTGGAAAGACCACACATGATCTATGGATGGAACATTCAGCGCTTCATAACATAGAGAAAGAAGTTTTGTATTCGTACTCGGGTTAACCACGAAACTCGCAAATGGTGACAAGGGGGCCTGGGGCAGGGTAGGCGGCAGGCTCATGCCTGGGCGGTGAATTACAGACGATATTTGGTAATAGGAAAGCCTCCAGGCCTCCGACAACTTATATTGCTTCCGTATCATATCAAAAGTCATCATGCTGCCCCCCGATATCAGATGTTGAAGGTGTGTAATCCCCTTGGAGGTCCATTTAGCGCAGTCAAAATCTGCGATCCAATGTGTCAATACCTCCAAGGGGACTGCCAGGGAGAGGGAAGAAGTGTTTAAAAGCAGGGCGCGACTCAAATCCCAAACATGCATGTACCATCTGGTGAGCGGTAATAACTCTGGCAAAGGGGGTCTCTGACGGCGCGTGAGTCAAATTACAGTCGTTATGAGGTGTTGTTTTGCAAAAGTCTGTTCTATAATCGTCCATTGTGGGGGGCGCGGAAAGTGAAAGTATTCTGCCAGGGATGCCAACACCGCAGCTCTATGGTACAGGTGGACATTAGGCATAGCCAATCCGCCTCACCGTATGGGGAAGTTGAGCAGTTTGGCGGGTACTCTAGGTCTCTTACCGTTCCATACATAGGAATTCAAAAGAGACTGAACTTCCTCCACGTAGGGCTTAGACAAGCGGATTGCAATGATTCGAAAGTATTATAATAATTTGGGTAAAAGTGACATTTTAATAGCAGCCATTCTGCCTATCCACGACAAAGATGCCCTTTTCCACGCAAACAGAAGCTGCTTTACTTGAGACAGAAAGGGTTTGTAGTTCAGGTCGAATAATCGGTCAGGGGATTTAGGAATTTTAACCCCCAGATATTGTAGACAATCCCCTCTCCATTTGAACTGAAAGTGTTGTGCTAGTGATTCCTGGCTACTACTAGGGACGTTAATAGTTAATGTCTGTGACTTAGGTAGGTTGATTTTATGGTAAGAGACCTCGCCATATTCGTCAGAATGTCTCGTAGACGTGGTAAAGAGTCCGTAGGTTCCGTATGAGTCAGTAGGATGTCGTCTGCAAAGAGCCCTATTTTATACGTAGTTGGGCCAACTATAATTCCCGCCACCCCGTCATCCTGCCGTATTCGTTGCGCCAACGGTTTGATCACTAAAGCGTACAATAATGGAGACGGGGGCACCCCTGTCTGGTCCCATTGCATATTCTAAACTGGTCCGATAAAATACCCGCCGTCATAAGCGACGCCGTCGGGGAAGCATAAAGTGTAAAAATACCCCGCAGCACTGAGACCAGAAAACCAAATTTCAGCAACACTTTACGTAAAAACAGCCAATCCACTCTGTTGAACGCTTTTTCAGCATCTAGCGCCAACAGTACACTCGGGAGACGGTGAGTTTGTATTACCTGAATTAAATCTATCAGTTTTTTAGTATTATGAGGCCCCTGTCTCCCCCTGATAAACCCCACCTGATCCGAGCATATCAGCAAAGGTAATAAATCCGCCACCCTGTTCGCTAAAATTTTGGCGTAGATTTTTACATCAACGTTTAATAGAGAGATTGGCCTGAAGTTTGGACACAAAGTAGGGGATTTACCGGGTTTAGGGAGAGGGACGATAGTAGTGCGGAGCATATCCTCAGGAAATCTACCCTCCCTAGCAGCTGAGGTGAAAAGCGAAAGGAGGTGAGGAGTCTATAGAGCAGAATATTTCTTATAGTATATGTCCGTGAACCCGTCCGGGCCTGGGGATTTATGAGATGGAAGAGATTTTATAGTCTTTGCTATCTCTAGCTCCGTAATGGGGGACTACAAGCTATCCCTCTGAGAGGGAGTTAGGCAAGGAAGATGAAGATCAGATAAATACCGATCCACACGTTCCTCACTGGGGGAGGGAGGAGTGGATCGGATTGTAAATTATAAAGGTCCCTATAGTAGGCGGCAAGGGCATTCCCTATCTCCAATGGTTTATACACCGTTCTCTTGCCAGAGTCAATCACCAAGTGGGAAATTCTAGTATTCGTAACCGTAGGCTTAAGGTAGCGGGCCAAGAGCCGGCCAGGACGGTCCCTAAATGCATAGTAGCGTGCCTTTAACCGACGCTGAGAGTAAAGAAGGGCTGTGTAATTCCAGTCCGGCAGACGTGCCTGCGCTTCCGAAAGTGCTTTCAGATTAGCCTGAGTAGGGTCTGACCTATTCGCCTGCGCAGCTAAATGAGTTTGGGATAATTTTGAGAGTCTATCAGCTTGGCCGGATTTGTGTAAGCGCGAAGCCCATTTAATACACACGCCTCGCAGGACAGCCTTGTGCGCTTTCCAGAGTGTTTCTGGTGAAACCTCTGAGGTGTTATTTAGTGTAAAGTATTCCTTCAAAGTCTGTTCAATTTCAGCTGCAATACCCGGGTCAGACAAGATGGAGTCGTTAAGGCGCCACGCAGACATCCCAGCTCCCCCCCCCACACTTTCCTTAACGGTCAAAAGGATAGGCGCGTGGTCCGACCAAGTAATGTCCAGGATCTCGCAATGCAGGACCTGCGATAGGGAAGAACCCTGTAGCAAAAAATAATCCAACCTACTATATGAGTTATGTACCTTAGAATGAAATGTGAACTCTGAGTCACCTGGGTGCCATAGGCGCCACACATCATAGAGACCATGAGAGGAGAATAGGTTGCCCAACTTCTGTCCCTGTTTAATACTACGCTTAGTCGGGAAAGGGATCTTAGGGGATCAGATATCTTTCAGAGGATCTATACTATAATTAAGATCTCCACACACCAGCAATGAACCAGTCGCTACAAGGGACACCCTGCTTAAGACACCAGCGATAAAAGAAAGTTGTTCAGTGTTAGGTGAGTATACATTAACCAACGTGTAAATTTTGTGATTCAGTGAACAGATCAGGATGAGATATCTGCCCCGTGGGTCCGAGATCTTGCTATGCAATTGGAATACTACATTAGAACTAATTAAAATCGACACCCCTTTCGCTCTGGTAGGGCCCGTAGCATGATACTGCGTGTTAAAGTTTCGTATCTTCAATAGAGGGTGAGCAAGGCGCTTAAAGTGGGTTTCCTGGAGGCAAACCACATCCGACTTTAGCCTTTGCACCTCCGCTGCCAGAGAGTGACGCTTGACAGGGGCATTCAGCCCCTTAACATTGTATGAGATTACTTTCAACATTGCGCTCAATAAGTATACATGGGTGATTCACTGTGTTACACAATATCAGGGTAAGAGTAGGTGGCAATACAAAACAACACACAAACCAGGTAAATACCTGTGAACTATGTACATCAAAAAATAGAAACATCTCCTGCGAGAAGCCCCAATGTATGGGGGCACTTCCCAAGCTCCTCTCGGGAGGAGGGAGAGGGGGAAACCTCAGGGTCTGCGGAAAGAGAAAGCCCACAGAAAAAAAAAGACGTAAGAAAACTAAACATACTCAGTTGTGGGGGACACCGCCCAGGAAATGTAACCCCCATTCCAGATATTCCAATGACCCACTCTTTAGGCGGGCAGACCATAGTGTCCAAGATAGGCAGCAACCGGTATGTTCGAACCTTAAAGCCCTCAGAGAAAGCCTGGGAGGAAAACCTCAGACCTTCCGGGCTGTCGCACGGGATCCCATTCCTCACCTGGGAAGGCCGCCTTCTCCGGGCTCTTTATACACAATGTTCGTATATGCACGGCATCGACCTCATTTTTTGCGCCACTCCGGAAGCAAGCGCTGGGAGGAGCTGCGGGATTGGGAAGTTGTAGGAGAAGAACCTGGATAGTCCATGCCCCATACTTTGAGGAGCCGTTTCCCGGCCTCCACCGAGGTGATTAAGTGGAAAGCACCATTCCTGGCAATCAGTAGCTTAACCGGAAAGCCCCATCTGTAAGACACGCCATTGGCACGTAGAGCCTCTGTAACCTGGCGAAAGTTCCTCCGGTG
Organism: Leptobrachium leishanense; assembly: GCA_009667805.1. Classification (NCBI taxonomy): domain Eukaryota; kingdom Metazoa; phylum Chordata; class Amphibia; order Anura; family Megophryidae; genus Leptobrachium; species Leptobrachium leishanense. The sequence goes on from CM019067.1 coordinate 201,549,742, forward strand.
TTGTAAAGTAGCCTTAGATAAGTCGGGAAAGATAGAAATATGGTCGTACTCTGGCTTAAGAGCATCAGGAGACCGCAAGACCCGTAGCGCATCCTCTCGCGGTTTAAAGTCGTGGAGCCGAAGTAAAACATCTCTCGGTGATTTCTCGGGCACTGAGGGGGGTCTCGGTAAACGGTGAATCCTGTCAAATAGGAGGGAGTCGGGGTGGCATCAGGGAGTAGGTGTTGTAGAATATCCGTCACGTACTACGACAGGGCTTGTGTAGTCACCAAGTCTGGCACACCTCGTATCTTTAAATTGTGGCGTCTCGATCTGTCCTACTTGTCTGCCAATTTTAACAGAGCCCCCTTCAGCTGATCCTCTAAGTCTTCTACTCTCCCCGCCATCTCGTTGTGCGCTCCAACCTGTTCCGCCATTTTTTCCTCAAGTTTATCTCTTTCTTAATATTCGCTGCCACTGAGTCTAATCGGTAGGTCAATCTGTCCGACAGTGATGTAATTAAGACCTCTATAAGAGTGGCAAAGGCCTCCATACCTTGCTGGGCCAGCCCTCCCTAGGTCTGTCTCCGCTCACGGTGAGGCCGGAGTGGAGCCGCCGCCATCTTGGGTACCCAGGCCTTCCTTCTGTTTCAGTCCGCGCGGCGTGAAAAACTCCGCTTTCGTCATTTTTTTTACGTTTTTTTGTGCTGCCATCTCGATCACCGGGTCCTCCCTCGCCTGACAACCACTTTTTGGGGTAAAATCGCTGGATATATTTGCTTTCTCGGCGTCCCCATCAACGGAGCTCTGTGCTCACGCAGCCAGCTCTCTCCGCGGTCAGACCACGCCCCCCTGGTTTGGCTATTTTGACCTAGAATTTTCCATTCTCCAGTCATTCTCCTGCTTTTCACCGCTCTCTGAATAACCCTGTAAGTTAAATTCTCATCACTGAACACAAAGCCTGTTCTGCATCGCTTTCCTAATGTCGCTCATGTTTAGGAGCTCCTCCATATATTCAGGGTGTGCGGGTGTCTTTTTAGGGGCTCCACCATAAATTCAGGGTGTGTGGGTGTCTTTTTAGGGGCTCTGCCATATATTCAGGGTGTGCGGGTGTCTTTTTAGGGGCTCCGCCATATATTCAGGGTGTGCGGGTGTCTTTTTAGGGGCTCCTCCATATATTCAGGGTGTGCGGGTGTCTTTTTAGGGGCTCCTCCATATATTCAGGGTGTGTGGGTGTGTTTTTAGGGGCTCCTCCATATATTCAGTGTTTGTGGGTGTCTTTTTAGGGGCTCCTCCATATATTCAGGGAGTGCGGGTGTGTTTTTAGGGGCTCCTCCATATATTCAAGGTGTGCAAAAATAACATTACAGGAGTGGCACCAGCCAGTTCACTTAATGATTTGTTTACCTGGTATATGCCAGCAGCGTATTTTCCCTTTCATCACGGCAGCAATAGCTGTACAGAGATTCAATATAGATAATACAGGCATACAAGCTTGGTGATAACTGGTCCACTGGTGCAACACTTTTATTTCTGCAATGAGCATATAGTATTGAAAAAGGAGGTCACCCTGAAATGTTTGCGTTTGCTCCATTGCAGAAATAAAAAAGGGTTGCACCAGTGGACCCTTTTTCACTGATCTCGTATGCCTGTCTTTTCTATATTGTATCCATATATTGAGGGTGTGTAGGTATTTTTAGGGGCTCCCCCACATATTCAGGGTGTGCGGGAATATAATGCGGGATACTAAACAATTAAACTCCTAGCAATGAGTCTATTTGCATGACCTGGTTATTTCCTGGATACTCAAAATGTAAACCTATACACTCTATGTCCAAGTCAGTGTGTGTCTCTGGTGTATAAAGCTATGTATGTGTATGTGTCTTTTGAGTGTGTGTCTGTATGCAGCTGTGTATGAGTTTGTACCTGGCCTCGTATTTCCCTAATGTCCCTGTTTTTGAGGGACAGTCAGGATTTTGGCCCCAAATCCCCCTTTCCCTCTTTTTTTTTTCTATTTCTCCTCCTCTTAGAAACTCCTCAATATATCCAGGCAGTGTCGTGTTATTGCTGGTGGTGCTTTATTTTAAGTATATTTATTTATTTATTTATAAAGGATTTTACCAGGAAGGATACATTGAGATTTCTCTCGTTTTCAAGTATGTCCTGGGACAGAGCACATGCAGTGCATTGCTGTGTGGTGTCAGTCAGGTGTCACCTGAGCCGCATGAGATCAGACCCTGTGAGACAATGTTCTAGGGAGAGTGAGTGACAAGCAAAGCCTGAGATTAGGCGCATCTCTGCCTGTCACTGCGAACCCAACACCAGCTCTTAGCCAAAACTGGTAGACTGCCCCCCCCAAACTTGTCTCTGGATCCGCCCCTGGGACTACCTAGGGGCAAGGGCAGACCTGGATACCTTTCCAGCAGATGATCCACTGACTTACTGGGTGTTGAGATTGGATCACTGGCCAGAACTTAGCCAATATGCTATGCAGCTACTATGTTGCCCTTCATCTAGGGTGCTTTCTGAAAGGACGTTCAGTGCCGTTGGTGGTTTTGTCACAGACAAAAGAGTGCGTCTGTCCACCGACTCTGTAGACCGGCTGACATTTATAAAAATGAATCAGTCCTGGATCAGCAGTTATCAATCCTCTGATGCTGACGTAACGGAATAGATCGGGGATGTCTTCTGCATTCACAAAACCTCCAGGCTGAACTCTTCCACAATACCACAAAAGGGTTACGGTGTAAAGGCACTTGCTGCCATGAAAGGCACAATATTTGGCTACACTGACGCCTGTGCCAGATTTATATCATTTAAATTTTTTTGAACCGCAGGGTCCAACCCTGCACTCTTCCACAATACGACAGAGGGGTTACTGTATGATGGCACTTGCTGGCCTGGCAGTAAAGGCACAATATCTGGGTGCACTGACGCCTTTACCAGATTCATATCTTTTTAATATAGGACCGTATGGTCCACCCCTGCACTCGTCCACAATACCACAGAGGGGTTACTGTATGAATGCACTTGCTGGCCTGGCACCAAAAGCACAATATCTGGGTGCATTGACACCTTTACCAGATTTATATCTTTTTAATATAGGACTGCATGGTCCACCCCTGCACTCTTCCACAATACCACAGAGGGGTTACTGTATGAATGCACTTGCTGGCCTGGCACCAAAAGCACAATATCTGGGTGCACAGACGCCTTTACCAGATTCATATCTTTTTAATATAGGACCGTATGGTCCACCCCTGCACTCTTCCACAATACCACAGAGGGGTTACTGTATGATGGCACTTGCAGTGCTGGCACCAAAAGCACAATATCTGGGTGCACTGACGCCTTTACCAGATTCATATCTTTTTAATATAGGGCTGCATGGTCCACCCCTGCAGTCTTCCACAAAACCACAGAGGGGTTACTGTATGAATGCACTTGCTGGCCTTGCACCAAAAGCACAATATCTGGGTGCACTCACACATTTACCAGATTCATATCTTTTTAATATAGGACCGCATGGTCCACCCCTGCACTCTTCCACAATACCACAGAGGGGTTACTGTATGATGGCACTTGCTGGCCTGGCAGCAAAGGCACAATATCTGGGTGCACTGACGCCTGGAGAGGAGATTGCTGCATATCAGGGTGTATCACTGAGTTATACCAGAGTTCTGGGAATTTGAATCGGTGTCTTGGCACTGCCAGCTATCAGGGACAGGGTGTATCACTGAGTTACAGCAGAGTTCTGGAAAATCTGTATATCTTTAATCTAGATACCATAGAATACCACAGTTGAATCAGAGTTCATCTGTATCTTTAATCTGTATTTTTATCTATTCAGAGTTGAATCTGGGTCTTGCCAGCTATCAGGGTGTTGCATCCTGCAGGAGAGGAAGTAAGTCAGAGAGTAAAGGACATTGGCAGCCTTGCAGGGAAAATATAAGTGAAATCGCTGGCTTATAGCAGAGTTCTGAATATCTTTAATCCCAGATAACACAGTTGAATCAGAGTTCTGCATATCTCCAATCTTTATACTAGAGTTGAATCAGAGTTCTGCATATCTCCAATCTTTATACCAGAGTTGAATCAGACTTCTGCATATCTCCAATCTTTATAACAGAGTTGAATCAGAGTTCTGTATATCTTTAATCTACAGTATATATCACTCACCATGTCAGACAGACCAAAAAGGACAGGCAGACGCTCGCAGACACAGATAAGAGGGCAAGCAGCCTCTGTCTCGGAAGGCTGTGCCCCTGGTGCATGTGGTTCCTTTTATAAATTAATTTTTTACCATTGTCATTATACGTATAAGTGTTCTTATTATACTATATTATACTACATCGCAAGCGCGGTTCTGCAGTTGGTCGACACTATATAAATGGCGGAAGTGTAGCGCTGACCTAAATAGGGTGCTGCAATGGCACCCTATTGTAACTGGTTGGTTGCCTAAAAGGTGTGCCGGCCCTGGATGTTAGGACATGTTACTGTAAAGTAGGCAGTCATAATTGTGAGCCAGAAGAGAAGTTTGCAATGTAGTGGGGGTAGAATATAAAAGGAGCAGTGTTAATCATTGGGTCCATTATACTTAATAGTTCACTCATTAATTCTAATGGCTTCAATGAAATAGGGCCCTTATTCAATATTTTATTGAAATTTTATAAATTGTAATACCAATCAACATCTGAATTATGACTAGTACTTCCAACAACGACATATTTTGGAAAATCTTTGACATTTCTTCAAAAAGCATTACTTACAAGGTGATGTTATACTGTTTTTTTAAACCACTTGGTAGTAAAGAAGTTAAAGAAAATCACGTGTAAAATGGTATATTCAAAAAAATTGGCAAAATATGACCAAAAATTGCTATTTCTAAGTCTAATACAAATAGACCAAATACTTCATGTTAGAGACCTCAAGGCTGTTTAGCAAGTGGCCTAACTAAATTTTGTTAATGCAAATTTTCCAACTGACTTTATTTGTCATCTCAAAAATCACACTCTCTAAAGGAGTTATAAAGTTAGCATTTTTGCAAAGTAAGATGATTTTTTTTTCTTTTTTAAGAAACTATGGGCTCTATTCCAACAATGCTGTAAACATAACCAGAGCTGTCGTAAGATTTCCAGAGCCACTAAAATCTATGGAGTTGGTAAACTGACAACCGCTCAAATTAGGTTTTGCACCAAGGTTGGAATACAGACCAATGTTTATTATATGTGCATCACATAGAAACAAGAAGACAAAACCACCCAAAGAGTGCGTACCAATGTAATAATGATGTCTTCTTAATGGCAAAGGCATACTGTGTTCATGTGTACTGTACAGAAAATGTAAAACATCTGCTTATGATAGCATTGACGCTATATCCTATTAGACATGTACATGATGAAAAATTTCAATTCTGACTCGGAAACTTCTGATTTGGACTAATCCGAAAATATCAGACTGAACGAATATCCGTTTGGAATATTTAGGCGATTCATATACAGAATATAGGGTTAGGTCTACGTTAAGGCTTAGGTTTACTATTTTGCTAATTTTATGATTAGGGTTACTTTTAAGGTGAGGGTTATTGTTTCTGCTTATTTTCTGATTAAGATGTATAAATAGTAAAAAGTCTGGGAAATGCAACCTAATAAAACAAAATGAAACACTTCATGGTGCAGCAGAAAAACATGCACATTTAAATGGCCCCAGTGAAAGTAACTCACAGGATATAAGATAAAGACAGGCACATCATTAAAGTTTTACCACTCTACCAATGGTTCCTCTCAAATGAGTTCAGCCCCCACCACAGGAAGAGCCAGAAGACATTCCTTCAGTTTAAAAGATTTTAATGGCAAACACAGCAGCAAAACACTCCAATTCCAACGTGTTTTGTCCTATACCATAAAGGATATGCGCAATGGGGATTATACATTGAACTGGATGGTGCAATTTTACAAGATGGCGGCCAATTTAGACTGATTAGGTGATTATTTAAGAAAAGTGGAGAGGTCAGTCATGCACTCTCTCCCAGATTAAGTCCTTTATGGTATAGGACGAAACGCGTTGGAGTGTTTTGTTGCTGTGTTTGCCATAAAGGGCCAAATTACAATCTTTGCACAAACTTGTGCACCGGCGCGAAAAAACATTAACGTGAGGGGTAAAACCCTTTGCGCTGAACGTCGTATTACATTGTCAGCGCAACAAATGCACGTAATCTTCTACCATGGGTGAACCTGCGCGAACCTTGCGCGGGTGTACTTAACTGCGCGCGTCCTATACTTAACATTGTGAGCGCAAATGCGAATGTGGGCTGGTACGCGGATGGTATTACAATCTATGCGCAGGAATTCACACATAGCCGTTGCGTGCATAATTTTAGCAACTCCTAAAAGCTGGTGTTAATGGCAAATCTGAACAACCTGGCAGAACCCAAATACAGAGCCCAAAAAAAAATACCTGCAAAGTATAGTTGCACATTCTACTCATACAAAACCATTAAATTTGAGAAGTTGTGTGTGCATTTATTATTGCTGCAGCATATATGCTCAGATTGACTTTGACAGGTGCAAAAACTTAACGTGAGATAATTGTGGTTCTTAATTCTGATTGGCTGAATTGTGTGAAAAAAACAGTCCGCACACTGATTTCTGCACGCAACGTTACTGCGCGAGCATTTGTGCGTGTTCGTTTAACGAGTGTTATTGCTCGACGGATGAAAAAATGTGCGAGGATTTTAATTCCAGCATTGATTTACGAGCGTTAACGCTTGGCGCACAAATTCAGATGTTGCGCCTGCGTTTTTGCGTGAAGAATGTAATTTGGCCCAAAATATTTTAAACCGAAGGAACGTCTCCTGGCTCTTCCTGTGGCGGCGGGGTAAACTTATTTGAGAGGAACCAACAGTTGAGTGGGAACACTTTAATGATGTGCCTGTCTCGAGGGAGCACGCCGGGGGCTCGGAGTAACACGCGGGTTAGCTGATCGCAACGTCTGTGCCTGGCTATTCCAAAATCTGGGGGTCTGCCTGGTGATTCATTATTCTGGGGGTCTGCCTGGTTATTCTTTATTCTAGGGGTCAGTGCCTGGTTATTCATTATTCTGGGGATCAGTGCCTGGTTATTTCTTATTGGGGTTAGTGTCGGGTTATTCCTAATTCTGGGGGTCAGTGCCTGGTTATTCCTAATTATGGGGGTCAGTGCCTGGTTATTCATTATTCTGGGGGTCTGCCTTGTTATTCTTTATTCTGGGGGTCAGTGCCTGGCTATTCTTTATTCTGGGGGTCTGCTTTCTTATTCTTTATTTTGGGAGTCAGTGCCTGGTTATTCTTTATTCTGGGGATCAGTGCCTGGTTAGTCTTTATTTTGGGGGTCAGTGCCTGGTTATTCTTTATTCTGGGGGTCAGTGCCTGTTATTCTTTATTCTGGGGGTCAGTGCCTGGTTATTCTTTATTCTGGGGGTCAGTGCCTGGTTAGTCTTTATTCTGGGGTCAGTGCCTGGTTAGTCTTTATTCTGGGGGTCTGCCTGGTTATTCTTTATTCTGGGGCTCTGCCTGGTTATTCCTAAATCTGGGGGTCAGTGTCTGGTTATTCATTAATCTGGGGTCAGTGCCTTGTTATTCCTAATTCTGGGGGTCAGTGCCTGGTTATTCATTTTTCTGGGGGTCAGTGCCTGGTTATTCCTAATTCTGGGGGTCAGTGCCTGGTTATTCCTAATTATGGGGGTCAGTGCCTGGTTATTCATTATTCTGGGGGTCTGCCTTGTTATTCTTTATTCTGGGGGTCAGTGCCTGGCTATTCTTTATTCTGGGGGTCTGCTTTGTTATTCTTTATTTTGGGAGTCAGTGCCTGTTTTTTCTTTATTCTGGGGGTCAGTGCCTGGTTAGTCTTTATTTTGGGGGTCAGTGCCTGGTTATTCTTTATTCTGGGGTCAGTGCCTGGTTATTCTTTATTCTGGGGGTCAGTGCCTGGTTAGTCTTTATTCTGGGGTCAGTGCCTGGTTAGTCTTTATTCTGGGGGTCTGTCTGGTTATTCTTTATTCTGGGGTCAGTGCCTGGTTATTCTTTATTCTGGGTCAGTGCCTTGTTATTTCTAATTCTTGGGGTCAGTGTCTGGTTATTCATTAATCTGGGGTCAGTGCCTTGTTATTCCTAATTCTGGGGGTCAGTGCCTTTATTCTGGGGGTCAGTGCCTGGTTATTCTTTATTTTGGGGGTCAGTGCCTGGTTATTCTTTATTCTGGGGGTCAGTGCCTGGTTAGTCTTTATTCTGGGGTCAGTGCCTGGTTAGTCTTTATTCTGGGGGTCTGCCTGTTTATTCTTTATTCTGGGGTCAGTGCCTGGTTATTATTTATTCTGGGTCAGTGCCTTGTTATTTCTAATTCTTGGGGTCAGTGTCTGGTTATTCATTAATCTGGGGTCAGTGCCTTGTTATTCCTAATTCTGGGGGTCAGTGCCTGGTTATTCATTTTTCTGGGGGTCAGTGCCTGGTTATTCATAATTCTGGGGGTCAGTGCCTGGTTATTCATTTTTCTGACCCACATTATTCTGGGGTCAGTTCCTGGTTATTTCTTAAATATGGAATGTTGGGGGGTGTAAAGGCTGTGGTGGAGCTCTGTGATACGCTCATACACACTGCACATTACTGTGAGTTTTATGGCTGTTGAGCTCTGATACGTATCCTTTTCGTTTGCACTTATCACATTATAGGGCTGGTCTAAAAAATGTTTTTCCAGTTCTGCTTTTTATTCCTAGTCTGTTCCTGACTGTTGGGAAGAAACGCCGGCTGGGAGTTGCAAAGGTCTTATATATTAATCCTCTTTCTACATCACAATTGACGTGTATTTTATTTTCTGTTTAAGGTCAGGTTTACTGTTTCTGCTCTTTTTACGATGAGGGTTATGGAATTTGTATTGCACAGTGAGTGCAATTGTTTTCAGTCATCCAAACTGATCTGATTATGTTCAAGTTGTTTCAGATCAATTCATAAAATTTATTTCAGAAGTGATTGGGTTCAGCAATTCAAGATTAACTACAAGATATTTATGAATATGTACACTTTATATGAGAAGTTGTTACAATTTAACTAGAGTACCATTACTACTTGAATAATTCTATATTAAAACACGTGAAGTCATTTGTATTTCACTCTTGTAACTCTTTTGCAGGAAGTTCATTATATATATAGTAATGATGTCAATGGTCATTTTCATAGCAACGGAGGTGTTTTCAAATGACACATATTTCTTAAACCAAGCAGTGACCAATCAATTCATAAGGTATGTAGTTGTATTTGATTTCTTTCACATTTCCGGATCATGCAATGATATAGTTTCATGTTTAAGAATTAAGAATGCACATCTCCAACAGTCTCTGGGATAAAAATAGTAAAGCTTTTATATAGCCATACTATTGCTCAGGGCCAGAATGGGACTGAAAGGGGGAGAGTGATGGAGAGATGGGGGAGAGTGAAAGAGCGAGGGGGAGGAGTGGGAAGGGGAGTAGGGGGGAAAAGACTGTGGGAAAGGGGGAGGAGGGGGCAAGGGTGGGGAGAGGGTAAAATGTAAGAGTGAGAGTGATGGAAACCTAGACAGGGATATGACAGAGAGATGATGCTCAATACAATAAAGTTAAAGAGGAGTGTGTTGTAATTCTGCCTGTTTATCTACCTGCCACTGCTGGGCCAGGGGGATGGGGCCAGCACACAGGAGAGACACGGGTCGATTTTATTTGTCTCTGCAGTGTGTCCCCTCGGTGCCCAGCCTGGCAAAAGGAGAGCAGGGGTGCCAGCCCACACCCAGCCCACATCTCTTGAATGGATTCAGGAGCCAGGCTGTGTAGGTCTGAGTGCCTGGCACACTCATGTGCACGTCCTAGGCTCCTCACACGACAAGGAAAAAAAGTGTCATCTGCGCTCGTTTCTATGTATTCCATGTACAACAAAACACTATGAGGTTTTTGCAGGAGGGGTGGGGTCGCGTCTATTCCCCGATGGGACTGCTGCAACCACCAAATGCATCCAGCCCAACAGCATGTGTAAAACATAACAAAGAAAAAAATGTCATCTGCGCTTACTCCAATTATACCGTGTGAAACTAAACACAATTAGAGGTTTGGTTTCTTATTAATGGCCATTATAAGACTAGCTCGCCCGCCAGCGTCAAGGCACCTCTATAAGGGCAAGTCCTAACCAAAATGAAACCACAGGCTGCTGCATAGCAAACCATACCTGCTCATGCTCATGGTTTGCTATGCAGCAGCCTGTGGTTTCATTTTGGTGAGGACTCGCCCTTATAGAGGTGCCTTGACGCTGGTGGGCGAGCTAGTCTTATAATGGCCATTAATAAGAAACCAAGCCTCTAATTGTGTTTAGTTTCACACGGTATAATTGGAGTAAGCGCAGATGACATTTTTTTCTTTACTATGAGGTTTTTGTTTGTTTCAATGGACATTACAATGTAAGCTCACTCTCCACTTCAAGGCACCTCTTTATAGAGTGAGTACCTAACCAATGTAACCAAAAAGCCACTCTACTGAGCAGCTCCAAGCACCTCCTGCTGCTTTTCAGCTAAGGGGATGGGCTTGGAGCTGCTCAGTAGAGCGGCTTTTTGGTTACATTGGTTAGGTACTCACTCTATAAAGAGGTGCCTTGAAGTGGCGAGTGAGCTTACGTTGCAATGGCCAGTGAAACAAACAAAAACCTCATAGTGTTTTGTTGTACATGGAATACATAGAAACGAGCGCAGATGACACTTTTTTTCCTTGTTATGTTCTATACATTAACTGGGCTGTTATTCCTGGCTGTTGCAGCCGCTCCGGGGAGTATGGGCGCGACGCCATTTTTTCTGTATGCTCTATTACATTCCTTGCGCAAAAAAGCTCATGCAGCGCAATTTGTTTTGCGCACAGCGTTAAACGTTAATTAACGCACGTAAATTAACGCTGGTATTAAAATCTAAGTGCATCTTTTCATTAGTCTGAAAATATCGCGGGTAAAAAATACATGTGAAAAACGCGCGCGCATTAAAGTTGCGCGCACAAATCGGTGGGCAATCAGAATTAAGAACCACAATTGTCTCCCGTAAAGTTTTTGCTCCTGTCAAAATCAATCTGAGTATATATGCTGCAGCAATAATAAAAACACGCTCAACCTCAAAATTTTATTGTTTGGGTATGTGTAGAATGTGTAACTATACTGTGCTGTATTTTTTTTTTCCGGCTGGTGTATTTGGTTTCGGCCAGGACGTTCAGATTTGCAGTTACCACCAGCTGTTAAGACCTTAAAATTATGCACGCAAACGTTGTTCGTTAAAATTTGCGCATCGATTGTAATACCATCCGCATACCAGCGCACAAACACATTTGCGCTCAGAATGTTAAGTATGGGATGCGCACACGAACTTGCTTTCACGCAGGGTCACTTGCGTTAGACGTTAACCATTTGAGGAGGCAACGAGGATGGTGAGCAGGGACAGTGCATGCATCAGTGACACAATTCCTTTAGTGTTCCTGCTGGAGCACACTCTGCAGGGAATTATAGATGTGGCTCTAGAGGCAGAGCAGCGGGAGGAAGAGGACGCCTTCCCTAGCTCTGAAGGCCCCAGTCTTTCCACAGACAGCATTCCAGCAGGTCCTACTCAGATCAGACAGGAGGAGGAATATTTAAGTAGTGGGGGCATTGAAGGTGGGGATTCCTCAAGGGAGGGTTTTGTGTGCCCAGAAACACAAGGGCTAGTGCATGGCTGGGAGGAGGAAGTGCCTGATGGGGTCATCCTCATTGACCAGGAAGACTCGGAAGCTAATGCCACCTCCAACCTACGCTGCATGGGCTCCCTTATAATGCAAAGCCTGCTAAAGGACCCCAGGATTCGTGCTATCAAGGAGAGGGATCATTACTGGTTGGCAACCCTTCTTGATCCACGATACAAGGGGAAAGTTGCAGAGCTCATCCTGCCCGCACAGAGGGAGCACAGGATGAAAAAACTTGAGGACGCGCTAAAGCGACACTTGTGTAACACCTTTCCAGGCACTGGTAGGTTACCAAGTGATGACACACGTGCGTCTGAGGCTGCGGATGATCAGAGGAATAGTGGTGAAGGCCAGGGCCGCTTGACTGATGCATTTTTAAATTTTTTTAGTCCACGACGCCCAGGGACGTCAAATGTAGGCACCCATTGCCAGTGTCTTCACCATATGGTGCAAGGACAGACCTGGATACCTTTCCAGCAGATGATCCACTGGCTTACTGGGTGTTGAGATTGGATCACTGGCCAGAATTTAGCCAATATGCTATGCAGCTACTAGGTTGCCCTTCATCCAGCGTGCTTTCTGAAAGGACGTTCAGTGCCGCTGGAGGTTTTGTCACAGACAAAAGAGTGCGTCTGTCCACCGACTCTGTAGACCGGCTGACATTTATTAAAATGAATGAGTCCTGGATCCGCAGCTATCAATCCCCTGATGCTGACGTAACGGAATAGATCGGGGATGTCTTCTGCATTCACAAAACCTCCAGCACTGAACTCTTCCACAATACCACAAAAGGGTTACGGTGTGAATGCACTTGCTGCCATGAAAGGCACAATATTTGGCTGCACTGACGCCTGTGCCAGATTTATATCATTTTAATTTTTTGAACCGCAGGGTCCAATCCTGCACTCTTCCACAATACCACAAAAGGGATACGGTGTGAAGGCACTTGCTGCCATGAAAGGTGCAATATTTGGCTGCAATGACACCTGTGCCACATCTATATCATTTTAATTTTTTGAACTGCAGGGTCCAACCCTGCACTCTTCCACAATACTACAGAGGGGTTACTGTATGATAGTACTTGCTTGCAGTCTGGCACCAAAAGCACAATATCTGGGTGCACTGACACCTTTAACAGTTGCATATCTTTTTAATATAGGACCGCAAGGTCCACCCCTGCATTCTTCCACAATACTACAGAGGGGTTACTGTCTCATAGTACTTGCTGGCAGTCTGGCACCAAAAGCACAATATCTGGGTGCACTGATATTTCTAAACCTTATTTTATGAAAAACTCACTGTTCCTTTAACCCTTTCACTGCTGAGGCATTTCACCGCTGTGTGCTGAGCTAATTTTGACCGCTTTCGCTCATCATGTTTAAACGCGATTTGAAGCCACATTTTATTATACGACCCAGACATATTATATATCGTTCTTTCCGGCAGACTTGGCAGATTCATAATATATCATTTTTAGATGTATACGTCATGTTCTGTCTGTATATTATAGCAAAAAATGCAATAAAACTTGAATTTTTAATCATCTGCAGCGTGTCAAGTGTTTTTTTTCACCTTTTATCACATGAACATTTGCGGTTATATTTTCTATGGGGTGCGCTTGTAAAAAGATTAGAAATGGGGACTTATTACATTTTTTGAGGGGAATTATGTGATTTTTAGCAAACGCACACCATAGAAAAAATCATTAGTGCAGCATTATAATTGAAATGTGAACAATATTGCTGCATTAATAAAAACAACACACAAAAAAAACATTTATTTTTTTAAATTTATTTATTTATTATTTGAACCCCCTATCTCCACCAGGGGATTTCGGGCAGCTAGGGGTTTCCCGGTTATCTGACGTCATCACGCTATGCGTGAGGACATCAGGCAGTGAGGGGGGACCCGGGGGTGGAGCCGCCATCCAAGATGGCGGCCCCCACCGGAGCTAGGCAGAAGTGCGACTCGGTGCCGAAGGGGTAAGGCATGGGTCAGACTAATGCATTTTTTGCGTTGTCCGTGAAAAAGTGCGTTCGAATGAATGGACGCATTTTTTCACGGAATATGCGATAGCTGTCATACGATGCGCATTTTCATCCGTGATTTTGTACGGTTATCAATAAAACACTTTTTGCGTCTGGACGTGATGTTGGCCGGACATTAGCAGCGTCTGACGTCTCCTAATCACACACATATGCCGCAAGCGGACGCAGCGCACTCTGTACGTCAGTACTAGCGGTTTGACATTCTCGAAAAATGCGTTTGTTTGCCACTTGCGTTGCGTGGTCGCACTTTTCTGCGGCCGTTCTTCGTGTGCTGCCCGGCATTGGACGTAATTTGCTGCTAGCGCGGCCGTAATTTAGTGCGGCTAAACGCACGTTAATACTGCGTTAGTCTGACCTTAGCCTTAAAGCCAGGCACCGCTTAAAAGGGGAGACTCTCCCCTTTTAAGCGGTGCCTGGCTTTTTTTTTGTGGGACCTCCCGATTGGGAGGGAGAGGGATCCGAACGGTCCCCACTCCCTTCCAGGCGATCTCCCGGCATTGCCGGGGGTCGCCTGGAAATGACGTCATGGTGCGATGACGTCATTTACGTCGGGAGGAGCTTGACTTCAGCGTCTGAGGACGCTGAAGTCAGAACGCCGCGGGACCCCGGACAGAGAGGTGAGTGAGTATCTCCGCCGGGGGTCCCGCAAAGCTGATGACATGTGGGACACGTCCTCCTCAGCATACAGCGGGAGTAACTGAGGACGTGTCCCACACGTCGTCAGCAGTGAAGGGGTTAAAAACATATATTTTTTAAACTTTTTGTCCTGGTTTCCTGTCCCCCAGGGCGCTACCCGGACCCGGACATTGTTTTTATATGTTTCTATACATCCTACAAATCCGCCACTTCACGGGCGGGTTATGGGGACCTCCTAGGCACGATATTTGAAGGAATTTTTCGTTTTTATTTTTAACCCTTATTTCATGGAAAACTCACTGTCCCTTTCAAAACGTTCTTTTTTTACTTTTTGTCCTTGTTTCCTGTCTCCCAGGGCACTACCCGGACCCCCATACACCTTTTATGGCAAATATCTAGCATATATGCCCTCTTGGAGGGCACTCTAAAAATCGAACTTTGAGTCCCTTTGACTTGTATTGAGTTTGTGTTCGAGTTCGAATGCGAACCGAACGCGGGGGTGTTCGGCTCATCCCTATTGGTGACTTTGGTTTTTGTCTGCCAAGGTTCCTGCTCATTCCCCCTTTACCTGGTTTCCTGGCGATGCTACTCGGTCAGGTACTTTGTTTTCTGTGTTGTTTGGATGAATGTTTTTTTTTTTCTTTCTCTATGGGGTTGGCTCAGTCCTCTTCTTTTCTTAGCATTGTGTACTGATGGCTACGATCAAACTCTGGTCCCTAAATGTTAAGGGCCTTAACTCCCTTCATAAACGTCGCCTGTTGTTTAGAGATTTGTGCAAGCATAAAGTTGACATTGCTTGTATTCAAGAAACTAGAATTCCTCAATCTGCCCCTTTTCACCTGAGGGACAACCAGTATAACAGGGTTTACACAGCATGTGCGCTACGCAAACAACTGGAGGCAGCAATTTTACTCCGAAAATCTTGTTCTTTTCGTTTAGATTCTGTTTATACATTCCGGCAGGCCGATATGTCCTAATAGTGGGGTGGTTAGCGTCCAAACAATAGTCTATCACCTCCGTCTATGCGCCGAATATACCGGATAGCGCCTTTTGGGAGGGCCTTCAAGACTTCCTTTAAACCTATGTTAGGGGCGGTCTGATTCTGGCAGGAGATCTTAATGCCACCATGTGACAGATCTCTGTACTTCAACAGGGTTACATCTGCCAATGCCGCTTCCTCACAGGATTCCCCCCTGTGTTCTACCCAGGCAGACTCCTGTGCCTTCTTCCAGTCCTCGGACGTAGCTCAAGGACCAGGACACATAGAGCCTGCTAGCATCCCCCAGAAATAAGACGAGGCTGTGGATCTGGAGGTCTTTCAGGGTAGAAATGGAACTCAATTTTAATCAGGGACACACATAGATTTATACGGTTAAACAGGGGTCATTTGCATATACAAACTCGCAACCTTTTCCAGTGGGACCTAATTATTCTGACACATAATTGCACAAACATTGACTTCTTGGAATGATAAATCTAATTCCATTAGGTCAGTTATATTAGACAGTTACAGTAAGCATTATTTAACATTTGTAACAAGGCTGGACAAACAGAAAACTAATTACATTACCTACAGACCGCAGATTATAAACTATTCAGATAGAAAGAGATAACAGGTCCACAAAGACAATGCATTCTTACATAATCACAGATCACACAAACATTCTGCACACAAGAGGGCAATGAAAATAATAACTAAACTCAGGCCTGTACCCCAAACCCATCTCCATGCCCATACACCCCAAGTCTAAAGTGGTACACGTCGCACCCCATATTTCCGACACTGGATGGATCAGGCAGGGCGGAGGGATGGCACTCGACCTGTCCTCATGCCTAGTCAAGATAAGATGTTGTTTCACTTTACTTCTCACATGGGTCTTATTGACATATGGCGAGTTCTCCACCCTTCGGTCAGGGACTATACTTTCTTTTCACAACCTCCCGCCTCATACTCCCGCTGAGACTATTTTTTACTTTCATCCTCCTGCACTGCCGCAGTAACGGGGGGCATCTATAGGTTCTATCACCTGGTCGGACCATGCTGACGTTCAGATGTCCTTGTCTCTTTCTTCGGGGAATTTCTTGAGTAGTTGACAATTAGACCTGACCTTATTGAATAAAGGCGAAGTAAAACATATGGTTCGGGAATCTCTCAAACAATATTTTGCGGAAATTCTGACCCCTGATGACCCCCCAACCATAGGGCAGCTCACAAGACGGTGGTGCGGGGGCTTTTCATTAGCCAGGCGTCACATTTTAGGAAACTTTAAAGCTTAAATTGCTTACTTTACAGACTAAATTACGTAAACTGGAACGCAGACATTAAATGACTCCTTTTTTCCGATCTGCAGGAGACTAGCAGGAAACGTTCGAGATTTATGTTGGACGATGTTAGCAGGTCCATGATCTGGAATAAACGTTTCTTTCATGAAAAGGCCAACAAAATGGATACAGTACTTGCTAGACAGATGCGGGCGCAACCAGTCTCTTCCCCCCTGGTGTCTCTTCTGGATACAAGTGGCGAGGTGGTCCGTGACGCATCACGCATTAATTTCCTTTTCACTGATTATTTTGAACGCCTATATAATCACTCGCCCGCGCATTCAATTCTAAACTAAGATTATATGTCTCAAATAGATCGTATTTTTAACAAAATAGATTTGCCCTTCCTGATGGAGTCCCAATCTAGGGCTTTGAGCTCTCCCTTTACCTGTGAGGAAGTGACGGAAGCTGTCCGGTCCCTACAGCCACACAGTGCGCCGGGCCTGGATGGGTTGTCTATGCAGTATTATAAGGAATTTCTTCCTGAGCTCCTTCTGCATCTAGTTCACGTGTGCAACGACTCATTGGCAGGTGATGCTTTCTCTACAGATTCTTCCTTGGCAGACATTGTCCTTATTCCTAACCCGGGCAAGGACCCTCAACTAGCTGACAGTTTTCACCCTATCTCACTTTTAAATTCAGACATGAAGGTGTTTGCCAAATTCTTAGCAATCAGACTTAATACCATTCTACATGGGCTGATACACCCTGACCAGGTGGGTTTCATCCCCGGTCGACATGGGCGGACTGGGCCGAGGGGCAGGGGGGCAAATGCCCCCGGGGCCACCGCAATGCTAAGTGCTGCAGCATGCCTCCCAGATTCAAAACACGAGCTGGGAAAGGCATGCTGTTTTGGCACTGCCCACTGCTTCACCACATGCTGTTTAGCCGGCAGATGCAGACCGAGTCAGCCAGCCTGCATGAAGGAGCAGCCAGTGGAGGAGCTGTCGACACTGTGCACATCAGACAGAGGCCGGGGCCAGCAGAAACCCAGTGATGAACTACCTCATCCTCTATATTGTGTGTCCCTGTACCTGCACTCAGGATGGATGAGATGGGGGAGAAATAAAATAATGTGAGGGAGGCCTCAGGCCTGTCTGTTGTGGGGACAATAAATTGAGGAGCCTGCTGTATGGGGACAATAAATTGAGGAGCCTGCCTGCTGTATGGGGACAATAAATTGAGGAGCCTGCCTGCTGTATGGGGACAATAAATTGAGGAGCCTGCCTTGTGTATGGGGACAATAAATTGAGGAGCCTGCCTGCTGTATCTAAACAATAAAACCGTAAGACGGCGGCATGTCCGTCGCCACGCCGCCGTATTCAAATGCGCACACAACCAGCGTACTGCTGGGTGTCCGTACATCCAACCGCTGCGGCACGCGCACAGCCGGCATGCGCGAGGAACAACAAAAATATGTGCGCCTCTCCAACGGATTGACTTTCTTTTTGTCCCACACGGATCCCCCCTGCCCTGTGTCTCCCCGACGGCTGGTGCAGGGGAGGTACTGGGCACCGCATGCCGAAACCAGCATGGCGAAGACCTGGGGACTTGATCACGGCACTGGAACAAGGTAAGTATTGGCCTCCCTGAAACTGGGCACCCCACCCCCTTGAGCCTGTCCCCATGAGCTTACAATCTAAGGGGTCCCACGAGTTTACAATCTAAGGGGTCCCATGAGCTTGCAATCTAAGGGGTCCCATGAGCTTGCAATCTAAGGGGTCCCATGATCTTACAATCTAAGGGGTCCCATGAATTTACAATCTAAAGGGTCCCATGAGTTTACAATCTAAGGGGTCCCATGAGTTTACAATCTATCCAATGAGTTTACAATCTAAGGGGTCCCATGAGTTTACAATCTAAGGGGTCCCATGAGTTTACAATTGTCGTAGAAATTAATCTACTATCAATTCCCTAATGTAGTTTGATCCGCTGTACTTACAAGCAGCTCTGCGCTATCCCTGGCATACGTACCTGAACGCCCGCAGTAAGGAGACCCAGAGACTCTGCTGTGGTCTATTGCATCCTCACCCAGAAAAAAGCCACACACACACACACGTTGTTTCTAGCTGGAGTTCCTCTGGCCAAGTACCCCAAGTGCCAAGTCTTTGTGGCTCCTCCTCAGCTTAATTTATTAGACAAATAGCACACGCCCAGTGGCCACTGACTGTACAACAGAAAACGAGTTTGTCCAGTAATTAAATTTACATATCAAAAGCACAGGGGAGTGGACCAGAAAGACTGACCATCCCCATCAATGTCAATATGGACCCCACTCAGATACTGCTCAGAGTGATCAGTATGTGAGTGCAGATCAATCTACTGGTTCCTGTGGATTATTGACATATCTGCGGAGACAATACAGTTATTATCAAAACATGGTACCAGTGTTGAGACAAGGCTTAAATGTCTTAAAAGCAGGTATGTCTCTAAACCCAAAAGAAAGTTTTCATACTGACGGTTTTGCCGCTGGTTTGGATTTAAAACCACATTCAAATCCAACACAGGGAGACAGATGACAACTTATAAAACACGCACATCCTAGAATATAATGTCCACATAATAAAATTTCCACAACAGTCTCTCCTCTTTGTCATTTGCTCCCCAGTGTCCCTCGATGAATCTCGATCTTCCTTGGAAAGAAATAGTTCCTCTTGTAAAGTTCTGAATGCAAAAAGCCAAACAGATGATAGAAAACAACAGACAGTCCATCTTGACATGCCGAATCTTAAAGCAAGTGTTAAAACAAATCTTGACACGTGGATCAAAAGCAAAAACAAATCTTGACACGCAGAATCTGCTTTAGGGGAGGTGACTCAGAGGGAGGACATGAGGTGGTGGGTTGTGTCGATCGTTGGTCGGTCTGAAATCCTCTGTATCCGGTCCATGGGTTGATCTTCTGAGCGTCTCATCTGTTCAGGCTCCGGTAACTCGGTCGGTCTGAAATCCTCTGTATCCGGTCCATGGGTTGGTCCTCTGGGCGTCTCATCTGTTCGGACTTCGGTAACTCGGTCGATTAGACATCAGGAACATCTCACTCCGGCATATAGAAGGAATAGAGACAGAAACACCATAAGTATTTATACTCCCATTACCTTTAGCCAGGATCCAATGGAAAACAAGAAATCCCTCGAAGCTTCCCAAAGTTTTAAAAAATATTCCAACCCTCACTAGCTATAGCTCCGCTTCTGCCCGGCTCCCATCAGTGTGGACTTGACCCTTGTAAATCCCCCCTTTGGATGCTCTACTGTCGTTGTTCCTTGGTGATCTCCCTCACTACAACACCGCACAAGAATTTAAACAAGCGAACGGCAGGAGCCAGAGTTACTATTACAAATGTCTCCTTGTGGCCCTTGCTAGTCTTAGGTACATTTCCCTCGCTAAAAACTAAACTAAATAAATAAAGAAAATGATACTCTTCACTCTTTGACGTATTTGAGAAACTTCTTGCAGTGACCGGCGTGGATCCAGTTGTCTTGTCCCTCGAACTTCAGGGAGGTTGGCGTCGTCTGCAGCACCTAGAATGGCCCACGATATCTCGCCTCTAGTCCCGTCCTCGGATGCTTCTTTAGCATGATCCAATCACCTGGTTGACTAGAATGAACACTGGTTATTGAGTTTGGGTCTGGGAGAGACTCCCAGACCTGGTGGACTTTTTGGAGCTCATCAAGGAAAAGCAATCATGATGGTCCTCAAAGTGTTTCCCGACTAGGTTGAAAAATTGATTGGAGGTTGAGAGGTTAAAATAGTTAGTAAAAGTTGGAAAATTTATGTTTTTCACACCAGAATTTACTTTTTTACACACCATTATCTCCACACCATTATCTCCCCCCTTCTCTTCCTCCTTCCTAACAGGAAGAAGAGACGCTGTGTTCAAAAATGGTGCATCGTCTTAGAGTCAGTTTAGTGGGTGTTAGAGCCACTTAATGTCTTTACTCTCTGGGTGGTTAAATGTCGGGTACCCTGAGAGATACAATGTCCTAGCAAGATAACCTTTTCCTTGCAAAACTGTACTTTCTCCTTGTTAGCCTTATTACCTGTGGGCACCAGATGGTTAAGAAATGATACAGTATGCCGATAACAAACCTCCCGTGTGGGACATCAAAGTACCAAGTCATCCACATACCACCCCTGGATCGATTGGGGCCCACTAATCTAACACGATCTTCAGCTTGCAACTGTATTCCGAGGGACTAGTCACCGACCCGTGATGAAGACGTGTCCATGTTAGGTGTTAACCTTGGAATGTAAAAACACAAAAAAAAACTGGAGAGAGCAGAGTTAGCTACATTGGTGACAACAGAAACATCAGAGGAAACTACAACAGATCCAGTGTTAGTGGATCCAGCCTGCCTTAGCAGAGTTAGCCCAGTAAGAGCCTCTTCCGCTCCCATCATTGGATTACCAATCGCGGCTATCCCCTCTGGCCAGGTGTACATAATGCGGTTCTTCCGGACTGAAACTGCCTTCTGTATACCCTGTCAGTTTACCTTAAAAGACTTCTGAAGCTACATCTGAGCTATATCTAAGGTCTTTGCCGTCCAGAGTCTGGGTTTAAACTCAGTTATGAATTTCTCCCATCTCCAGGCGTCAAATGTCCCCTCCAGAGGGATACCCCAAGCGGTACCCTTGGACCATCTATGCCATTCTTTAAAGGGGTTTCATGGTCTTCGCCCCAAAACTAGATTTCGTGTGCTGTGCAGCCGTCTGACTGTGTGAAGCCTCTCTTTCCTTCCCTTGCATGGACGGCACATTGCCCATGGCGATTCGAATCGGCTTATCGTCTTACCCCTGCGTCCAGGGAAACCCTTGCACCAATTTAGGAGAGCACCGTCTGGTGTCATTCTTTTACGGTGAATTGTCAGACTATAACCACTATAGTCCCCCAACTAGAGACCCTAACCGAGGCAACATGTAACTCTATGTCTTGTTGTCCCAACAGGTTTGGTACAGAACTATGCCCCAAACGATTAGTCAACAACCACAGATTACCCCCCCCGAATTATGTCTCTACCCCTCACAGTGTATGCATACACAAACGTATACGCTGTACGCCCGTACACTGCGTCGCCAGACTAAACCGCACAGCACAATGACTATCCTCTTTCTCTACAGAACAATGTGGCTTCTCTCAGTATACATTTGTTAAATGGGGATAGCCTTCTGCTGTCTATTTCCTAGTAGTACGATGTCTCATTACAACACATGAATCACTGTCACCAAATGAAAAAAACTTCTCAAAACAGAAACTAACAGTCTGAACATAAAATGACCTTCTCGCTGCGCAAAGCAACTCTAAACCAATAAAAGCGTGTTATTCTCGCTTGCACAATCCGCTTTGACGTAGTAAATATAAAAAGAAAGTTTTAAAACCAAATCCTTTCTTTTTCTACCGCAAAACCAACCGTAATGCGATGCTATGCAAAACGCAGCAAGGTTCTAAAACTCAAAACAGTAACATGAAAAAACACAACTGAAGTACATTCTCTACCAAAACTTCAGTTACAGGAAGTCTTGCTATATACATTGAGATTCAGTAAAAAGTAACTTTTAACTTAAAACCAAACCTCAATGCAAACACCAAGAACAAAACAAAAAAACCCTTGGAACACACAATTGTATAGGACTGAATTAACACATCAATGCCTGAAACAGTCCAGTCCCCAGCCACCTTTATATTACCATAGAAACAGGATTTAACATTACAATAAGGCCCCCAAACAGGTTTCTAGCAAAAGGAAAAAGACAATTTGAATTAAGTTTAAAAGTTCCATTTTTTTTCTTCTTTTTTTTCCTGCAAAATACAAACAGTAAAATAGTTTAGAAAGACCTCAATAGCATTTCTTCATTTCCCCTTCTCTGGAACCCAAAATTAGGAACTCTGCTGAATTCCCAGAAACGATCTCTTTCCTCTCTAAGCTTCACATTTTCACATTTCAGCCGTTCATATTGGGATTTTAAATCTTTTTCCTGGATCCATGACCTTGGCTGTCCCTGGCTTCTATGCCTTTGCAAAGATCCATGTCTGGGACCATTACCCCACCTTGCTGAATAAACCGCTTTACTTCTAGCTGTGGTTCTGGGATACTTAGAATCTCTGTGTCTGTTGCCATTAGTTACCACACAGTACCTCGCAATATGTGAAAATCCCCTGCATGCAAAGCAACGAATAGCTTGTCTCCCTGCACAAAACCTTCTCTGGGCACATGGTGATCGGCCTTGCTGCACAACACTAACCATCCTAGCATGACTAGATCCCACACCACTATCTGAATGGAGTACTTTTACCACAGACTCACCTGAAGTATCCTCCGCCATTGCATTAACATTTCCAACTCCAGGGTCAGACAAATTGTCCATCTCCATCCCTGAGTCGGTTTCAGTATCTGACCCAAAGTCCTCAGACTTCTCCATACTTACAGCACAATGTTCAGCTTCTGTCCTGCTGCAGGGACCAGACAATTCCCTTACAGCCTCCTGTGCATGCGTCGAGCTTTCAGACAAACATTCATTCTCCTTGCACAGCTCAGTATTAGACCTCACAGTACATTCATACTCTGTGCTAGTTTCAGCTGCCTGCTGGACAACAAGAGCTCTCAGTTTATCAATTTCCACTTTTAAATCTTCCATCTCTCCTTCCAAACTCAGCTTCAGCCTACAAGACTCCTGAAATTTATCAGCTATCCAACCAGCAGCAAAAATCAGAGCATACTTTCCTTTCCGTTTGCGGAACTTTCCGTTACCTATCAGGTTTGCTACACAATTCTTGGGCTCCCGCCAAGGATCAATAGATCCCTGCATAGCTTGAACAATGGCCACCGTGTGTTCTACCTTAGCTACTTCCTTAAAAATGCTTTCCATTGTACAGGAATACAAACACTACAATGCTTACTACGAAAAAGACACTGCTATCAATCTCTATGAGTTGTCCCAATACTTTTGGCACAGAACTACAAAGCACCACCCTCCTACACTGTAGTACCCGTATTAAATATACCAAACAATTCTACAATTCAGTGTAACAGCCACAGATATACAAATATTAAGCAGAATCATTAACCATCACACAATGATTCCCCTATCAGGCTGATCACTGGGCTATAACATAACCGAACACTCAAAACAAAATCAAGCCGTACATAGAAAAGTTACAAAAGAGACGAAAATAACTTCAGGACAAAAACTAACATTTGAGGCAAAAACAAACGAATCGCTTTACATAGACACCAAAACTAAAAGTGAATCAGCTCCATCTAAAACTGAATTCCTTGTTAAAAAACCTGCAGCACCAAACTAACCAAGATGGCTGCCAGGGCAGATGTCTTTCACACAAAGGTAAGATGGCTGCCAAGGCACATGGTTTTTCACACAAAGGTAAGATGGCTGCCAAGACACATGTCTTTCAGACAAAAGTAAGATGGCTGCCAAACCACATGTTTTTCACACAAAGGAAACCAAGATGGTGTCTCCAAAATCCAGCAATAGAGAAACCAAATTAAACGAAACAGTTTCTCTATTCCCTGTGCCCCAACCCCGAAACCAGAGCAAAAACCTCCTCTGATTTACAGGCTAACAGTATAAAAAATCCTCTAAATGCCGTTTCTCCTGTACAAACCTTAAAACAAAATTCTGCCTCTACAAACCAAAATCACCTCTTACAAACATAAAAGTTACACAAACAGAAGTTACAACAAAAATGATATCCTGTACTGGTCAGCACACACGTCACAATCTCACCAATCAGCTCAGATCCACCAAAAACTACGCAACAGAAAATTACTTGCCTCGTTCTTACACAAAACGAGCAAAATCGTTCTTTTATCAAGCAGAAATTTCCTCAACGCAGGAGACAAAATAACAATTTACTTTCTCTCCTTTTTCTTCTGTGCAGAGGAAAAATCTGTTGGTTCCTTGTTTAGCTGACTCGCCATAATGTTGTAGAAATTAATCTACTATCAATTCCCTAATGTAGTTTGATCCGCTGTACTTACAAGCAGCTCTGCGCTATCCCTGGCATACGTACCTGAACGCCCGCAGTAAGGAGACCCAGAGACTCTGCTGTGGTCTATTGCATCCTCACCCAGAAAAAAGCCACACACACACGTTGTTTCTAGCTGGAGTTCCTCTGGCCAAGTTCCCCAAGTGCCAATGTTTTGTGGCTCCTCCTCAGCTTAATTTATTTGACAAATAGCACACGCCCAGTGGCCACTGACTGTACAACAGAAAACAAGTTTGTCCAGTAATTACATTTACATATCAAGAGGACAGGGGAGTGGACCAGAATGACTGACCATCCCCATCAATGTCAATATGGACCCCACTCAGATACTGCTCAGAATGATCAGTATGTGAGTGCAGATCAATCTACTGGTTCCTGTGGATTATTGACATATCTGCGGAGACAATACAGTTATCATCAAAACACGGTACCAGTGTTGAGACAAGGCTTAAATGTCTTAAAAGCAGGTATGTCTCTAAACCCAAAAGAAGGTTTTCATACTGACGGCTTTGCCGCTGGTTTGGATTTAAAACCACATTCAAATCCAACACAGTGAGACAGATGACAACTTATAAAACACGCACATCCTAGAATATAATGTCCACATAATAAAATTTCCACAACACAATCTATCCCATGAGTTTACAATCTAAGGGGTCCCATGAGTTTACAATCTATCCCATGAGTTTAGAATCTAAGGGGGTCCCATAAGTTTACAATCTATGTGGTCCCATGAGCTTACAATCTATACCATGAGTTTCCAATCTATCCCATGAGTTTACAATCAAAGGGGGCCTGTTCCCGTGAGTTTACAATCTGAGGGTCCTGTTCCTGTGATTTTACAATCTAAGAGGGTCCTATTCCCGTGAGCTTACAATCTAAGAGGGTAGAGGAACCTGCTCTAATAATGCCTTTGTAATGCGATGTCAGCTGTGCGCGCACCCATCAGAGCTGCTCAGTTGGCCCTCCTCTTGCGGATGGGACCTCGACGGACGCATTACAAACGCATTTATATATAGAGATACTCTTGGATAGGACATTGAAAAACAAATATGTGGACATGAATTCTGAGCTGGCGACAACAACAGTAGACTGCCCTCCAGGCAGGCTTAACAACTAGTGGGTACAATAAATTGAGGGGCCTGCCTGCTGTTGGGACAAAAAATTGAGGAGCCTGCCTGGTGTATGGGGACAATAAATTTAGGAACATTCCTGCTGTGGGGACAATAAAATGAGAGGCCTGCCTGCTTTATGGAGACAATAAATTGAGGAGCCCGCCTGCTGTGGGGACAATAAATTGAGCCTGCCTGCCTGCTGTATGGGGACAATAAATTGAGGAGCCTGCCTGCTGTGGGGACAATAAAATGAGTGGCCTGCCTGCTTTACATAGTTACATAGTTATATAGGCTGAAAAAAGACATGCGTCCATCGGGTTCAGCCTCTCCCACATAACCTACTGCTGTTGATCCAAAAGAAGGCAAAAAAACCCAGTCTGAATGCTTGCCAATATGCAACATACTGGGAAAAAATTCCTTCTTGACCCCAGAATGGCAGTCAGATTTCACCTTGGATCAAGAAGCTTTTACCCACATATTAAATATTATAACCCTTAATATTCTGTGTCTGCAGGAAGTCATCCAGTCGTTTTTTAAAAGTCTGTACAGACTCTGACCCAACCACCTCAACAGGCAGAGAATTCCACAGCTTGATTGTTCTCACCGTAAAATAACCCTTCCTATGCTTTAAGCTAAATTTTCTTTCTTCCAGTCTAAATGGATGACCCCTTGTCCTATGTATAGTCCTGTTAATGAATAGGTTATCAGACAATGGTTGATAATGGCCCCGTATATATTTATATAAGGTTATCAGATCCCCTCTAAGGCGCCTTTTCTCTAAACTAAACAGGTTTAAGCTTGTTAGTCTTTCCTCATAACTTAACCCTTCCATCCCCCTTATTAATTTAGTTGCCCGTCTCTGCACTTTTTCTAACAATATAATATCTTTTTTAAGACAGGTGCCCAAAATTGCACGGCATATTCAAGGTGCGGCCTGACCATTGATTTATACAGAGGCAAAATTATGTTTTCATCCCGTGAGTGAACTCCCCTTTTAATGCATGCCAGTACTTTGCTGGCCTTGGCGGCTGCTGTTTGACATTGCACATTGTTACTTAGTTTGAAGTCTATGATTATTCCCAAATCCTTCTCCTGCTTGGATTTCCCTAACTCCGTACCATTTAGGGTATAAATTGCTTCTGTGTTCTTCACTCCAAAGTGCATAACTTTACATTTATCTAGATTAAATCTCATCTGCCATTTAAGTGCCCAGTCCCCCAATATATCTAAATCCCTCTGCAGCGAAGTAACATCCTGCTCACATTGTATTACTTTTCCTAGCTTTGTGTCATCTGCAAACACTGATACAATTTATGGAGACAATAAATTGAGGAGTCTGCCTGCTGTGGGGACAATAAAATGAGGGGCCTGCCTGCTGTGGGGGCAATAAATTGAGGGGCCTACCTGCTGTATAGAGACAATAAATTTAAAGGCCTGCCTGCGGTGGGGCAATAAATCGAGGAGCATGCCTTCTGTATGGGGACAATAAATTGAGCCTGCCTGCTGTATGGGGACAATAAATTGAGGAGCCTGCCTGTTGTATGGGACAATAAATTGAGGAGCCTGCCTGCTGTATGGGGACAATAAATTGAGGAGTCTACCTGGTGTATGGGGACAATAAATTGAGGAACCTGCCTGGTGTATGGGGACGATAAATTGAGGAGCCTGTCTGCTGTATGGGGACAATAAATTGAGCCTGTCTGCTGTATGGGGACAATAAATTGAGGAGCCTGCCTGCTGTATGGGGACAATAAATTGAGGGGCCTGTCTAGTGTATGGGGACAATAAATTGAGCCTGCCTGCTGTTTGGGGACAATAAATTGAGGAGCATGCCTTCTGTATGGGTACAATAAATTGAGGAGCTTGTCTGCTGTATGGGGACAATAAATTGAGCCTGTCTGCTGTATGGGGACAATAAATTGAGGAGCCTGCCTGCTGTATGGGGACAATAAATTGAGGGGCCTATCTAGTGTATGGGGACAATAAATTGAGCCTGCCTGCTGTATGGGGACAATAAATTGAGGAGCCTGCCTGTTGTATGGGACAATAAATTGAGGAGCCTGCCTGCTGTATGGGGACAATAAATTGAGGAGCCTACCTGGTGTATGGGGACAATAAATTGAGGAACCTGCCTGCTGTGGGGACAATAAATTGAGGGGCCTGCCTGCTGTATAGGGACAATAAATTGAGGAACCTGCCTGCTGTATGGGGACAATAAATTGAGGAGCCTGCCTTATGTATGTGGACAATAAATTGAGAGCCTGCCTGCTGTATGTGGACAATAAATTGAGGAGCCTGCCTGCTGTATGGGACAATAAATTGAGGAGCATGCCTGCTGTATGGGGACAATAAATTGAGGAGCCTGCCTGGTGTATGGGAACAATAAATTGAGCCTGCCTGCCTTCTGTATGGGTACAATAAATTGAGGAGCCTGTCTGCTGTATGGGGACAATAAATTGAGCCTGTCTGCTGTATGGGAACAATAAATTAAGCCTGCCTGCCTTCTGTATGGGTACAATAAATTGAGGAGCCTGCCTGCTGTATAAGGACAATAAATTGAGGAGCCTGCCTGGTGTAAGGGGACAATAAATTGAGGAGCCTGCCTGTTGTATGGGGACAATAAATTGAGGAACCTGCCTGCTGTGGGGACAATAAATTGAGGGGCCTGCCTGCTGTATAGGGACAATAAATTGAGGAACCTGCCTGCTGTATGGGGACAATAAATTGAGGAGCCTGCCTGCTGTATGGGGACAATAAATTGAGGATCATGCCGGGTGTATGGGGACAATAAACTGAGGATCCTGCCTGGTGTATGAGGACAATAAATTGAGGGGCCTGTCTGTTGTATGGGGACAATAAATTGAACCTGCCTGCTGTATGGGGACAATAAATTGATAGCCTGCCTGCTGTATGGGGACAATAAATTGAGGTGCCTGCCTGATGTATGTGGACAATAAATTGAGGAGCCTGCCTGCTGTATGGGGACAATAAATTGAGGAGCCTGCCTGTTGTATGGGGACAATAAATTGAGGAGCCTGCCTGGTGTATGGGAACAATAAATTGAGCCTGCCTGCCTTCTGTATGGGTACAATAAATTGAGGAGCCTGTCTGCTGTATGGGGACAATAAATTGAGGAGCCTGCCTGCTGTATGGGGACAATAAATTGAAGAGCCTGCCTGCTGTGGGGACAATAAATTGAGGAGCCTGCCTGATGTATGGGGACAATAAATTGAGGATCCAGCCTGGTTTATGGGGATAATAAATTGAGGAGACTGCCTGCTGTGGGGACAATAAATTGAGGAGCCTGCCTGATTTATCAGGACAATAAATTGAGGAGCCTGCCTGCTGTATGGCGACAATAAATTGAGGAGTCTGCCTGGTGTATGGGGACAATAAATTGAGGCACCTGCCTGCTGTATGGGGACAATAAATTGAAGAGACTGCCTGCTGTGGGGGACAATAAATTAAGGAGCCTGCCTGGTGTATGGGGACAATAAATTAAGGAGCCTGTCTGGTGTATGGGGACAATAAATTGAGGAGCCTGCCTGGTGTATAGTGACACTATATTGAAGAGCCTGCCAGGTGTATGGGGAAAATAAATTGAGGGTCCTGCCTGCTGTATGGGGACAATAAATTGAGGATCATGCTGGGTGTATGGGGACAATAAACTGAGGATCCTGCCTGGTGTATGAGGACAATAAATTGAGGGGCCTGTCTGTTGTATGGGGACAATAAATTGAACCTGCCTGCTGTATGGGGACAATAAATTGATAGCCTGTCTACTGTATGGGGACAATAAATTGAGGCGCCTGCCTGATGTATGAGGACAATAAATTGAGGAGCCTGCCTGCTGTATGGGGACAATAAATTGAGGAGCCTGCCTGCTGTATGGGGACAATAAATTGTGGAACCTGCCTGCTGTGGGGACAATAAATTGAGGAGCCTGCCTGCTGTATGGGGACAATAAATTGAGGATCCAGCCTGGTTTATGGGGATAATAAATTGAGGAGACTGCCTGTTGTGGGGACAATAAATTGAGGAGCCTGCCTCATGTATGGCGACAATAAATTGAGGAGCCTGCCTGCTGTATGGGGACAATAAATTGAGGAGCCTGCCTGCTGTATGGGGACAATAAATTGAAGAGCCTGCCTGCATGTATGGGGACAATAAATTGAGGAGCCTGCCTGGTGTATGGGGACAATAAATTGAGGCACCTGCCAGGTGTGTGGGAAAACTAAATTGAGGGACCTGCCTGCTGTATGGGGACAATAAATTGAGGGGCCTGCCTGCTGTGGGGACAATAAATTGAGGAGCCTGCCAGGTGTATGGGGAAAATAAATTGAGGGGCCTGTCTGCTGTATGTGGATATTAAATTGAGGGGCATGCCTGCTGTGGGGATAATAAATCGTGGAGCCTGCCTGCTGTATGGGGACAATAATTGAGGAGCCTGCCTGGTGTATGGGGAACATTAATTGAGGAGCCCGCCTGGTGTATGGGGACAAAAAATTGAGGAGCCTGCCTGCTGTATGGGGACAAAAAATTGAGGAGCCTACCTGGTGTATGGGGATAATAAATTGAGCCTGCCTGCTGTATGAGGACAATAAATTGAGGAGCCTGCCTGGTGTATGGGGACAATAAATTGAGGAGCCTGCCTGCTGTATGGGGACAATAAATTGAGGGACCTGCCGGCTGTATGGGGACAATATATTGAGGAGCCTGCCTAGTGTATGGGGACAATATATTGAGGAGCCTGCCAGGTGTATGGGGACAATAAATTAAGCTTGCCTGCTGTATGGGAACAATAAATTAAGGAGCCTGCCTGGTCTATGGGGACTATAAATTGAGAAACCTGCCTGCTGTGGGGACAATAAATTGAGGGGCCTGCCTGCTGTAAGGGGACAATAAATTGAGAGACTGCCTGCTGTAGGGACAATTGAGGAGCCTGCTTGCTGTGGGGTCAATAAATTGAGGGGCCTGCCTGCTGTGTGGGACAATAAATTGAGGAGCCTGCTTCCTTGATAGAGACAATAAATTGAGGGGCCTGCCTTCGGTATGGGGACAAAAAATTGAGGGGCCTGTCTGTTGTATGGGGACAATAAATTGAGGGGCCTGTCTGGTGTATGGGGACAATAAATTGAGGATCCTGCCTGTTGTATGGGACAATAAATTGAGGAGCCTGTCTGCTGGATAGGGACAATAAATTGAGGGGCCTGCCTGCCGTGGGGACAATAAATTGAGGAGCCTGCCTGCTGTATGGGGACAATAAATTGAGGAGCCTGCCAGGTGTATTGGACAATAAATTGAGGGGCCTGTCTGCTGTATTGGGACATTAAATTGAGGAGCCTGCCTGCTGTATGGGGACAATAAATTGAGGAGCCTGCCTGGTGTATGGGGACAATAAATTGAGGAGCCTGCCAGGTGTATGAGGAAACTAAATTGAGGAGCATGCCTGCTGTGGGGACAATAGATTGAGGAGCCTGCCTGCTGTATGGGGACAATAAATTGAGACTGCCTGGTGTATGGGGACAATAAGTTGAGGAGCCTGCCTGTTGTCTGGGGACAATAAATTGAGGGGCCTGTCTGCTGTATGGGGACAATAAATTGAGGGGCCTATATGCTGTCTGGGGACAATAAATTGAGGGGCCTGCCAGGTGTATGAGGAAAATAAATTGAGAGACCTGCCTACTGTATGGGGACAATAAATTGAGGAGCCTGCCTGGTGTATGGGGATAATAAATTGAGCCTGCCTGCTGTATGGGGACAATAAATTGAGGAGCCTGTCTGCTGTGGGGCAATATATTGAGGAGCCTTCCTGTTGTATGGGGACAATAAATTGAGGAGCCTGCCTAGTGTATGGGGACAATAAATTGAGGGGCCTGCCTTCTTTTGGGACAATAAATTGAGGAGCCTGCCTAGTGTATGGGGACAATAAATTGAGGGCCTGCCTGCTGTGGGGACAATAAATTGAGGAGCCTGCCTGGTGTATGGGGACAATAAATTGAGCCTGCCTGCTGTATGGGGACAATAAATTGAGGAGCCTGCCTGCTGTATGGGGACAATAAATTGAGGAGCCTTCCTGTTGTATGGGGACAATAAATTGAGAAGCCTGCCAGATGTATGAGGACAATAAATTGAGGGGACTGCCTGCTGTGGGGACAATAAATTGAAGACCCTGTCTGGTGTATGGGGACAATAAATTGAGGAGCCTGCCAGGTGTATGAGGACAATAAAGTGAGGGGCCTGCCTGCTGTATGGGGACAATAAATTGAGGAGCCTGTCTAGTGTATGGGGACAATATATTGAGGAGCCTGCCTGGTGTTTGGGGACAATAAATTGAGGGGACTGCCTGCTGTGGGGACAATAAATTGAAGACCCTGTCTGGTGTATGGGGACAATAAATTGAGGAGCCTGCCAGGTGTATGAGGACAATAAATTGAGGGGCCTGTCTGCTGTATGGGGACAATAAATTGAGGAGCCTGCCTGCTGTGGGGACAATAAATTGAGGAGCCTGCCTGCTGTATGGGAACAATAAATTGAGACTGCCTGGTGTATGGGGACAATAAATTGAGCCTGCCTGCTTTATGGGGACAATAAGTTGAGGAGCCTGCCTGTTGTCTGGGGACAATAAATTGAGGAGCTTGCTTTTTGTGGGGACAATAAATTGAGGCCCCTCCCTGCTTTTGGGACAATAAATTGAGGGGCCTGTCTGTTGTATGGGACAATAAATTGAGCCTGTCTGCTGTATGGGGACAGCACATTGAGGGGCATGTCTGTTGTATGAGGACAATAAATTGAGGGGCCTGACTGTTGTATGGGGACAATAAATTGAGGTGCCTGCCTGGTGTATGGGGAAAATAAATCGAGGGGAATGCCTGGTGTATGGGGAAAATAAATCGAGGGGAATGCCTGCTGTGGGAACGATAAATTGAGGGGCCCTTCAGCTGTGAGGTTGTATAAAAAGAATGGGATGGGCCCAATGGTATTTATTACAAAATTTGCTTCCCGTATTTGTTTTTATTTAAACAAGGGCCCGAGTTGCTGCACTATGGGCCTCTTGGTTTTACTTGCTCCCTGTGCAAAATGTTGCCAGTCAGCCCCTGCCGGTAGACAAGCAAATGAAAATAACAGACGAGCGTGCAACCTGGTCTGTCTGGCGTGGAAACGCAGGCTTCCTCCTCTGCTTTTCTCCTTGGATGCACGCTGATGATCATATTATTTGATGTTTTGAAGTCAATAAAATAATTTAGAAGTGGACTGCTCTTCCCTGGGTATGAGAGGAAAGATCAGGTGAATATAGGCTATCAAACAAGACAAGTCAATGGATTCTTGGAGGGGAAAGAAGGCAAAGTTAATTAATGTTGGCAATCTCTATAAATTACCAGCAGGTCACACCATTCTGGTCTGTTGTAGAGGTGGATGTCCTGTTATAGTCTCCCAGATCTGCCTCAGCAGTATTTTTATGTTAATAATTTTCTTTGAGTTGTTTTTGTGTCTTTCATTTTCTTGTGACAATTATTTCAACAACTTGATTTTGTCTGTCTTAAAAATGGTTTGACTGTAAATGTCTATTATTTATGTAGCGCTCACTCCCGGAGGAGCCGCTGAAATTGAACCTCGGGTCAGTCTCCCCGCACTAGGGAATAAATATACTCCAGCACCGTTGTGGATTTTATAAATTATATAGTTTACTAGAATAAATGGCATATAATGAATAACACAGTGTTCGTATATATATTTACAGTACTTCGTAATGCAGGAAATGCGCAGCGGAAAAGAAATACGATGCTTCGTATTTCGAGGAACGCGCAGCGGAAAAGAAATACAAGGTTTCGTAATTCGAGAAACGCGCAGCGGAAAATAAATGGAAAAATATCTTTAACCCCTTTGTGATTGGGGAGTGAGTCCCGCACAGGTTATGTCCTGGAATGTAAGTGTGTGTGTGTGTGTGTTATGGTACCCGGGTACACTATTCAACTGGCCAGTGAATTGCTTAAGAGGTATCTTCGACTAGTCAAGTTGGGGCCCTGTGGGTTTTGGAAACAAACAGCAGCGTGCTTTCTTGGTTTTACAACGGCCTAGAAGGCCTCTCACCCATCCGCCAGATACTTGAGGCTCCGCTTGACCCAGGACGTATCTCCGCTCGATATTTACTGGGGTTCTCTTGGCTTCTGGATCCGCTGTCTGGCTTTCTGCTCCTGCCGCGACTTGTCCATTTTACCGCCTGCTCTCCCAGTCCAATCGACCTGCGGTACTCCTAACTCGGGGTCCTCCTGCTTCTTCAATAGCAGCTGGGTAATCTTGTGGATCACTGGGTCTCCCTATGGTAAGGCTGAATAACCCGATCTGTAACTCCGTTAGGCCGCACCTGCGCTCCGGCCTGGTCACTGTTACGTTCTGCAGCACTGTGTCCTGTCTCTCTCACTCTCTGGCGCGCTCTGCCAGCTCTCTCCACGAGGCTCAGGATGTCAGTCTCTGTGTCCCACCCACTTCCTGTGTCCGTTCTCAAAGCATGCCGGGAAATGTAGTCCCAATGTAATATTCAGTGTCTCACATTGCGCTTGTCTCCCTCCGGTGGCCAAAAATAGGTACTGCCACAATAAGGAATTAAACACAGCGCTACACTCTCCCCCTCCTAGAACTCTTGGGTCTCTCCAAGGAGGTACAACAGTTACTTTACATTTCAACACAGTTTAGGCAACATATACAGGCTCAGCAGTAAGCATACAGTGGGTTAGATACACTTCCTCAAGTTGACTCAGCTAACACTTCGGGCAACCTTCGCACTGTGGTGACGGCCTCCTCAGTGTTATGTCCTGGTGAGTCGTAGGTGAGTCACTGGGGCGGTCGAACAGAGCGTTTTGGTTCTGGCTCAATCAGTTCCTCTTCAGGTGGAAGTACTATAGGCGCTGGCTCAGTCCTTCTTTCTACCACTGGAGCAGACACCTCTTCGGAGTATGATCCCTCCAGTGAAGGCATAGAACTGTAGTCATAAAATTCAGCTTCAGGAACTACAGGGATTGCAATAGTCTCAGTGACTTCTAACTGAAATTCAGGAGCTTCAGGCCTCAAATTACTTTCCCACTGTTCAGGAACCGCGATAACCTCTTCAGGCTCCGGTGAGCGCATCCAGTCCAGACAAAAACTCTCTTCCTCACTGTCCCTTTCGCTCTCTTCGACAACCCGGGTCTGCTGAGACCGAGTAACAGGAGGCAAACGTGGAGCAGGCGGATTCGGCAGAGGAAGTTCGTTCCCAACTGGCATCCTCACAGCCTCTCTCAAAGGTAACAAATGATTCCGGTGCCAGTTCTTAAGAGGCCCAGCCTTTCCATCTGGCCGGATTTGATACACCGGCAGACCCGGCAGTTGCTTGCAGACAATGTAGACTTGAGAACTCCATCTATCCGCCAACTTGTGCCTTGCAGCAGCACCCAAGTTCTTCAACAAAACCCTATCACCGGGTTGTAGATCCTGTATCCGAACTTTCAAGTCATAGTTCCTTTTGTTCCTTTGCTCCCTGTTTCCTGAGGTCAAACGGGCCTGTTCAAACGCAGAGGCCAGATTCTTTCGAAGTCTATCCACGTAATTCCTATGGGAAGCTACCGACGTCTGGTCTAGAGATAACCCAAACGCCAAATCAACCGGCAGTCGAGCTTCTCTTCCGAACATAAGGCAGTATGGTGAGTATCCAGTGGCATCACTCTCCGTACTGTTATATGCATGCACCAGAGTAGCTATGTGATGACTCCAACTCTGCTTCTCTGTGTTTGACAATGTCCCCAGCATATTTAGCAGCGTGCGATTAAACCTTTCAGGCTGAGCATCACATTGAGGCTGATATGGCGTAGTTAGGGTCTTTTGGATTCCCAACAGTTCCAATAATTGCCCAACAAGTCGGCTTTCAAAGTCTCTACCCTGATCAGAGTGTATTCTCCTTGGTAAGCCATAGTGAACGAAGAACTTCTCCATCAGAACCTTTGCTACTGTCGGAGCGCGTTGGTCTTTCGTGGAAAAGGCTTGGGCGTAACGTGTGAAGTGATCAGTCACTATTAGAATATTCCCTTGCCCACTAGCATCCGGCTCTAAGCACAGGAAGTCAATGCACACCAAATCCATGGGTCCCTGACTCTGCAGATGGCTCATTGGAGCAGTTCGGGTCGGTAAGGTCTTCCTCTGAATACACCTCCGACATGAATGGCAATAACTTTCCGCTTCAGCTCTCATGCAAGGCCAATAGAACCTGTCTCGCACCAGCTTAAAAGTCCTTTCAGCGCCCAAATGTCCATGCTCATCATGTAGTGATCGCAGCACACTCTATGTTTAGTGGGAAGGAATAACTGTTGGGTCTCTTCAGCATTGGTTGAGGGGCCCCTTCGGTAGACCACCCCATCCAACATCTTCAACCGTTCCCACTCTTTATAGACCAATCTGGCTCCATCTGGGGAATTAGTCAGCAGAATTTCCCACTGGTTCGCAGTTAGGGCCTTTATGGTTAACGCAATTAAAGGGTCTCTGGCCTGATCAGCTTTCAGGTCCTGTTTTGAAAAGGTAGGTAGACTTTCATCCCTCAATTGCGTAGGGTTGCAGTAAAACTCAGGAACAGCCGCAGCCATGACTCCTATGGCCTCCGCTTCAATCCCTCCCTTGACCCGCCGCTCTGCTCCGTGACACAAAGCTTGTACCCCGTCTGGAGTTAACGGAGTCCATTCTGTAGTGTAGGGTCTTCTCGATAAAGCATCAGCATCTCGATTATTCACCCCAGGGCGATACTTCAGGCTGAACCGAAACCCTGACAGAGCGGCCAACCACCGATGTCCGGTTGCGTCCAGTTTCGCAGTAGTAAGGATGTAGGTAAGAGGATTGTTTCCGTCTTTATCACAAAGTCGGCTCCATACAGATAGTCTTTTAGCTTGTCTACCACCGCCCACTTCAAGGCTAGGAACTCCAACTTGTGGGTAGGGTAGTTCTTCTCTGAAGGCGTAAGGCTCTGGCTCACGTACGCTACAGGCCTCAGCAATCCACCATACTCTTGATACAGGACTCCTCCTAGACCTTCTCTGCTGGCATCCACATGTAACTCATACGGCTTGTGAGGGTCCGCGTAGGCCAAGACAGGAGCTTGAGTTAGACTCTCTTTCAGCTTCAAGAAAGCACCTTCACATTGACTAGTCCATTCTCCCTGTATGGACTCTCGAGCTTTCCTTGGTCCCGGAGCTGACGGGTTTCGGTCAGAGACCTTGCAGCCTTCTTCTGTGCTCTCCTGCTGTAGGAGTTTGTTCAGTGGTTGAGCTATTTTCACGAATCCTCCTACAAATCTTCGATAATAGGAACAGAACCCCAAGATCGATCTAAGTTCAGTGACGTTTCGGGGTCTAGGCCAAGAAGCTACGGCCTCCAACTTCCGAGGATCTGTCGAAACACCTTCTGCTGAGACCACATGTCCCAGATACGTAACAGACGGTAGACAGAATTGGCATTTCTCCAGAGACAGTTTCAATCCCTCTTCATGGAGCCTCTTCAAGACCTTCTCTAAACGTTGCTCATGTTCTTCCAGAGTCTTCCCGAACACGATTATGTCATCCAGGTACACTAATACTTCGATCAGATTCATATCCCCGACTGTCTTCTCCATTAACTGTTGGAACGTGGCTGGAGCTCCTGTAAGGCCTTGAGGCATTCTGTTGAAT
The DNA here is from genome assembly GCA_009667805.1 of Leptobrachium leishanense. NCBI lineage: Eukaryota > Metazoa > Chordata > Amphibia > Anura > Megophryidae > Leptobrachium > Leptobrachium leishanense. The sequence continues at coordinate 201,587,266 of CM019067.1, forward strand.
TCAAAGAACCCCAGTGGATAGATGAACGCAGTCTTCTCTTTGTCTTCAGGATGCATTGGTATCTGGTGATACTCACTTCGCAGGTCTAGTACACTAAACCATTTTGCTCCAGACAAACACTGTAAGGCATCTTCTAACCGAGGAGTAGCATATTGGTCTGGGATGGTTCTCCGATTCAGCGTGCGATAGTCTATGCATAGGCGGACAGAACCATTCTTCTTCCGGACCATCACTATTGGAGATGAGTATGGACTCCTGGACTTTTGGATCACCTTGGTTCTTTGCAATTCATTCAGCTGTTCTCGCAGATCATCCAAGTCTCCCAGCGTAACTCGTCTTGACCTTTCACGAAACGGCTTGTCTTCTTGTAATCGAATGCTGTGCTCAGTACTTTTAGCTAGGCCGACGTCGAACTCATCCTTCGAGAACAATTCTCTCCACTCTAGAACTTGAGACTGAAGACGTTTCTTCCATTCAGGTGAAATGGGAGCGTCCTTGGGGTAGAATCTTTCATCTGGAATCTCTTTATCCACTCCCCCTCCTAAATCGGTAGGAGAGAGAGGCGTAGCAGACGCTACTTGCCCGATAGGCATTCGTGCTTTAAGGACTACTGGAGAATCAGACACATTACACACGCTGACTGAGACTCTTCCTCGTGTTCTTTTCAGAGCTTTAGTGGAGATTATTTCAGGGATTACTTCGACTCTGGCTTCACTCCCATGATTAAAATCGGTTTCCAGCACCACATAAGGACCTGGTTGCGATCCGTTCAACTTGACTGAAGCCCGGAAGCTCGCTACTTCTCCTGCTTGCAGAACCTTCTCTGTCCCTTCTAATCTCCATAGGCGCCCCACTTCGGCAGGTGCCTTCTGTTCTTCGACCATCCTCTGATGGACTGGACGTAACATTGGGTGTACTCCTTGAGTAGAACCTTCTTCCAATACGATAGGTGTCAGGAGAAGTTGCACCAAATCAGTATTCGTCCCCACTATCATGGAATTCCTGTTCGCCCCTGAAGGCCGAGGACACACAATGGCCAATGCATCACAACCTCCAGACTGTCCGATGACTTCGGATCCGATCTCCAACTTCACCTGTAGATACCCGTCATAAGGGAGTTTCTCAGTTCCAATACCCCAGATTTCAAGGTCCTTCAATTTCTGTAGAGGTATGTGCTTCAAGTGTTTCTCGTAGAAGTCTCGGTAGATCAATGTCACTTGAGCCCCTGAATCCAACAGGGCTTTAGTGTAGACTCCCTCCACTTGGATTGGCACAATAGGAGAAGGACCTATCAGCTGGTCAGGAAACTTGGTGGTGGCACCAGGACACTTAGACCCAGTTTGCTGTACCCTGGCCTTCTTCTTGGCCCGTGTAGGTTTTGGGTGTGCATTGCTTCCCCATGACGTAGGTCCGGATGCTAAGGGAGTGACTCTTTCAGTCCTGGCAGGCTCAGCAGTTGGCCAGACTTTGGGCCCTCTCGCCCTCTTAGTCCTGGCTTGATTTTTGGAGCGGGTTTCAACCTACGGGCACCTAGGTTGCTCCTTCACTTGTGCCCTCTGGCGTTTCCCGCCGGTGAGGTAGATAACAGTCCTTCTAAAGCTTTCAAGAGCTCCTCAACTCTATTCCCTTCAGACTTTCGGCCTTTGCATTGTGCGCGGAAGTGGCCCATTTCTCCAAAACCGAAACATCTCTTCTTAGAAAGCGGAGACGCAGTCGCCTGCTGTGATTCGGTTGAAGGACCCTGGCTAGACGCCACAGCAACTCCGGTTGTCTGCATGCCTGTAAGGAACTTCTGCATTTCTGCCTGCATCTCTGTCACCTTCAACAATACTCGGCACAGTTCCGCGTGTGCCTGTTGCAATTCAGCTTGAACTTCTTGTACTTTCTTAACAGTTTTATGCAACTCACCATGTTCGGAGAGGTTTAATTCTTTGACAGCCCTCTCTGTGGATTTAAAAGCGATCAGGTGCTCTTGCTCGTCCACGTCGGATCCGTAGGTATCTAACGAGTCGCTTTCAGGCTGCAAACAGTCGTTATGCCTCACAGGTTGCACGTAACCTCTTTCCCCTCGCCTGAAGGATTTTTCTTCCAGTAAAGCCCTCTCCTCTCTGACAGCTCGGATCAGTTCCAGGTACTTCAGTTCTTGATTACCTGCTCTGCTTCTCAGCTGCAGCATCAATGGATCTAGAGGTTGAGAGCCCCTCAGGATCTGTTTTATTCAGATCTTATCCACTTCGGCCGGTTCAGCCCCTTTCTTGAGGAGTATCTGGTGCAGAATCTTATCTAGGCGCCTCATGTATTCGGTCATTCTCTCACCTTTCCGCTGGTAGGTGTGTTCATACTGATATACAAGCTCTGCGGCCTTTTCCGTTCGCCCAAAAACTTCCTCCAGAACATTCAAATAATCTAAAGCAGTGCAGTCTTTCTTACTCAGTTTTAGGTTTCTCACCGCTTCTGCCGCAAGTCCCTTTAAGCTCTCGGTGATCCTTTGTTTATTCTGGGCCTCAGGGACGTCCCACTCATCCAGAGCCTGCATCGCCTGTTCCACCCATTCTTCAAAGGTTTCTTCTCCCGCCGGAGTTGGTACGTTTCCTGTAAAATTTCTCAACTGTCGATAACCGAAGTTAGTGTGCGGAGGGCTTGTTCTCTGACACTTAGCCAGCAAATCTCCAATAGCCACTATAAATTCAGGCCCGATCATGGCCAACGGACTGGGCGCGGGAACACTTGCGGATTCGCCACATGGCGCACCTGGCTGAATCAGTTGGACTTCCACTTCATCGGTCAGCTTCACGCTCGCGCCCTGAAAACACACTGGAACACCCTTTCTCCACTCAAAAAGAACATACATGTGAGAGGTATCTGGGTTCTCTTTAATGTCCAGGATTAACCCCCGATGATCTGGTGTCAGCGCGGCCACGGCCTGGCGAATCTGATCTTCGGCCCAAGTGTCTGCGGGAATATCTATGACTATACAACATTCTAACTGACTACTGTGCTCCTCACACCATTCGGCAGCAGTGTCTGGATCCATATTTAACCCTTTAGATGTGTTTTTTCCAGAGACTGGATCCCGGAAACGAGCCCCCACGTGTAGCGCTCACTCCCGGAGGAGCCGCTGAAATTGAACCTCGGGTCAGTCTCCCCGCACTAGGGAATAAATATACTCCAGCACCGTTGTGGATTTTATAAATTATATAGTTTACTAGAATAACTGGCATATAATGAATAACACAGTGTTCGTATATATATTTACAGTACTTCGTAATGCGGGAAACGCGCAGCGGAAAAGAAATACGATGCTTCGTATTTCGAGGAACGCGCAGCGGAAAAGAAATACAAGGTTTCGTAATTCTAGAAACGCGCAGCGGAAAATAAATGGAAAAATATCTTTAACCCCTTTGTGATTGGGGAGTGAGTCCCGCACAGGTTATATCCTGGAATGTAAGTGTGTGTGTGTGTTATGGTACCCGGGTACACTATTCAACTGGCCAGTGAATTGCTTAAGAGGTATCTTCGACTAGTCAAGTTGGGGCCCTGTGGGTTTTGGAAACAAACAGCAGCGTGCTTTCTTGGTTTTACAACGGCCTAGAAGGCCTCTCACCCATCCGCCAGATACTTGAGGCTCCGCTTGACGCAGGACGTCTCTCCGCTTGATATTTACTGGGGTTCTCTTGGCTTCTGGATCCGCTGTCTGGCTTTCTGCTCCTGCCGCGACTTGTCCAGTTTACCGCCTGCTCTCCCAGTCCGATCGACCTGCGGTACTCCTAACTCGGGGTCCTCCGGCTTCTTCAATAGCAGCTTGGGTAATCTTGTGGATCACTGGGTCTCCCTTTGGTAAGGCTGAATACCCCGATCTGTAACTCCGTTAGGCCGCACCTGCGCTCCGGCCTGGTCACTGTTACGTTCTGCAGCACTGTGTCCTGTCTCTCTCACTCCCTGGCGCGCTCTGCCAGCTCTCTCCACAAGGCTCAGGATGTCAGTCTCTGTGTCCCACCCACTTCCTGTGTCCGTTCTCAAAGCATGCCGGGAAATGTAGTCCCAATGTAATATTCAGTGTCTCACATTGCGCTTGTCTCCCTCCGGTGGCCAAAAATAGGTACTGCCACAATAAGGAATTAAACACAGCGCTACATTTATATAAATTCAATTTTATTGCATAGAATGTTGTCAATAGAACAAATGGTGTCGTAGAGCAGGTAAATCACCAAGAGGTGGTGGAGAAGGAAATTGAGAAGAAAGAGAAAAAAAGGGAAAGTTAGGGGAAGATAGGGAAGAAACATAATGGATGTTAAGTTATTGCATTAATACAGACATATGTGTGAATAGCAGTTGAATGCAGATAGGAGCTGTTCTGCATGAAGACCAAGATGTGTTGATAGGAAAAGGGAGAAGGTGAGACAAAGTGATGTTTCCCTCCCGTGACCCGTGGGTAAGGATAAGGTAAGTGGGCCACCCGAGAAGCAAGAGAAGTCTAACTTCAAACAGCACACAATTCAATCTCAACATTCCAAATGAAGGGAATACACCTGACATAGTTGAGGAGGGTATGTCGCTGGGAGGGTGTGGCTGATATTGTGAATATTCGAGTTACGTCGTCTCACGTCACTATGTGGCTGGCTGCAGGGCCGTTAATAAGGAGGCAGAAAGAAAATAGAGGTGGGGGAAAGGAATGGGGAGAAGTGTATGATTAAGGGGTTGGAAGGATTTCTTCACTTCCTGAGGGATTGAGGAAGCTAAGGTTCTCACCCTGAGTCCCACAGAAAGGAGGGGCATCGGACCATAATATCCTAAGTCTGAACTGAACCTGTCCAGAAAATGCTAGTCAGGTGTATGCATTGGAAGCAAACATTTTCAGCAACGGGCACCAGCTTTTTTTGATATGAGCTGTCCTGTCATGTAATAGTTCAGTCAGATGCTCCATTGAGACCATATACCATATTTTGGCATCTATCTGCTGATGCGTGGGCGGGAGTCCATTCCCCATCTGGGCTATACAAAGGTGCACAGCCGTGCATACCCTAGATATAAAGTTTCATTGGTAGTATGGCAGTTGTATGAGAGGATGGCCTCTGTTAAGTAGGGCTGTCCAAAGATCTGGCTGTAAGTTGACGTTGAGGGCTCTACCAAGGACATAAAACACCTCTTCACAAATGGTCTTGACCAAGGCACAATCCCAACATGAATGGAGATGGGCAGTGCTTTTTTTCTGTAAAAATAGGTGGGGGTACTCTCCGCCCAGGAAAAAAATGATTATTATGGCTATTTTTCATGTCCTAATAAATACTCCTTTATTAACCCCTTAAGAACAGAGGCAATTTTACAAGTTTGGAATTTCTACAAAATATTTGGGAATTGAGGTGATCTGTCTCTTGTCACACAGCCAGTACCACGCTGTATTTTGGGGCTCACTAATTTCTTTAAAACACTTGGGAATTAAGGTGATCTGTGTCTCATCATACAAACAGTACCAAGCTGTATTTTGGGGCTCACTAATTTCTTTAAAACACTTGGGAATTAAGGTGATCTTCTGTGTCTCGTCACACAGCCAGCAATTTTTTTTGGGGCTCACTAATTTCTTTAAAACACATGGGAATTAAGGTGATCTGTGTCTCGTCATACAAACAGTACCACGCTGTATTTTGGGGCTCACTAATTTCTTTAAAACACTTGGGAATTAAGGTGATATGTGTCTCGTCATACATTCAGTACCACGCTGTATTTTGGGGCTCTCTAATTTCTTTAAAACACTTGGGAATTAAGGTGATCTGTGTCTCGTCATACAAACAGTACCACGCTGTATTTTGGGGCTCACTAATTTCTTTAAAACACTTGAGAATTAAGGTGATCTGTGTCTCGTCATAGAAACCGTACCACGCTGTATTTTGGGGCTCACTAATTTCTTTAAAACACTTGGGAATTAAGGTGATCTTCTGTGTCTCGTCACACAGCCAGCAATTTTTTTTGGGGCTCACTAATTTCTTTAAGACACTTGGGAATTAAGGTGATCTGTGTCTCGTCATACAAACAGTACCACGCTGTATTTTGGGGCTCACTAATTTCTTTAAAACACTTGGGAATTAAGGTGATCTGTGTCTCGTCATACAAACAGTACCACACTGTATTTTGGGGCTCACTAATTTCTTTAAAACACTTGGGAATTAAGGTGATATGTGTCTCGTCATACATTCAGTACCACGCTGTATTTTGGGGCTCACTAATTTCTTTAAAACACTTGGGAATTAAGGTGATCTGTGTCTCGTCATACAAACAGTACCACGCTGTATTTTGGGGCTCACTAAGTTAGTTAAAACACTTGGGAATTAAGGTGATCTGTGTCTCGTCATACAAACAGTACCACGCTGTATTTGGGGCTCACTAATTTAGTTAAAACATTTGTGAATTAAGGTGATCTGTCTCTTGTCACTGGCTGCCAGCTATCAGTGTGTCTCACTGAGTTATACCAGAGTTATTTAAATCTTTATACCAGAGTTGAATCAGAGTTCTGTATATATTAATCTATATATCACTCACCATGTCTGAAAGAACAAAAAGGACAGGCAGACGCTCCCAGACACAGATAAGAGGGCAAGCAGCCCCTGTGTCGGGAGGCTGTGTCTCTGGTCGTGGTGGACATGGTGCATCCTCTGCAGGGGCACGCTTGTCCTTTCTAACTGGTGCTGGCCGTCTTAAGCAGCAGCAACATACAGAGGACTTGGTGGATTGGCTAACCAGGCCATCCTCATCCTCCGAGTCCTCTGCCAACCAGGCTTCTAGTGCTTTACAGTCCACCTCAGCTGCCAAAGCATCTAATGCAGCCTCCATGTCCACAGCTACTCCTGCCGTAGCCTCGCTATCACACACGGAGAAGTCAGCTGAATTGTTTGACTACAATGAGAGTGACATGCTGCTTGAGGATGTGCAGCAAATACAGTGCTCTGATTCAGTCTCTGAGGTTGAGCAAGGGAGTATAATCAACCTAGAGGAAGGGGGTGCCAGTGATGACACACAAATAACTGGCACTCATGTTGCCCCAGCAGCTGCAGCATACTGCCAAGTTGGCTCCAGTGACGAGGAGATAGGGGGTGAAGATGACATTGATGATGATGCGGTCACTGTCTCCACCTGGGTGCCAGATCTAACTGAGGAATCAAGTGAGGAGGAGGGGGAGGAGGAGGCACAGCAAACACGAGGCACAACATCCTCTGTGACCAACCGTAGCACTAGCCAGTCCAAGGCATCACATGTCAGAGCTGCTCCAGTGCAGAGCGCTGTTGTCTCCAAGAACACATGCAGGAACTCTGCTGTCTGGGAGTTCTTTAAGAAATGTGCAGCAGACCCCACCGTTGCTATTTGTAATCTATGTCAGAGGAGGCTGAAGCGTGGAATAAACACCGGACACTTGGGTACCACGTGCTTGAGGCGACATCAGTGGTGTAACTAGAAACCTGAGGGCCCCGGTGCAAGAATCCATGAAGGGCCCCCCCAACCCCCCCCAAAAAAAGATCCATATTTTTACCTTTTTTTTCTGCAATATAAAAAAGATAGTATTGCCCCCAGCTCACATGGATATATATATTGCCCCCAGCTCACATGGACATATATTGCCCCCAGCTCACATGGACATATATTGCCCCCAGACCACACATGGATATATTGCCCCCAGGCCACACATGGATATATTGCCCCAGCTCACACATGGATATTTTTGCCCCCAGCTCATGGAAATACTGCCCCAACACATGGATATACTGCCCCAACACATGGATATACTGCCCCAGCACATGGATATACTACCCCAGCTCATGGATATACTGCCCCAGCTCATGGACATACTGCCCCAGCACATGGATATGCCCCAGCACATGGATATACTGCCCCAGCACATGGATATGCCCCAGCTCATGGATATACTGCCCCAGCACATGGATATACTGCCCCAGCACATGGATATGCCCAGCTCATGGATATACTGCCCCTGCTCTGCCCCAGCTCATGGATATACTGCCCCAGCTCTGCCCCAGCACATGGATATACTGCCCCAGCTCTGCCCCCCCAGCTCATGGATATACTGCCCCAGCTCTGCCCCCCAGCTCATGGATATACTGCCCCAGCTCTGCCCCCCAGCTAATGGATATGCTGCCTCAGCTCTGCCCCTCAGCTCATGGATATACTGCCCCAGCTCTGCCCCCCAGCTCATGGATATACTGCCCCAGCTCTGCCCCCAGCTCATGGATATACTGCCCCAGCTCTGCCCCCCAGCTCATGGATATATTGCCCCAGCTCTGCCCCCAGCTCATGGATATACTGCCCCAGCTCTGCCCCCCAGCTCATGGATATACTGCCCCCAGCCCAGCTCTTACCTGCTCTGCTGGCCCCAGGCCCAGGGCAGGCTCCGTCGGCGTCTTCTCCTCCGGCGTCTTCTCTTCCTTGGCGAGCGGCCGCTGGAAACATGCAGCTTGGCCGCTCGCCGGAAACCACCTGATCAGCGCGAGGTCTCGTGCGCTGGTCAGGTGATTTCTCTCCCACGTGAGCGGCCAAGCTGCATGTCAGCGGCCGCTCGCGTAGGGAGAGGGACGGCCAGCGCGCGGCTCCCAGATTCCAGCGCTGATTGCCGGAATCTGGCGGCGGCGCTGGGCCCCCCTCCAGTGGCGGAATGCCAGGGCCCGGTCGCAACTGCGACCGCTGCTACCCTGGTACTTCCACCACTGGGCGACATATGAACAAGTGCCACACATCCCGTTGGGGCAAACCTTTGCGTAGGTCCTCCTCCTCCTCATCTGTCTCTACCCACACTGTATGTCCTGCCATGCAGTTGCCTACAACCTCCACGACAGGGATGATGCTACAGTAATGGATGTACCAGCAGGTCCTTCCTCACAATGTGACATCATCCCAGTAGCTGAAGGTTTATGCAGTCAGATTACGTTGCCGCAGCTGCTGCAGCGAAAGAAAAAATATAGTCCCAACCATCCCCAAGCACAGCATCTAAATGCCAGCTTAGCAAAATTACTCGCATTGCAGCTGCTGCCTTTCCAGCTGGTGGACTCTGCTCCCTTCCGTGAATTTGCTGAATGCGCTGTACCACAGTGGCAGGTTCCAAAACGCCATTATTATTCACGCAAGGCCATTCCAGCACTATACCAGCACGTGGAAGACAATGTTATCCAGTCATTGGGAAAGGCAGTCAGCAGCAAGGTGCATGTCACTTTAGACATGTGGTCCAGCAAGCATGGACAGGGTCGTTACATTTCCTTCACGGCACACTGGTTAACTCTGTTTGCAGCTGGGAGGGATCCAAGATAGGGCTCTGTGCTGGAGCTTGTTCATCCACCATGCCTCCAGAAAACTGCTTGTATGAGGTCTGTCTGCTCCAACACCACCACCTCTTCCTCCTCCTCCTCCTCCTTCTCTGTCTCTGGCAAAGTGGCAGTTAAACCCATGCCTGACAGGGTCTACGCAATGGCTCAAGCAAAAAGATGCCATATTGTGCTTGAGCTGGTTTGTTTAGGGGACAGGAGCCACACCGGGTCAGAAATTTTGTCAGCTCTGCAGGGGCAGGTGCAGAGATGGTTAACACCACGCCAGCTTGAGCTGGGAATGATCGTCTGCGATAATGGCAGCAACCTTCTCTCCGCCCTACGCAAGGGTAAATTGATGCATGTACCATGCCTAGCACACGTCCTAAATCTGGTGGTACAGCATTTTCCTAACCAAGTACCCAGGGCTGCCAGAGCTTCTCATCCAGGCCAGAAAAGTCTGCAGCCACTTCAGATGGTCATTCCCAGCAAGCGTTCGCCTGGCAGAAATTCAAAGAGAATTCCACCTTCCCACAAACTGTCTGATCTGTGACATGCCCACCAGGTGGAATTCGACATTAGCAATGCTGCAGTGTCTGCACAAGCAGCAGAGGGCCATCAACGAGTACCTGTGTGAGTATGGCACAAGGACAGGTTCAGGTCAACTTGGTTTTTTTCCCCCCCGCAGTGGCTGATGATCAAGGATGCATGCACTGTACTGTCACCATTTGAGGAGGCAACAAGGATGGTGAGCAGGGACAGTGCATGCATCAGTGACACAATTCCTTTAGTGTTCCTGCTGGAGCACACTCTGCAGGTAATTATAGATGTGGCTCTAGAGGCAGAGCAGCGGGAGGAAGAGGAGGCCTTCTCTAGCTCTCAAGGCCCCAGTCTTTCCGCAGACAGCATTCCAGCGGGTCCTACTCAGATCAGATTGGAGGAGGATGAGGACTATTTAAGTAGTGGGGGTATTCCTCAAGGCAGGGTTTTGTGTGCCCAGAAACAGAAGGGCTTGTGCGTGGCTGGGAGTAGGAAGTGCACGATACGGTCATCCTCATTGACCAGGAAGACTCGGCAGCCAATGCCACCTTCAACCTACGCTGCATGGGCTCCCTAATGATGCAAAGCCTGCTAAAGGACCCCAGGATTCGTGCTATCAAGGAGAGGGATTATTACTGGTTGGCAACCGTTCTTGATCCACGATACAAGGGGAAAGTTGCAGAGCTCATCCTGCCCGCACAGAGGGAGCAATGCATGACAAAACTTGAGGACGCTCTCAAGCAAAACTTGTGTAACACCTTTCCAGGCACTGTGCTGACACACGTGCTTCTGAGGCTGCAGGTGATCAGAGGAATAGCGGTGAAGGCCAGGGCCGCTTGACTGATGCATTTTTTTAATTTTTTTTAGTCCTCGACGCCCAGGGATGTCAAATGTAGGCACTCATTGCCAGTGTCTTCACCATATGGTGCAGGACTACCTAGGGGCAAGGGCAGACCTGGATACCTTTCCAGCAGATGATCCACTGGCTTACTGGGTGTTGAGATTGGATCACTGGCCAGAACTTAGCCAATATGCTATGCAGCTACTAGGTAGCCCTTCATCTAGCGTGCTTTCTGAAAGGACATTCAGTGCCGCTGGAGGTTTTGTCACAGACAAAAGAGTGCGTCTGTCCACCGACTCTGTAGACCGGCTGACATTTATAAAGATGAATCAGTCCTGGATCAGCAGCTATCAATCCCCTGATGCTGAAGTAACGGAATAGAATGGGGATGTCTTCTGCATTCACAAAACCTCCAGCACTGAACTCTTCCACAATACCACAAAAGGGTTACGGTGTGAAGGCACTTGCTGCCATGAAAGGCACAATATTTGGCTGCACTGACGCCTGTGCCACATTTATATCACAATTTTTTTGAACCGCAGGTTCCAACCCTGCACTCTTCCACAATACTACAGAGGGGTTACTGTATGATAGTACTTGTTGGCCTGGCAGTCTGGCACCAAAAGCACTATATCTGGGTGCACTGACGCCTTTAACAGATGCATATCTTTTTAATATAGGACTGCAAGGTCCACCCCTGCATTCTTCCATGAAAGGTATTTTAATTATTTAATTAGTATTTATTATAAGTGTCAAACCCTGCAAGTCTTTTACTTGCATAGGATGTTAGCCTGTGGAATTTAGCCATTTCCTTTGTGTGCAGGAAAGGGTGTGTGAACAGTGTAAGCTAGAAAAAAGCCGTCTCTGAATCAAATGTAGTAATTTTTGTCTCACTGCTGGTTAAACTCTGACGTAGAAATGTATCTGTATGCTGATTGGCTATAAATTCTTTGAAATCTAATAAAAAGTCTGTCTAAGAAAGGATATTTTAGACAGGACTGAGGCTACATTGCTTTGTGGCCGATTTTGTTGTCTCTCGCCATGGTGCAGCGCCGCGCCCGTGATCAACTTTGATATATGAGAAGAAACATTGAAAAAGGTTTATTGAAATTTCATAAATGGTAATTATTATAGGGAGTTTGTTTTTGTTTGCTTAAGATTCTAATTTATCATTCCACAATACCACAGAGGGGTTACTTTATGAATGCACTTGCTGGCCTGGCACCAAAAGCACAATATCTGGGTGCACTGATGCCCATTACCAGATGCTTATCTTTATAATATAGGACCGCAAGGTCCACCCCTGCATTCTTCCACAATACCACAGAGGGATTACTGTATGAATGCACTTGCTGGCCTGGCACCAAAAGCACAATATCTGGGTGCACTGACGTCCATTACCAGATGCATATCTTTTTAATATAGGACCGCAAGGTCCACCCCTGCATTCTCCCACAATACTACAGAGGGGTTACTGTATGATAGTACTTGCTGGCCTGGCAGTCTGGCACCAAAAGCACAATATCTGGGTGCACTGACACCCATTACCAGATGCATATCTTTTTAATATAGGACCGCAAGGTCCACCCCTGCATTCTTCCACAATACCACAGAGGGGTTACTGTATGAATGCACTTTGCTGGCCTGGCACCAAAAGCACAATATCTGGGTGCACTGACGCCCATTACCAGATTCATATCTTTTTAATATAGGACCACATGGTCCACCCCTGCATTCTTCCACAATACCACAGAGGGATTACTGTATGAATGCACTTGCTGGCCTGGCACCAAAAGCACAATATCTGGGTGCACTGACGTCCATTACCAGATGCATATCTTTTTTATATAGGACTGCAAGGTCCACCCCTGCATTCTTCCACGATACTACAGAGGGGTTACTGTATGATAGTACTTGCTGGCCTGGCAGTCTAGCACCAAAAGCACAATATCTGGGTGCACTGACGCCTTGACCAGATCTTTTTAATATAGGACCGCAAGGTCCACCCCTGCATTCTTCCACAATACTACAGAGGGGTTACTGTATGATAGTAGTTGCAGGCCTGGTACCAAAAGCACAATATTTGTGTGCACTGCCACTGACGCCGGTATCAGGTTCATATGCACAGAGGGGTTACGGTGCGACGGCACTGTCGCCGACGCTAAAGGCCCAATTTTAAAGCATCTATTGTTACTTTCATCCAAAGCCTGCATAAGTTTCACAATAATTTAGCCAAAAAATCACTAAACTTTTTCTACGTGTCCAGAAATGTCTCCTCTTTTCATACAGACTGCCACCCCAAGCAGTTGTTTATGGATAGATTAAAGGAAAAGCATTTACCGTCATTTGAATTGTAATTGTTTTGGTTTTAAGTGTTTCTATACATCCTAGAAATCCTCCACTTCATGGGCAGGTTATGGGGACCTCCTAGGCACGATATTTGAAGGAATTTTTCTTTTTTATTTTTAACCCTTATTTCATGGAAAACTCACTGTCCCTTTAAAAACTTTTTTTTTTACTTTTTGTCCTTGTTTCCTGTCCCCCAGGGAACTACCCGGACCACCATACACCTTTTATGGCAAATATCTAGCATATATGCCTTCTTGGAGTGCACTCTAAAAATCGAACTTTCAGCCCCCTTGACTTGTATTGAGTTCGAACATTTGGAAAGTTCGAGTTCGACTGCGAACCGAACTCGGGGGTGTTCGGCTCATCCCTATTTACAATCTGGGCAGCAGAGGGCCCAGCTCACATGAGCTTACAATCTAAGGAAGCAGAGGGCCCGGCTCACAGGAGCTTGCAATCTAAGGAAGCAGAGGTCCTGGCTCACAGGAGCTTGCAATCTAAGGAAGCAGAGGGCCCGGCTCACAGGAGTTTGCAATCTAAGGAAGCAGAGGGCCCGGCTCACAGGAGTTTGCAATCTAAGGAAGCAGAGGGCCCCAGCTCACAGGAGCTTGCAATCTAAGCAAGCATAGGGCCCAGCTCACAGGAGCTTGCAATCTAAGGAAGCAGAGGGCCCGGCTCACAGGAGTTTGCAATCTAAGGAAGCAGAGGGCCCCAGCTCACAGGAGCTTGCAATCTAAGGAAGCAGAGGACCCGGTTCACAGGAGCTTGCAATCTAAGGAAGCAGAGGGCCCCAGCTCACAGGAGTTTGCAATCTAGAGAAGCAGAGGGCCCCAGCTCACAGGAGCTTGCAATCTAAGGAAGCAGAGGGCCCCAGCTCACAGGAGCTTGCAAACTAAGGAAGCAGAGGGCCCCAGCTCACAGGAGCCGTTTATGTTGATAAAATTTCATTTAGAGCAAAGTGTCTGATTTACAGGGAGCGATTTATTGCAGCTCTTATAGGGGTTTACAGACACATTGCTGGGATATTTATTACTGTGCAGCTCTAGCTCGGTTATGGGAGGAAGGATCAGACTCTCGGGACCATTACTTATCTCCTGGGGGTCCCTGCACGGAGGCTCTGAGTCCATCCCCTCTCTACTCTGGTCCTGTTGCTGATTGATGCTCCCGCCTGTTCCAGCTCCTCCCCCTCCTCCTGCCTTTCACACACGGAGGGAGTTCCTGAGCCAGCTACTCTGTCCCAGCACCTCTCCTCCCCCTGCCAGTCACACAGGGAGAGAGGGTGGGAAGCAGCCATCACAGCTTCTCCACTCCCCCTGCCAGGCACAGAGGGAGGTCCGCCCTGTCTGGGCTCTCCCAGCCAGACAAACGGCTGCCACGTGCATATTAAAAAGCAATGCCGGGAGGTGCCAGTACGGCATACCGGCGCGTTCCGGCTGAAAAAAGCCCCTGGAGATAGGTACCCTCTACGCCGCCTCCTCGGAAGCAAGCAGAGGATGCTACTGGGGCATTTTTGCTAGTCGGCACGGATGGATGTACCACCTCGAAAATACTTTATAGCAATTCTCACTCACAGTGGTACACACTGTGACTCTAAAGGTCTGAACAAAAATTTCCAACAAGCCTTCCTCTGCTAGGGAGTCACTCTAGTTGCTCTCCCATTTGTAGACAAATGGAGTCACCTGTGGAAATGCTATCTCTATGAGTTGGGGGGAAAGAAGAGAGATAAGCTCTCATCTGCGGAGCGGCAGTCTATAACTGTTCTCATGAAAAGTGGAGCAACTGGAGTCATTTTCATGAGCCCATTTAGCCTCGATGTGAAAATGTCACGTTTCCACACGTTTCCAGCCCTGAGCCGATCCGCCAGGCTCTTGTTAAGGGTATCTTTCCTTTTCTAGGGGTCTCTGTTTGTCCCCCATCTAGATTAGAGGTCTCTGGTCATTACGGGTCTCATGCCTTGGTCTCTGTATTACTTTTTTCCTGTGTCCTGTAATTCTGTATTCCTTTTTTAGTTAGATTTATTGTGGCAGCCAAAGGTCTGTTTAGTTTAGGATTTATTTTTTCTTCCCTGCTGTGTGTATGGGTGTGTCTGTGTATATTGGTAACCTCCCTTAACCCTGTTCTTTCTGGTTAGTATTGTTTTGTGTCCTGCCCAGCAGTGTGCTGTCCTCATTCACTGTGTTTCTGTTTGTTTGCACCCCTGCCTTTAGAGCTTTTTGCCCTGCATTATGGGTCTCAACCCGGCTCTTGTCGGATGCCACCTTGACAGTGACCTGATTTACCAGAGTGGAATTGATCAGATTTCACGAGACCACACATCTGACACCAAAACGCTGGTTGGAGATGTATAATACCACTAGGTTTCACTGCAATGCATTTCTATCTTCCACAACATTTCCTCTCTCTGGCTTGGGGTTATCTCGTCAGAGTCTAATGGATTGTTGTAGTGCCAGGTATCCCTCTACACTGGGAGCTCACCATAGGCGACTCTACAGGGGGGCAATTGCCCCCCCTAGGTTATTCCGTGCCCCCCCATGTGCCCCCCCACCAAAAATCAGCATCCAGCTTCCCACACTGCTGTATCTCCCTCCCCGTGAATCGATTATATGGACGATCTAGGTGTCATTGGAAAGGGCAGATTCTGGCCTTTCCAATGATACCCAACATGATCATATTTAGTGTGAAGTAAAAGTCATAAAATATTAAATAATAAAGGGCACTTAAACATTTTTTTTTTTTTTTTTTTTTTTTGTATTTCAAAGTTTTTATTTTGAAAAAGATTCAGCTTAACAACATACAAAGCATAGAATGGCCTCGCAGGGCCATGAAATGTCATCAGAATAAACACATCAGTAGAAAACAAAGAAGTCATCTAAGGGAAATCACATATTAGTAAACATCCCCTAAGAGGGGGTCTCATCGAAAGATCAACTGCGAAGTAAGAGGTAATCAGAGTCACAAACGTGTCTACAGGTAGTAACAAATGGGGTGTCTCTGTAAAGTAGAAAATAAAATCGCCACATATCAGCATAGTCATCCCCAATTGGGGGGTCTCATCCAAAAATAGGTATAGGAAAACAAAAACAAAAAACAAAAAAGCGGCCTCGCAGGGCCAGAACATGTCATCTAGTAGGCAACACATAAAAATAAAAAAGAATGGAGAAGGGGAGAAAAATGGGGGAGGGGGAAGAATGGCAAAGGCCATATCGGCGCCACCCCTGGCACATACCCGGCTGGCCGAAATAGACCACGGGAAAAGGCCACGGTGGTAATTGGCACCAGGCCCGGGCATCTAGGGCAAAGCCGGGCTCCAGGCCACGGCTTAGCATCTGAAACTACCCAGTGTAGCCATATAAAGAAAAAAGAAAAAAAAAAAAAGGGGGGGGGCTTTAGTAAAATCGGGTCATATGGGAGAAAAAAGGGCATGGGGGTGTAAAACCTGCTAATGGGGGGGGTCTCATCAAAAGAAAATAACAATTACGACAGATATAACTGGCCTGGCATCCAAAACTCGGTGGGGGAGTCGATCCGTCCGGAGTCCATCAGAGTTCTCAGCCCGTGTCACGGAACCTCAGTGGCCAGATTCCAAGCCCAGAATCAACTAGGGAGCCCAAAGCCCTACCAGGCCTGGTGTCGGCATGCAGCCGCCTCAATTCCAGCAGCTCTCGGCTGGGCCCGTCATGCCTCTCCGCATACATTGCAAGTGCAATAGTGCAAGGCCCAGGTAGGCTCTTCAGCCCGCAGGCCGGCAGCCCCCCGAGGATCTGTCGCAGCTCCATCACAGTGGGAATATCAGCGAACCGTGCAGGGTCTTCTGCCACTCCGTCAGGCTCCCCCTGCCGCCGCATCTCGTCCTCTTCATTCTCCCGCACAATGTCGTCTGTCTGTCTGCCCGTTTCATTGATCTGCTGCACCTCACCATCACCTGGTTCCTCTGCCACGGGGATGTCTTCTCTGTGATCGGCAGAGGGCCTGTCCTCCCGTGCAGCTTCATCCAAAGTTTCCAGCCGCCGGCCACTCCACAGTACCGCCGTCAGCCGGTGCCAGTCGCTGCGCGTGAGCGGGCGCTCATCATCTTCCCCGAGCATTGACTCCAGGCAGGCCTCAAGCTCCTCCAATACCTCTCCCATGCATCTGGTGGGGGAAGGGCGAGCCAGCCGCCGCCGGTCCGCACTCACCCCCGCAATCTCCGCTATGGGGACAGCCTCAGCAGCCGGAGGTTGGGGGCCCTCCATCCCCCCGGCTCGCCGCAGCTGCGTACCCAGGATATAGGCTGAGAGTGTATCAGGCTGCACTCCAGTCGGAGCCCAGGTCCCAAAATGGCCGACGACGGCACGTGCCCGGCAGGGAACAGGGACCCGAAACAGCACTTCTCTGGTCCGGAGGGGGGACTAAACGGTCTCCGGACAGCGCAGATCCGGTGACCGGCAATGGGGGTACCTCAGATTAGGAAAATGTCTCGGTAACAGTCAGCAGGAGGTCCCCAAAAGTGGCAGACGTGTGGAGCTCCACCAGGACACGTCTGCCTCCGTTGGTAGCCGGCCACGCCCCCTCACTTAAACATTTTAACAGGGTTGAAGTGGTTAATGTTCAGACTATACATTACATTGTGGATTACCATAGTTTTTGCCTTGTTTAGTTGTATATTAAGGGTTAATGGGTAGGCTTCATCCCTCACAGTATACATTTTCTTTTTTCCTTGATTAATGGCATTTTAGTAGTTAATGGGTAGGCTACATGCCTCACACAGGGTTATTCAAAGAGATTCGAGACGTCACCGCACGTTCGTTGGCTTTTCGTTCTCTTCAATTTGGTTCCTTTTGCCGATCCCATTTCGGTGACCCTGCGGTGTATTCAGCAAGCACCACAGGGTCCCCGAATTGCAGGGAAAAGCTGCCGCAAACCTGACGAAAACTAACCGCAAAACCCATCGAATGCACGCCGAAAACAAGCAAAAACATCTGGATTAACCTTCGAAAAACCCGAGCAGGAGCCGATCACACGCAGCGAAGCAGCCGAACAGGAGCCGAATCACACAGAGCCGAAGCAGCTGAGACCGCAGAGGAGGCAGTGAATAAATTGGCAAAACCGTTTGTATGAATCTGTGAAAATGAAACGCTGTTTGCAAAGAAACTACTAAGCGAAAATGTCTGAAATTTACACAGGCGGTCCAGGGAATGATAATAAAAAGGGCTGTTAATTAAAGGGCAGGTAATAAATGTATATTGAATACACAGCACACAACACAGTCTTTGTATATATGAAATCCAATATACACAGGCAACGTATGATATCAGCAGAGGATGGTGGGCTATACAGTCAGACGCTGAAGCCTCCACTTGGGTAGCAATACCTTGATTGA
This sequence comes from Leptobrachium leishanense, assembly GCA_009667805.1. Taxonomy (NCBI): domain Eukaryota; kingdom Metazoa; phylum Chordata; class Amphibia; order Anura; family Megophryidae; genus Leptobrachium; species Leptobrachium leishanense. The sequence continues at coordinate 201,605,651 of CM019067.1, forward strand.
AGGTCTTGCGCAGCAGACACAGGCTGGATGTCTGGCAGCCCAAAAAGTCTCTAGACCCCCGAGGATAGTGGGCCACGTAGTCAGGAAGCTGCAGACTCCATGGGAATAGCACCAAGGCCAATGGCAGCAGGTACACAGGTATGGTAAATAACAGGAATCCAGGCAGATCTCCAGTCCACAGGATAGTGGGCTATGCAGTATATAGTCCAGCAACTGTATCCACAGTATACAACCGAATAAGGGATGATACTGACAGAAAGGATGAGGGGGCTCGCAGGACCTCACATACACAGGGAAAACAGGAAATGACATAGCATGGAAGGAAGGGTGTGCCCTGGTTATATGCACACCCACTCAGGAGCTGGCACAGGGATTAACCCCTGAGTGGATGCAGACAGGGAGCAACAGCAAACATGGCGAGGAGCAGGCTTCTCAGGCTGAGGCATGACAAGAGGGGTGGGAACACACCCTGAACCCAACTAAAAAAGAGGAGTACCTGGAGATTACGATCTCGCTGATCTTTTCAACTAGGCCGCAGGCTGACTTCCTTCACCAAGATGGCGCCTGGCCGACTTCCCCGCGGCCTACAACGGAAGTGGAGCCGGCTCTGGAGGGAGACCCGGCCACCAGGGCTGATCTACTGGGCCTTTAGACTTTCATCACGGCAGAACTGGTCAAATCCACACGCACGCTGTCGACAGAAATTAAAGCTGTGGGTGACCGGATGGCACATCTGGAAGAATGGACTGAAACGCTGACGGAATACTGTAATGTACCTCGCTGAACATGCTGAATCCCTGGAAAACCGGGTTCATCACTTGAAGAAGCACTGGAGGACATCTCTAGTTGATCCAGGCGTAGTAACATTAGAATCCGAGACTTGCCAGAATCTATCCCCGCGGAGGATCTGGATTCATTCACAGGTATCCTGAAGCACTTAGTTCCTGAGATCCCTATCGGCAGACTGCTGCTGGATTGGGTGTATCGTGATCTGGGCCTCCGCCGGGACAACACTGCTAACCCCAGAGATGTCATCGCCAAGCTCCATTATTACACCTCTAAGGAGACCCTGTTTAAGGTGGCACGGAATCAGGTGGTCACATATGAAGGTACCCCCATCTCCTCCTTCCAGGATCTCTCGACCTTCACTCTGACCAGGCGCCAGGAATAGAGAGAAGTAACGGAGCTTCTCCGCCACCATAATGTCCATTACGCCAGGGGTTTCCCCTTTAAGACCTTGGTGTACAAAAACAACCGTCCATACCCTTATACTTGCCTACATCAAGCCAAGGATCTTTTCCACCTGCTGGAAATCCCTGTGCCGCCTTCCATCGCTGGCATTGCTCCCCCCCGGGGCCCATGCCACACTTTGCACGTGAATGGCTGGCCTCGGGCAACTGACTTCCAGGTCCTCTGGAATGTTACCCCTTTATTTTTTAAGCCCTGGATAGGGTCCACTCTCACTTTTGTCACCATAAGGAGATCCTATGGCTGGGCGTTACTCGTGGCAGCGAGTGCCTATGGTTTATTGTTTGTTTCTATGTAATATTATCAACAGTCTGATATAGTATGCTTGGATATACTTACTTCGTTTTGACTGCCCTATGTTTTTTAATGCCGTAGAGTTTTTTTTTTTAGTCTGTTTTATGTGCATGCTTATGGGAGCGGGGGGACAGAGTCTGTGTTGGGCTGCTGTTCTGGTCCTGTTACTTATGGAGCCCCGCTGGTGTCAGGAGTAGGGATGAGCTGTTCAGTTCGATCTGTTCGGAGTTCGCATCGAACATCGGCCATTCGGCTGTTCGCGAACTCCGAACATTTACTCGTGTTCGCCGCATGTTCGCCTACAATGCACTTTTCCACTGGCCTGAAGCTTGTAATTGGCTACAGCCTTGCACCTGACCACAGGTGCAAGTTTATGCCAATCACGGCTCAGAGTCCTGATTGGGTAAATTTTGCCCAATCATGGGCTCACAGAGCTAAATCCCGCAGCACACTATATAAGGCTTCACACAGTCCCAGCACGTGTTTTTTGAGAGGAGATTGTTCTGTTAGTGTGTCTTCTCAGTGCCAGCAGCTATTGTGGGGGTCTCACTTCTACAAGATATCTGGGAATTGTTGTAATCTGTGTGTTCTCACTGCCAGCAGCTATTGTGGGGGTCTCACTTCTACAAGATATCTGCGAATTGTTGTAATCTGTGTGTTCTCACTGCCAGCAGCTATTGTGGGGGTCTCACTTCTAGCATATATCTGCGAATTGTAATCTGTGTCTTGTCACTGCCACCCATCAGGGGTCTCACTGATTTATAGGAGGTTTCTGGGAATTGTAATCTGTGTTTTCTCACTGCCAGCTATCAGGGGGTCCCACATACTTCTAGCAGATTTCTGTGAATTTTAATCCGTGTCTTGTCACTGGCTGCCAGCTATCAGGGTGTCTCACTGAGTTATACCAGAGTTCTGGAAATCTTTAATCTAGATAACACAGTTGAATCCGAGTTCTGTATAACTTTAATCTATATATTATTTGTGTGTCACTGGCACCCCCTTCCTCTAGGTTGATTATACTCCCTTCCTCAACCTCAGAGATTGAATCAGAGCACTGTAGTTGCTGCGCATCCTCAAGCAGCATGTCACTGTTATTGTAGTCAAACAATTCAGCTGTCTCCTCTGTGTATGTTGGTGAGGCTATGGCAGGAGTAACTGTGGACATGGAGGCTGCATTAGATGGTTTGGCAGCTGAGGTGGACTGTAAACCACTACAAGCCTGGCTGGCAGAGTACTCGGAGAATGAGGATGGCCTGGTTAGCCAATCCACCAAATCCTCTGTATGTTGCTGCTGCTTAAGACGGCCAACACCAGTTAGAAAGGACAACCGTGCCCCTGCAGAGGATGCACCATGTCCACGACGACCAGAGGCACAGCCTCCCGACACAGAGGCTGCTTGCCCTCTTATCTGTGTCTGGGAGCATCTGCCTGTCCTTTTTGGTCTTTCTGACATGGTGAGTAATATATAGATTAAAGATATACAGAACAAAACAGGCTGACGCTAGGGTTAGCTCACATCAGCTGGTGTGAGCTAACCCTAGCGTCAGCCTGTTTTCACGTTAACGCCAGGCCAATACAAGTTCCTGGAATTTAAAAGAACCTGTGATGTGCCTGTATATCAACGGCAGCTTGTGAGTAGCCATTTTTTGTATTATATATACAATTGACTTAGGGGGTATCACCCTATGTATTTTCGTTTTATTCTTTGCAGAGATGGTTAACACCACGCCAGCTTCAGCTGGGAATGGTCGTCTGTGATAATGGCAGCAACCTTCTCTCCGCCCTACGCCAGGGTAGGTTGACGCATGTACCATGCCTAGCACACGTCCTAAATCTGGTGGTACAGCGTTTCCTAACCAGGTACCCAGGGCTCGCAGAGCTTCTCAGCCAGGCCAGAAAAGTTTGCAGCCACTTCAGACGGTCATTCCCAGCAAGTGTTCACCTGGCAGAGAATTCCACCTTCCCACAAACCATCTGATCTGTGACATGCCCACCAGGTGGAACTCGACATTAGCAATGCTGCAGCGTCTGCACAAGCAGCGGAGGGCTATCAAAGATTACATGTGTGAGTATGGCACAAGGACAGGTTCAGGACAACTTTTTTTTTTCCCCTGCAGTGGCTGATGATCAAGGATGCATGCACTGTACTGTCACCATTTGAGGAGGTAACGAGGATGGTGAGCAGGGACAGTGCATGCATCAGTGACACCATTCCTTTAGTGTTCCTGCTGGAGCACACTCTGCAGGGAATTATAGATGTGGCAATAGAGGCAGAGCAGCGGGAGGAAGAGGAGGCCTTCCCTAACTCTCAAGGCCCCAGTCTTTACGCAGACAGCATTCCTGCTGGTCCTCAGATCAGACAGGAGGAGGATGAGGAGGAGGAATATTTAAGTAGTGGGGGCATTGAAGGTGGGGATTCCTCAAGGGAGGGTTTTGTGTGCCCATAAGCCCAAGGACTAGTACGTGGCTGGGAGGAGGAAGTGCACAATGGGGTCATCCTCATTGACCAGGAAGACTCGGAAGCTAATTCCACCTCCAACCTACGCTGCATGGGCTCCCTTATCCTGCAAAGTCTGCTAAAGGACCCCAGGATTCGTGCTATCAAGGAGAGGGATCATTACTGTTTGGCAAGCCTTCTTGATCCACAATGTCATGGAACGGACATAGGGGCTCTGACCAGCGAGCCCCAGAACTAACAGCCTGGGACATTTCAAAGACCTTTTTCTTTATTTGAGACTCTTTCGGTTTTGCGAGTTGAAATGAACAGTTATACCTTTTCTAGATGTGGTTTTATTGGTGTGATGTATTACCATGTATCCTGTATTGTATGAGTGTGGGTTCAGATGTGTAATTGTGTGATGCATTTAAAGGTATTATATTTCCCCTTGGTTGCTAGGAGTGAAAGGCTGTGTTGAAATTCAATTGTATGCTAATTTCTGTGTACATTAGCTCTGTGTGTGTGTGTAATCTGATGATGCAAGCATGCCATTGTATGCAAATTGAGTTCCCATTCAAGCCTGGGCATGTCTCCTTTGTGTGTGAGATGTTTAAATGCATGTCCCATTTGAGTAAAGAGTTCAGTTCAACTGCGTTTGACTTGAAGCATACAGCCCCGTTGGGTGTCGTCATTTCATAGCTAAAATCACAGTGCAGGAGACACTCTGCGGTCTCCTAGCTCCCCACTACGCAGAACGGGTCAACTTAATTCGGCAGCACCATCTCGCCAAGTAACGCCAGGGTCATCTCAGGCCGCTCGAGACGCCGAGTGCCGTGACACTCGTTAGTCGGGCCTGACGCCATTAAGAGGGGGTCAGATTGGAGCACACCCGCAGACGGATAACACCTCATTCCGTCACACTGGTGGCAAGCGGTGAGGATAGCTCTCTGCACCCCCAGAAGACCCTCATCATGGCAGCATATGCCAATTATAAACGGGACACACTGCGGGGCATGCTGGAGGACCGTGCTGGAACCGTGGGCTCAAAGAGCAAGGATGCCCTGGTCGAAGAATTGGCGGCCCTGGATCAGCAGACCAGGGACCTGCCCGCAACCTCACCACCGATCGTAGCTCAGGCGTCCAGCCCTGAAAACTCCTTACAGAGGAAGGTACAGCAGCGGGCAGCGGCTTGCGGAGCCGCGCCGACAGAAGCCACCTTCCAGAACTTCGTCCGGGACATCACCCATGAAGAAGAGCATGAGCGGGTGCGCCAACATGAGATACGGCTGGCGGAAATCCAGTACCAACAGGGAGGAAACCCCAACTGGGAAAGACCAACGGCACGGAAGGTGCCCTTCCAGGCCTTCAAGAGCTTCAACGAGGCAGAGGAGGAAATAGAAAGTTTCCTCCAGGACTTTGAACGCTCGTGCCAACTTCACGAGGTTAAACGGGCCGCTTGGGTTGGGATCCTGGCGTGTAAACTAACAGGGCGGGCTGCGGAGGCCTACAGGACTGTCCCAGACGAAGAAGCCCGGGACTACGAACAGGTGAAACAAACCCTGATGGCCCATTTTGCCATCACCCCCGAAGCCAGCCGGATGAAATTCCAAAATTCCCGACAGCCCCACGGTACCACCCATGTGGAGTGGGTGCACCGGCTGCAACGGGACATGAAGACCTGGTTCGCTGGAAGCAAGGCTCGAACCCTCGAAGAAGTCACTCAGCTGTTCCTTCTCGAGCAGTTTTTCGACCACACCGCCCCGGCCGTGCGGGAGTGGGGGAGGGACAAGAAGCCCCAGACGGTGCAGCAAGCGGCCACCTGGGCCGATGAGTATACGGACACGCGCACGTCCCACGGGGGGGAACGACCTTCACCCTCCCGATCCACCCTACCACCTCCCCGTGCCACACCCCCACCCCCCCGGCCAGAGCCAACAACACGCTGGCCCGCACCCCGGGTCCCAAACCGGGTCCCTTCCACGGCTACCATTCGTTGTTATGGGTGCGGCCAGATGGGCCACTACCGCCAGAACTGCCCCAACCAGCCGCCCCTTCCACTGGGCCCCATCCGAGCCCCACCCGCGGCTCATTGTTACCAGGAGGAATCCCCATACTGGGACCCACAGGAGGAATGGGGGATGCTGCATGAGGCCGATCCCGTGCAGGCTGCATCCGCCGACAACAGCCAACACCACAGACAGGCGGTATGGATTAACGGGCGGGCCGCCGAAAGTCTCCGCGACTCCGGTGCTACCATCACGCTTGTCCGGCCTCACCTGATTCCCCGAAAGGACCGGCTGGACCGCACCGTCGCTGTTCGCGTAGCCGGAGGCAAGGTGCTCCGACTCGCTACCGCCCGAGTCCATTTGGATTGGGGGTCGGGGGAGGGATCTGTGCGGGTGGGGTTACTCGACCAACTACCGGCAGAAATCCTCCTGGGGAACGACCTGGGACGCTTGGTATCAGCCTACGCCACGGACGCGGCCGCCCCGGTGACCACCCGGCAACAAAGCCACCGGATCGACCAAGGCACTCCGGTCGGGACCCAGGTGAGACCAACCAGACCTTTCTGACCTCCCAAACCCCCCAAACCTCCCAGACCTCCCCCCTCCGACCGGACAAACCCACATCTCCTACCCCGGACCACCCCCTCACGTGGAGCTCTCCAGCCACCCTCCGGCACCAGACCCAGACTGACCCCACCCTACAAAGGTACCGCGACCGGGCCAGCCAGGGTCCTGGCGACGGACGGGACGACAGCATTGAGTGGGAAGATGGGCTACTGTATCGGTACACCAATAGGGGAGACGCTCAGAAACCACGGGCTCCCCACAAACAGCTAGTAGTACCGCAGGCAACCAGAAAGGAACTCCTGAGACTGGCCCACGACATTCCCCTCGCCGGCCATCTAGGAATGGCCAAGACCCGACACAGGTTAACCCGAGCATTCTTCTGGCCTCGCCTTAGTGAGGATGTCCGGGAGTACTGCTGCACCTGCCCGACCTGCCAGAAAACAGGGAAAACTGGGGACCACCCGAAAGCCCCCCTTCACCCCATGCCCATCATTCAAGAACCCTTTAGCCGGGTGGCGGTAGACATAATTGGTCCCTTACCCCGCCCCAGCGCCACCGGGAAGAGATATATTCTCACCGTGGTGGACTACGCCACCCGATACCCCGAGGCGGTGGCCCTGTCTAACATTCAGGCAGACACCGTCGCCGATGGCCTCCTACAGGTGTTCTCTAGGGTAGGATTTCCTCAGGAAATCTTGTCTGATCAGGGCTCCCAATTCACCGCTGAGCTAACCCAACAGCTCTGGCGTCTGTGCGGGGTTAAGGCGCTTCACAGCGCCCCATACCACCCGCAGACGAACGGGCTGTGCGAGCGGTTTAATGGGACCCTGAAACAGCTCATCCGCGCTTACACCCAAGAGAGGAAAGACTGGGAGAAATACCTACCCCACCTGTTATTTGCCTACCGGGAGGTCCCCCAAGAGTCGACCGGGTTCTCCCCCTTCGAACTCCTGTATGGGTGACGGGTGCGAGGCCCCCTAGACTTAGTCCGGGCGCAGTGGGAGGGGGGACAGGAAGCCGAAGGGCTCCCCGCCGTGAGTTACGTCCTGGAGCTCCAAGAGCGCTTGACCGAACTCACGGCGATGGTTCAGGGGAACATGCAGGCAGCCCAGGCCCAGCAGAAGGCATGGTACGACCGCTCTGCCCGCAGCCGCTCATTTCTCGTGGGGCAGAAGGTCCTGGTGTTGAAACCACAGCGGCAGAACAAGCTGCAGGCGTCCTGGCAGGGCCCCTATCGGGTGGTCACCCAAGTGGGAGAGATCACCTACGTGGTTGTCAGCTGTACCGACACCAGGATCCAGTGGACGTTCCATGTCAATATGCTGAAGGCATACCACAAGCGCCCCGAAACAGTATCTGCCATCTGCGCTCCTGCGACCGAGGAGGCAGAACAGTTCCCCCTGGTAGACCTCCCCGGGATAGACGGTCGGCCCTCAGGGGTGGAACAAGTGCAGCTAGGGGAAGGGTTGGGTCCCCATAAGCAGGAGCAGGCCAGGCAGCTGCTCCAAGAGCACCAGGAGCTCTTCTCCGCACTCCCTGGCTACACCAGCCGGGCGTGCACCAGGTGGAAACCCGGCCAGCGTCCCTTCGGCAACTGGCATACAGACTCCCGGAGGCAGTACGCGAATCCATGCGGGCTGAAATCCGGGAGATGCTGGAGCTGGGAGTTATCGAGCCCTCTGCCAGTCCATGGGCCTCGCCCGTAGTCCTGGTTCCCAAAAAGGACGGTACCACCCGGTTTTGTGTCGACTACCGGAGGCTCAATGACTGCACTGTCACGGATGCTTACCCCATGCCCCGAGTCGACGAGCTGTTGGATCAGATCTCCCAGGGCCATTTCTTGACCACGGTAGATCTGTGCAAGGGGTACTGGCAGATTCCCCTTGCAGAGGAGGCGACCCCGAAGTCGGCCTTCATCACCCCGTTCGGCCTGTACCAGTTTTGGGTCATGCCGTTCGGGATGAAGAATGCCCCAGCCACTTTTCAGCGGTTGATCGATCGCCTCCTCGATGGCCTCCAGGAATTCGCTTGCGCGTACCTGGATGACATCGCCATCTACAGCCAGACTTGGGAGGAACACCTTCGCCATCTGGGGGTGGTATTCGCTCGGATAAGGGACGCCAACCTGACCCTTAAACCCGCGAAGTGTAGGATAGGGATGTCCGAGGTACAATACCTCGGCCACCGGGTGGGTCGGGGAACCCAGCGTCCAGAACCGGCCAAGATAGAAGCCATTCTGGAGTGGCCCACCCCCATCACCAAGACTCAGGTCCTTGCTTTCTTGGGCACGGCAGGGTACTACCGGAAATTTGTTCCCAACTATAGCGTCCTCGCCAAACCCCTGACCGACCTGACTAAGAAAACCCTGCCCCGCCAAGTCCTGTGGTCCCCGGAGTGCGAAACCGCCTTCCAACAACTGAAGACCGCCCTAACCCAAGCACCCCTCTTGGCAGCTCCAATTATAACAAACGCTTCATTGTCCATACAGACGCATCGATGTTCGGACTGAGAGCCATACTAAGCCAAGTGGGGGACGACGGGGGGGATCATCCGGTGGCTTACATCAGCCGCAAACTCCTACCCCGGGAGGTGGGATACGCAGCGGTCGAGAAAGAATGTCTGGCCTTGGTTTGGGCCCTGCGAAAGTTCCAGCCGTATGTGTACGGGCGGTCCTTCACCGTAATGACGGATCACAACCCCCTGGTGTGGCTCAACCGGGTGGCGGGGGAGAACGGCCGCCTGTTGCGGTGGAGCCTGGCCCTCCAACCTTTTAACTTTTCTATCCAATACCGGCCCGGGCCACAGAACGGGAATGCCGACGGTCTATCCTGGCAATCGGCCCGGGAACCCGGAGATCCAAACTCCCTGACTTCCCCTATTTGACCCGTGTGGGTCCATCCGGGTCCGTCGGACTCGTTTGAAGGGGGGAGGAATGTCATGGAACGGACATAGGGGCTCTGACCAGCGAGCCCCAGAACTAACAGCCTGAGACATTTCAAAGACCTTTTTCTTTATTTGAGACTCTTTCGGTTTTGCGTGTTGTAATGAACAGTTATACCTTTTCTAGATGTGGTTTTATTGGTGTGATGTATTACCATGTATCCTGTATTGTATGAGTGTGGATTCAGATGTGTAATTGTGTGATGCATTTAAAGGTATTATATTTCCCCTTGGTTGCTAGGAGTGAAAGGCTGTGTTGAAATTCAATTGTATGCTAATTTCTGTGTACATTAGCTCTGTGTGTGTGTGTAATCTGATGATGCAAGCATGCCATTGTATGCAAATTGAGTTCCCATTCAAGCCTGGGCATGTCTCCTTTGTGTGTGAGATGTTTAAATGCATGTCCCATTTGAGTAAAGAGTTCAGTTCAACTGCGTTTGACTTCAAGCATACAGCCCCGTTTGGTGTCGTCATTTCATAGCTAAAATCATAGTGCAGGAGACACTCTGCGGTCTCCTAGCTCCCCACTACGCAGAACGGGTTAACTTAATTCGGCAGCACCATCTCGCCAAGTAACGCCAGGGTCATCTCAGGCCGCTCGAGACGCCGAGTGCCGTGACACTCGTTAGTCGGGCCTGACGCCATTAAGAGGGGGTCAGATTGGAGCACACCCGCAGACGGATAACACCTCATTCCGTCACACACGATACAAGGGTAAAGTTGCAGAGCTCATCCCGACTAGGGATGAGCCGAACACGTCCGAGTTCGGGTTCGTATCCGAACCCGAATGTTCCAAATGTTCGTATCCGTATCCGAACCCGAACTCGAACTCAATACAAGTCAATGGGGCTGAAAATTCGGTTTTTAGAGTGCCCTCCAAGAGGGCATATATGCTAGATATTTGCCATAAAAGGTGTATGGGGGTCCGGGTAGTGCCCTGGGGGACAGGAAACAAGGACAAAAAGTAAAAAAAAACGTTTTTAAAGGGACAGTGAGTTTTCCATGAAATAAGGGTTAAAAATAAAAACGAAAAATTCCTTCAAATATCGTGCCTAGGAGGTCCCCATAACCTGCCCGTGAAGTGGCGGATTTCTAGGATGTATAGAAACACTTAAAAACAAAAAAATGATGTTTCAAATGACGGTAAATGCTTTTCCTTTAATCTATCCATAAACAACTGCTTGGGGCAGCAGTCTGTATGAAAAGAGGAGACATTTTCGGACACGCAGAAAAAGTTTAATGATTTTTTTGGCTAAATTATTGTCAAACTTATGCAGGCTTTGGATGAAAGTAACAATAGGTGCTTTAAGGCTGGGGTCAGACTAGCGCACTTTTAACGTGCGTTTAGGCGCACTTAATCACGGCCGCACTAGCAGCAAATGACACGCAATGACGGCCAATATACGAAGTACGGCCTCACGAAAGTCCGGCCGCGCAACACAAGTGGAAAATGAACGCATTTTTTCGAGAACGCTGAACCGCTAGTACTGACGTACAGAGTGCACTGCGTCCAAATAGCGGCGTGTGTGCATGATTAGGAGACGTCAGACGCTGCTCATGTCCGGCCAACATAACGTCCAGACACCCAAAGTTTCCTGGTTTGGATCCGTAAAAAATCACACACAAAAATGTGCATCGTATGACCGTTTAAGCGCTTTCCGTGAAAAAAACACCTCAATGCGTTCGGACGCACTTTTTGACGTTCGCTGCGAAAAATACGTTCGTTTGACCTTAGCCTAAAATTGGGCCTTTAGCGTCGGCAACAGTGCCGTCACACAGTCTCACCCCTCTGAGGATATGAATCTGATACAGGTGTCAGTGGCAGTGCAGCCAAATATTGTGCCTTTGGTGACAGGCCAGCAAGTGCCATCATACAGTAACCCCTCTGTGGTATTGTGAAAGAGTGCAGGGGTGGACCATGCAGTCAGGGCCGGTGCTAGACTATTTTGCGCCCTAGGCAAGACCAGCTACTTGCACCCCCCCCAAAAAAAACGACACAACATGAAACTGCTAAATTTCTTTTTACTTAAGAATAAAGTTTGAAAAGCACCAATAGTAAAGGTAAAATAAATATAAATAAACTATATTAAACCATTTTAAATTAACTCTATTAAAAAAATTAAAATTAACTGTATTGAACAAATATAAATTAATGAAAAAAAATAAAATAAGAGTTGTCACGTTAGTTTCAATTTCAGACACCTCAAAATTTCACTTTGCGTGCCTTATCCTTTGCAAATTTTCATCATGCGTATATATATATATATTGCCCAGGCCAGCTCACATCATGCGTATATATATTGCCCAGGCCAATTCCCTGGTGGAGATAGGGGGTTCATTTGAACCCCGATATCTCCAAGCATATAGTGGGTCATGGAGGGTGTCAATCGAAAGGCCTGAGCATGGCCTTTCGAATGATACCCAATATGACCAGGTATAAAGTAAAAAAAAGAAAAAAGAAAATAAAAACATTTTTTTTTTTGTGTGTTATTTTTATTAATGCAGCAATAGTGTTCACATTGCAATTATAATGTGAACGATGATGCACTAATGATTTTTTTCTATGGGTTGCGTCTGCTATAAATCACGTAATTCCCCCCACAAAATGTAACAAGTCCCCATTTCTAATTTTTGTACAAGCGCACCCCATAGAAAACATAACCGCAAACGCCCATGTGCTAAAATGTGAAAAAAACAACACTTTACACACTGCAGATGTTTAAAAATTCAATTTTTATTGCATTTTTTTCATAATATACAGCGAGGACAGGACGTATCCATATAAAAATGATATATTATGAATCTGTGGAGTCTGCCGGAAAGAACAATATCTAACATGTCGGTCATTTAACAAAATGTGGCTTCAAAATCGCGTTTAAACATGATGAGTGAAAGCGGTAAAAATGAGCTGAGCACACAGCGGTGAAATACACAGCATATTAGAAGTTTTAGGAGGGAACTTAACGCTTCTCAAATCTCAATCAGAAGCAGACACCACCCCACCCCCTCAGTCTACAATGTATCAAATTGATTAGACCAGACTAAAAACAGTTGTTATGCCATTTGAAAAACACAGGTAATTTAGAGTTGAGAATCTTTGCACGTACACATTAGTTTTTAATTCAATATCTAATAAACCGTTGCTTATAATATTCTGCAGTAAAGAGTCTCTTTATTTCTAGATTTTTTTGTATTTTTTTAAGCATTTTCTATACTTTTTTCAAAATTTCTTTTTTTTTTTCGAACTCGAACTGAACACACCCAAAAAGTTCGAAGTTCACGAAATTTCGAACAACCAAAGTTCGGGCCGAACTCCAAACCGTCCGAACCAAACAGCTCATCCCTAATCCCGACCGCATAGAGGGAGGACAGGATGAAACAACTCTAAAGCGACACTTGTGTAACACCTTTCCAGGCACTGGTAGGTTACCAAGTGATGACACAGGTGCTTCTGAGGCTGCGGATGATCAGAAGAAGAGCGGTGAAGGTCGGGCCACTTGATTGATGCCTTTTTAAATTCTTTTAGGCCACGACGCCCAGGGACGTCAAATGTAGGCACCCATTGCCAGCGTCTTCACCATATGGTGCAGGACTACCTAGGGGCAAGGGCAGACCTGGATACCTTTACATCAGATGATGCACTGGCTTACTGGGTGTTGAGATTGGATCACTGGCCAGAATTTAGCCAATATGCTATGCAGCTACTAGGTTGCCCATCATCCAGCGTGCTTTCTGAAAGGACGTTCAGTGCCGCTGGAGGTTTTGTCACAGACAAAAGAGTGTGTCTGCCCACTGACTCTGTAGACCGGCTGACATTTATACAAATGAATTAGTCCTGGATCAGCAGCTATCAATCACCTGATGCTGACGTAACTGAATAGATCGGGGATCTCTTCTGCATTCCCAAAACCTCCACTACTGCACTCTTCCACAATACCACAAAGGGGTTACAGTGTGAAGACACTTGTTGCCACCAAAGGCACAATATTTGGGTGCATTGACACCTGTACCAGATTCATATCATTTTAATATTGGACCGCAGAGTCCAACCCTGCACTCTTCCACAATACCACAGAGGGGTTACTTACGGTGTGAATTCACTTGCTGCCACCAAATATTTGGGTGCACTGCTACTGACGCCTATATTACCAGATTCATATCATTTAAAAATTGGACCGCAGGGTCCAACCGTGCCCTCTTCCACAATACCACAGAGGGGTTACGGTGTGACGGCACTGTTGCCGACACTAAAGGCCCAATTTTAAAGCACCTATTGTTACTTTCATTCAAAGCCTGCATAAGTTTCACCATAATTTAGCCAAAAAATCACTAAATTTTATCTGCATGTCCTAAAATGTCTCCTCTTTTCATACAGGCTGCCGCCCAAGCAGTTGTTTATGGATAGATTAAAGGAAAACCATTCACCGTCATTTGAAATGTAATTTTTTTGTTTTTAAATGTTTCTATACATCCTACAAATCCGCCACTTCACGGGCAGGTTATGGGGACCTCCTAGGCACGATATTTGAAGGAATTTTTCATTTTTATTCCTTTTTTTTGTGTTCAAATATGTCACGGAATGGACCTGAGCGCTCCTTCCAGCGAGCCGCGTGACTAAAAACTCAAACAGTTTTAAAGATAATTTTTTCCTTTTATATTTCGGTTGTGTGGACATTTTATTTCATGTCTAGATGTGGTTTTACTGGTGTGGTTTTTATTAGAGTGTGATGTATTAACATGTATCCTATATTGTATGAGGGCATTTAAGTCTGGACATGTCTGAGAGCATTCAAGTCTGGACATTTCTTTTCTGTTGTGTGTATAAAAGGATCTGCCCAAACCTTGTAATAAAGCAGTCTCTGTTTTGAAGTCATACAGCTTTGTCTGGTGAGTTCTTCCAGGGAATATCATATTGCACCTAGAAGGCACTCAGCGGCCTTCTACATCACGTCTATCCCAGGAAAAGGAGCCTCAAGTCAGCCCAGCAGCCACCTCCACACCAACAAGAGGTCGGTAGATCAGGCTGCTCGAGACGCCGAGTGCCGAGCCACTCGGTAGTCGGGCCGGACGTCATCAAGGGGGTCAGATAGGAGCAGGACCGCAGGCAGACACTCCATCCCGTCACAAAATAGTTTATTGAAAAATGAAAGTATAGCGCCACAGAATAAAGACAATGATATTTAACAAGCATATACAGGAAAAGCAACAATAATTTTAACTGTATCAGGAAGTACATTTCAGTTGGTAAGATGTGAGCGGTTCTTCCTTTCAATAACTTCAATCGTAGTTCGCAATCAGAAGGAGAGCCCTGTGCCAAGTCAAGGTAATAGTACCCGTGTCCGTGTCTGTTTAGCATCCTTAGAGGTGAAAGTGAGTGAAGAAATAAGAAGAGTTCCAGCAGCAAGAGAAGGGAACAAGAAAGGAGAAGAGGAGGGAGAGAGTTGGGGGAGAAGAGAGAGAAGAGGGGAGAGGGAAAAAAAAATGGGGGGCTGGGAAGACCGGCATAAGTGCTGTTCCTGTTGATGAGCGATGCCAGGAGAACCCTAGAAATGTTTAGGAGAGTAAGCTCAAAAAGTGAGGGAGGAGGGCGGAGCTAACAGCAGCAGCGCGCAGTCGTGGTTTGGAGGAGCTCCGTTACAGCATCGGTTTTAAAACGCATTTATCAGCTCCTACAAGACTTCTCGCTGTGCCTGATTGACCCGGAGGGTCTGGGGATTACCGAGCATCTGGTGTGCCCTTTGCCTGCTCGCTCCAGGGTTTACTTCGTCGGTCTTGAATCAATTTGGGCCTGGTGACGGTGGCCATCTTGGACGGCCTGGACGTGAGTTTTGGGCCTGTTCTTCCCTGTTTGCCTGCAGCACCTGATCCATCATGCCCGGCAGTCGTGTGCTGAAGGGGGGCCCCCGCCAGCAGGACATTCGTGAATCTCTGGCAGGTGGGTCAGCTCCCAGGAGGGGGCTGGGGTCCTCGTCTCTCCCTCCAGGCTATGGTTCATCGGGGGACGATGATAGTTCCTGGTCCCTCGGGGGTGGGCCGGGGACTTCATGGCTCTCCCCGCCATCACAGGCGCCGGAACAACGCCCTTGCTCCGCAGCTGCGAAAAAGCGTGCGCAGAAGAAGCGCAAGGCCATTCTGGCAGCGTCTCCACAGACGGCGGTGGCCCAGGATTCGTCGAGGAGGGCCTGACCGGGGATCCCCAGCTCTCTGTCATCAGCAGTGCGGCGTCTGAGCGACATCCCGGCCCGAGAACAGACGGAGGAGATGCAGAGCCTCAGCAACATGGAGAGGATGACCATCTCCCATCTACAAAAGGTGACCTGCGTAGAATCCTGGATGAGATCAGAGAGATAAAGGAGATATGGCGCCCAGAGGTGGCAGCCGTTAGAGAAGAGGTTGCAGCGGTTCGTGCTCAGGTGTTGGAGGTGCAGTTGACGGCTGCTGAGGTGAAGTCGGAGCAAATTCTGCTGTCCGGTCAGGTCGCTGCCCTGAGATCTCAGGTGGATGTTCTATCTCACTCCGTGGAGACTTTAGAGACCAGACACAGATGCCGCAACATCAGGGTCAGGGGCATACCAGACTCGATTGCGGCGATGGAACTATTGCCCTATACTACCCGCTTGGTCCTTCAGGTCGCTGGACTTCCACTGGAAACTCCAGACATACTTGGTGCTGCATTTCGGGTCAGGAGACCAGCGACGTCCTCAGGAAGTACACCTGGCGACGTTGTCATAGCTTTTAGGGATGTTGCCCTGAAGGGGAAAATTATGTCCTCTCCTTTGGCGCGAGACCCTGTGCCATTTGAGGGCTCCTCTCTGACCTTGTTTCACGACCTCCCGTTCCAGACCCTGCTGGCACGTCGCCGCTTTCGGGATGTGACAACGATCCTTCGAAGAACCGGGATTCGCTACCGTTGGGGCATGGCGGTTTCATTGGTAGTAACGTATGCCAATGTTTCATATACCATTATTGACCCCGCACAGGCATGGAAGGATCTGGAGGCAGCAGGTATTTCCCCGGACCTTCTGGAAATACAACCGGGATGAGAATCATACCACCCCTCACCAAGCATTAAGGTTTTTAGTTCTTTACGAGTTTTTCGGACAATTTGCTGTATGACATCTAAGTGGATATTTTAGAGAGCCACGGCCTGGTTTTTGAACTTTCACGCGTGCCTTTTTGCCATATGCCGGACTCAGTGCTCCTTGTTCCACTCGTACTAGTTTAATCCACGATATTTTGCTGTTCTACTCATAAGAAGTTTAGCTGGCCCTGTGTGGCCGTATTTCTGTTCGTGTGATTTCATGACTTTCTTTGTGTGTTTTGAATCTTTAAATAAAGAATTAAAAAAAAAAAAAAAAGGGAGGGAGGAGTATCAGGAGGGACCCGAGCACAGAGGAGGGTGTCATTGTCCTTCATTAGGGTACTTAGATTCAAGACAGCTCTATCCACTGCCGGAAAGCTACCGAGGATATAGAAGCTTCCCAGTGAAACCAGGTTGCATTATGAACCGTAGCCCATTGTTCGGGAGCCACAGAGGTCATTTCGTGGGAGCGTATGAACTCTATCCGTTCAACCAGAGCCCTGGCTGATGGGGTAGTGGAAGAATTCCAATGGATAGGTATGAGAAAGCGGGCCGCCAACAGAATCTTTAAAAGCACAGATTTTTTTCAAACGTTTCACGGGCATCGCTAGTTGGCCCAGAAGGAAAATCTTGGGCTCCAGATCCAGGTCAACATCAGTAGTGTGGAAGATTAAAGATTGCGCTGTTCTCCAAAATGGGATGAGAAGGGGGCAGCTCCACCATATGTGTAGGTACGTCCCCTGTTCCTGGTTACAGCGCCAGCAGGCAGTCGTGTAGATATGACTAACGCGAGCCAGCCATACTGGTGTGGTATACCACATGGTCAGGATCTTATATGACGTCTCTTTCAGTTTGGTGATGGGAGCGCTCTGATGTAGTAAGTCCAAAGCCTTGGACCAATGTGTCTCAGGGATAACTGTACCAAGCAGTATATCCCATTTTCCCACATACGTCGGCAGATCAGTATCTGAGGATTGAAGTTGATGATAGAGGGTTGAAAGGCTGTGAGATAAGGCAAGCCCTAGGGCACAGAATTTTTCAAATGGAGTCAGAGGTCTCGTTAAGGAGGTTCCATTAGGGAGTGATTTCAAAAAATGTTGAATCGTTTTTATCCTTAACCTTTATTTTATGGAAAATTCACTGTTCCTTTAAAAATGTTTTTTTTTAACTTTTTGTCCTTGTTTCCTGTCCCCCAGGGCACTACCCGGAACCCCACACACCTTTTATGGCAAATATCTTGCATATATGTCCTCTTGGAGAGCACTCTAAAATTAAAATTTTGAGTCCCATTGACTTGTATTGAGTTCGTGTTCGAGTTCGAATTCAAACTTTTGAAAAGTTCGAGTTCGAATGCGAACCGAACTCGGGGTGTTCGGCTCATCCCTCAGTTCTGGAGTGTAAGTCCCACGAAAATAGCTCAAAATATATATATATACAAGGTCTAGGGTACCCGGGTACTGTGTTCGACTGGCCAGTGAACGAAAAGAGCAATCTTCGACTAGTCACCGTTGGGGCCCTGTGAATTGAAACAATATGACAAGCGTGCATTTCTGTTTCGGAACTGTGGGCCTGGAGGCCTCTCACCCATCCGTCGAATGAACTGTCAAGCACTCGATGCCTCGATCAAAGGATCTTTCTCCGCTGTATACTGGGACTCTGTGTCAACGAATCTGCTCCCCGCTTGCCGAATCTCCGCAACTGGAACAATCGATCCGCAGCCTGCACTCCCAATAGATCGTCGCTGCCTCCTAACTTGAGGTCCTGCCGGAACCAGCTTGTCCTCCCAAATGCTAAGGGCTAGGTATGTAGGTAACAGCATGATCTCCGTCCCGATCCCCAACACGAATGCAGCAACATCCACACTCCGGCCTGGTTCCCATTCTTAACAGCCCCAGCGTGCGTCGTACACCTCTCGTGGCTCTGCTCACACTACCCTTGCACGAGGCTGCTGATGTCTTTCCTGAGGCGCGTTCAATACCTCAGCCGCTGCAAGTGCTAAGTTAGCAAATTTGCCATTGAACGCCGTTCAGCCACTCAGCGCTCAGCACTGCTAACTTAGCATTTGCAGCGACCCGAGGAGATGCTTCGAGTAGCTGAGTGTGACGTATTAAATATGGCCGCCGCCATGAAGCAAGTAACAATTCCGTATAGCAAGATGGCCGCTGCCATGAAGCAAGTAACAATTCCGTACAGCAATGTTAATTTTGAGGTTTTTGTTCACCAGAACATAATGTTTATTCAATAAAAACAATCATTTGTGGTGTGTGCATACAAAACGGAATTGTGCTGACTGCTTTTCTTTATCATATTTTGTCCGAGTGATACGAAAAACAATCTGAATCTTTAATTAAAAAATCGTCGGCCATTTTGGATTCAAAATTTGCATCCAAAGCGTTTAATGACACTGCTGGACCAAACTGAATTGCTGCGCTGCAGCAATTCAGCAGCTGCTGAGGTATTGAACGGGGCTCTAGCCAGCACACCCCCCTTCCTGTTCCCCTTGCAAAGGTTTCTGGGAGATGGAGTTAGTTTTTGTCCAGCATAGTCCACAATGTCTCTAGCTCTGGCTGACACTAGAGGGAGACATAGTCCAATACACCAGAGCACAATCTTTTTAAGCAGCGCTACAATTATATTCAATATAGATATTAAATGCTTGCTGAAAGTTATGGTTATACAGAATTTAAATGTAGATTTTTTTTTTTTTAGAAATGACAAACAACAGTTTTCTAAGATCAAGACGGTAGAGCAGTGGTGGAATTGGAACTTTAATGTTTTGCTAGATGGACTGTACAGGGATACAAGGAACAGTAATCTTCCTGAAAAATCAGAGGTAATTCACTGTCGTTTTTTCAGTTTCTCGATTAACATGTCAAATCATGTATGAACTATTTTCATGAATCTCAAATGTGTTCTCTATTGCACAGTAAGCTAGTTCTCGTATTATATAGTCTAAAATGTTCTTTGTACGCAATATTAGTGACAAATGCAAGGCTGTTATATGTAATGTTGTTAGTATGCAATATTTCTTCTTACAAATCTAATGATAATCTAATAAATCTTCATGCAAATAATAACTGTATGGAGTTAAACCAGTTATTTGGTGCGTAAAGTTAGATTTAAGCATTGACAAATGGCATTCCGCATTCTTCAATTGTTACCAGTCAAAACTGTATAGGATGTCGTAGGATGCAAAAAAAAATTGGAAAATTATAGCTTTTTTTTTTTTAGCAGTGTCAGACTTACAACAGTATTACTTCATATAATCGGGGTCAGTGCAAGATATTTTGGCTGCCTAGGCAAAACACGACTTGCCACTAGGGATGAGCTGTTCGGTTCAATGTGTTCGGAGTTCGATTCGAACATCGCCAGTTCGTATGTTCGCGAACTTCGAACATTTCCGCGTGTTCGCAGCATGTTCGCCCACAATGAACCACAATGCACTTTTTCCACTGGCCTGAAGCTTGTAATTGGCTACAGCCGGCACCTGACCACAGTTTAGGTGCAAGATAGGTGCAAGACTATGCCAATCACGGCTCAGAGTCCTGATTGGGCAAATTTTGCCCAAGCATGGGCTTACAGAGCTAAGTCCCGCAGCACACTACATAAGGCGTCCCTTGCAGCCCCAGCACGTGTTTTTTGAGAGGAGATTGTTGGGTTAGTGTGTTGTTAGTGTATGTTCTCCCTGCCACCAGCTATTGGGGGGGTCTCAATTCTACAAAATATCTGTGAATTGTTGTAATCTGTGTGTTCTCACTGCCACCAACTATTTTGGGGGTCAGTCATTTCTACAAAATATCTGGGAATTGTTCTAATCTTTGTGTTCTCACTGCCAATTTTTAAATGTTTTTAAAAGTTTCTATACATCCTACAAATCCACCACTTCACGGGCAGGTTATGGGGACCTCCTAGGCACGATATTTGAAGGAATTTTTCGGTTTTATTTTTAACCCTTATTGCATGGAAAACTCGCTGTTCCTTTAAAAACTTTTTTTTAAAAACTTTTTGTCCTTGTTTCCTGTCCCCCAGGGCACTACCCGGACCCCCATACACCTTTTATGGCAAATTTCTTGCATATATGCCCTCTTGGAGGGCACTCTAAAAATCGAACTATCAAGTCCTATTGACTTGCATTGAGTTCGGTTCATGTTCGAGTTCGAACTTGAACTTTTGAAATTGTTCGAGTTCGAATGCGATCCGAACACGGGGGTGTTCGGCTCATCCCTACTTGCCACAGAGCCAAGCAGCATGCGCACACACACACAGTGGCATAGCGTGTGTTGTCAGCGCCCGGGGCAAGGCAAGAATTGCGCGCCCCCCAACATGTGGACATGGTAACACACCCTGATTCCCTTCCACTAGTAGAGTATTGACCCCTTACCCCACAAGCACATGTATTGTATATAAACAAAATACTGATATAATAAAAAAAATTAAACACACATGCCCCCCACGCTGCGCCACTGCTACCAGTCACCCTGTCCCAGTATTCCCTAGCATAGTTCCACTCTCAAACTATACCCAGTCACTCTCTCACAGTACCCCCAGACACCCTTTCCCAGTACCTGCAGTCACTCTCTCCCTCCAGTTACCCGCAGTCACTCTCTCTCCAGTTACCCACAGTCAGTCTCCCCCAGTAACCCCCAAGGCACTCTCTCTCCCAGTACCCCCACTTTCTCCCAGTACCCCCAGTCACTCTCTCAGTAAGCCCATTCACTCTCTCTCCAGGTACCCCCACTTTCTCCCAGTACCCCAGTCACTCTCTATCCAAGTACCGACCCCCAGTCACTCTCTCCCAGTATTCCCATTCATTCTCTCACCGAACCTCCAGTCACCCTCTCTGCATACCCCCTCACTGTGTGTTGGTCACGCTGCTCTGTTGTCACACAGTGTTGCCTAACTGTATGGAGTTGCTGGTGGCCCGGGGGGAGGGGCTGTCCAGGGGGCTTAGTGGGGACCGGATTTTAAATGTGATGCAGGGCAGGCGCCTCCCTCCCTCCTTCCTGTTCAGCGGCTGCAGGGCTATCAGTGGCATGGGGCTGGCACAGGGCTTCAAGTGGGGGTGACAAGCGTGGTACAGGGTGTTCCATCGAATAATGCTTCGCTGTTTCATGTGACTCATGTCAGCGTTAAGGAGGAGTCCAGACAGGACCAGAATTTTCTGTCCTGGTCCTCCCTTCCGGACGCTGAGTGCTAAGTCAACTCCGGCGCCGCAAAACTGGCAGCTGCCGTGCAAGGGCCTCTCACGGACACCAGTGCTGATCCCTGCTGGAAAATATTAGTGGTTCAAGTTTCTTTTGAAATTTTGCTCTTCTAAGAAAGTTGTGCCAGGGGTGACCGCCCCCGAGGCCCCCCCCACGCTACACCACTGCACAAACACACAAACACAGAGTAAATGAGACACTGAAATACAATGCATACAGACAAGCGCAGACAGCAACAAGATGGGATGCCCTGTAGGGTTCCTTAAAGTGCCATAACATACCATAGAGCAGTATAGCAATAAGATGGCCTAGCATGCAGCAATATAGTAAAGCAATGTTTTTGTTGCTGTAGCAATTATAGAATCATTAACATTGATGTATAGTGGCTAAGAGTAGTAGATATATTTAAAATGTAAATTCCCACAGTTTACTAATTTCTTCAGTGGAGTCTCCTCCATAGAAGCACATGAACCAACATTAACCAGCAAATAAATAAATAAATAATCTTATTGTTCTGCATCTTATATTATTGTATTTTTTTTTTGGATGGGGGAGGTGTTGTCTATTGGGGGGAGGTCACGTGATGCCCCAGGCTCAGCAACAGCCAACAAATTGTTTTTTTTAAAAAAATCCTTCCACACGTGCGATAGGTTGCACAGGGTAGGCAACAAGATCTTTGCAAATGCAAAGAGGCGCCTCCCATTCAAGCCCATACCTGAATTGCACAGCTGTCAGTGTGCGATTCAGTCGGACCCAGCCCCGTTGTCGCATCAGCGTATGAGTGCCTATTGTTTTCTTTTAACCCCTTTGCTGCGGAGGACGCACTCAGCGTATCTAGCCGCAGGCAGCATTGGCTGCGGAGGACGCGCTGAGCGCATTGCAAGAATGACGTCAGTTCTGGAGTTGACCCCTAGCTGCCACCAATGGTGGAGATAGGGGTTTAAAATGAACCCCCTATCTCCCGATCCGTGGAAGCTAGGAGTTAATGTTTGGTATCATTAGAACGGCCAGAGCATGGCCTTTTCAGTGATATGAAACATGACTATGTTAACTGTAAAGAAAAAAAAGAAAAAAAAATGAAATTAATAAAATAGTAAAAGAATAATAAAAAAATCTAAACAGGTTTTTTTTGTTTTATTAATGCAGCAATATTGTTCCCATTTCAATTTTAATGTGAACAATTATGCTGCACTAACAATTTTTCTATGAGGTGCATTTGTTAAAAATCACATAATTTTCCCCCAAAAAAATGTAATGAATCCCCATTTCTAATTTTTCTAAGAAGCACAACTCATAGAAAATATAAGCGCAAACGCTCGCATGATAAAATATGAAAAAAAAACACTTTATACGCTGTAAATTATTGAAAATTCAAATTTTAGTGCATTTTATGTTATAATATTCAGGCAGGACATGACGTATATATTATAGATGTATATATTATAAATCTGTCGAGTCTGCCAGAAAGAACGATATATAATATGTCTGGGTCATATAATAAAATGTGGCTTCAAAGCGCATTTAAACATGATGAGCAAAAGCGGTAAAATTGAGCTCAGCACACAGGCGTGAAAGGGCCCAGCAGCGAAAGGGTTAATTCCATTGGTTTTTTTTACTCGTACGTACAAACAGAAATGTATTTTAACCTGTACAGTATGTCGAAAATATAAATCAAATATTCACAATTTATGTATTGTGAACCTCCATTTCAATAACCCACCAGTCGCCACTGAATTTCTTCGATTCAAGGCAATGAAATAAACATATCAGAACAGTACATAACACTTTGTAAAGACAAATGCTTCTGTTATAGAAATGCTTTTGCTTTACTTTTGAAGGATTACAGGTCTGGCTGCTTCAAGGACCAGCAATAGTGTAATTTGGTTATAAATACTTGCCTTACTCTGCCTAACCTCATTTTCTCCATTTTGCCTTTCATTCCATACAACATATCAACCTGATAAGCAATTTTTTCTCGCTGGGTGTAAGAAGATAGTCCCCCCTTTTTTTTTTTTTTCCTCGCGGTTTCTAACTAGGGATGGGCGTTCGGTTCGATTCGAACATCGCCCGATCGGCGAACTTGGACCATTTCAGGCCGTTCGCAAAAAGTTCGAGAAAATTTTTTTTAGGATTAAAAAATCCTAAAAAAAATCTAAAAATAAAGAGACTCTTTACTGCAGAATGTTATAAGCAACGGTTTATTAGATATTGAATTAAAATGGAAATATTTATAACATTGAAGCCTATGGGATAAAACAATCTTGTTGCTAAAACATCAGGCAGACGCGGCCCTCTAATCAGGCCCCGTACAGGACAGCCTGCCGGGGCCTCCCAAGGATCCCTTGAGGAGCATGTGGTCGCCAGATGACAGGGCTGCGACTGTGCAGGCAGGCTGGCCGGATGCATGTGGCAGGGAGGTGGCGCAGGGAGGGAGCCACTGCACCTGCAGCTACAGCATACCCCCCCACAACCAGGATCCAGGGAGCCTCAGCTGACTGACCACCAGGCTAAAGTAAGGTGACACATTTCTAAAAAAAAATAAATCTGAGGACATTTTTAAATGTCCCAAGGAACTTAAAATAAAACTTTTTTTTCGTTTCTTTCTATTACTCACCTGATTCCTGGATCCACCAACAAGCGCAACCTCCCATCTCCCACGCTGTTAGACGCTGCATACACCGGTGCGCTGTGTGAAGCTTCTGAGAAGATACACTATTAGTGTAGAGGGAGCTATGCAAAATGCGCAGCCGGCTTCCTCGCTACACTAATAGCGTATCTTCTCAGAAGTATACTTGTTACTTTCCCTGTTATGGATAGACTTAAACAGTCTCTTGTTCGTATGCCTGCTGATGCCAAATGGTGTGGAGAAGTCAATTCGAGTGCGCACTGAAAGAAACCACACAGACTCGCTGGATAGTTGTCTATGTAGTCTTCCTCGGACCAAGCCGGGTGACTTCTCTTCTCTTTATTGAACGATACATGCTTTATACTAGTTAAGTGCATAAGCGGAAATATGGGAGTCAACTAATATATTTTATTTAACATCAGCAGTAAAATTTGCAAACGCATTATGGATTAGATCATAGAAACGAAAGTCAAATATCAGCTATTTCCAAATTTCAAAGTATTTTGCGTCATTGACAAACGTCAGTCATTTTACACCATCATGGGTGTATGGGCGAAGTCCTGCTTCAGAGTGTTCCAGGATACAGGATGTTCGTACCCTGTTCCTGGTACCGAAATAGGAATCCTCATGACTTTCGGTTAGCTATTCTGTTGAAACAGCAGAGTTACGCAAGATACATTTTGACTCTCTCTGAAAAGGTTGTTTTATTAATTCAGCTCTTAAAGACATATTAACTACTTAAATGAGCATTTTTATAACCCTTTGAATATTATTAAAACAGATACATATTCTTGTCCATAACAGTACCCCCTAAAAATGCACACTTCTCAATTGTCCCCTTGGAAGCGAGCTGCGCCTTTATCCGTTCCCCTAAAGTCAGCCAGCCATCACCTTTCTTCACCAAAGGTTGAGACGAATAGCTCCTATTGATGCTTTGTAATTCGGACTTGGGCTTGGTCGAAACTGGTGGGTCAAGATTCGGGCCTACAACTCGTCTTGCAATTGGTCACAAACCTGTAGATTAGCATAAGAGTTCCCAATGTCCTCCCCAGTTTCCCCACATAAGAGACTAAGCATAACAGGGGTAGTGGACTCCACAGTTCTTTCTACAACTTTTTTAATGCAGGGTAAAACACAACATCCAATCACCGCCAACAGAACCATCACTACCAGGATAACTATCCTTATTTGTGTGAGGAGCTTCTGCCAGCCACTCATCCAACTAAAATAGTGATCCCATGGATCAGTAATACCAGAGTTGTTCTTCAGTTCCTCAGACAGGTCTTCCAATTGTTTAATGGCTTTAGTGACCTTACCAGCAGGGCTTGTGTTATCTGGGATAAAGGTGCAACAGGAGCCACCTGTACCTTTCAGCATTTTACAGACCCCAACCCTCTCTGCCAGTAGCATGTCGAGGGCCATGCAGTTCTGGAAAGTCATTGCAGAGGCTGGGCCTAGCTGGTCGGCCAAACCCTGGAGGGCATCTCGGGTATAGTTTACAAACCTCTGCTGATTGTAATAGGTGTAATTAATCCAATCAACATTTTTATTGATGTTATCATGGGGATTAAAGATTTGAATCCCGCCTTTACCTGGTCTCTAGCTTTGAACTCATCAGGCACTCCCATTGGGACTCCTATGACATCGATGTAGATGTGTGGGTCGAAACTGCCAGGTACGGGTTTTACCTGTCTCCTTTGTCTAGTGAGTCCGGGGGTGTGGGATATTGGCAGATCATCATCAAAGGGCAGGATGTGGAGGGGCATGATGGCTTTAGCCAGAGCACACTCACCGTCCCATGCACCTACCAAGCGGGAGCGGACTCGCAGGTCACCGCAGATCCAATAGACAACTCCCAGGGATATCACCTGGTTTTGCACTTTCTCCTTCTACACAGCGCTGTACTGCGCACAATAACCTTCTGTGAGTTTCCCAACCACTCGGCCACCGGTCCCCCAAGAGGAGTAACAGGTGTAGTTCCCGGGGTAGATAGTGATACTCTCTGAGAGTCTGGGGTTTTGTGTCTGGAGGGGGTATTTTGACTTCCATTCAAAACAAGCATCGTGATTTAGGGTGTTGTTGGTAAACAAACTGAGAAAACATTCCTCGATATCCTCGGGGATATTAAAAAGTACCGTACCTAGATGAGGCCTAGCACTGCCACACACATAGCAATTGGTTCTGTTGTGGGACTGAGCGCTATATTTCATCCATTCTAACCAAACATTCATATCTGAGTATCCTGTTTCAATGGCCACAGTATCCTCGAACGTGGGATTAGCGATGGCTACTATACCATTGGAAGAATTATATGGTGTTTAAGGGGGTTGGACTGTTGATGTGGAGGGACCCAGTCCGGGGCAAGGTACATGTCTCGCAGGTGGAATTTCCCCAGGCTCCGAGGACTCTCTGACCCCCCCCCAAATGAGAAGGATATACACGATCATGGCTGGGTTGCTTTCTGGTCTGTCTCCGGTGCACAGGTCTTTTTACAGTGGGAAGCGTGGATCCAGGTGGTCTTTCCTTCCTGCTTCACTGAAGTTGCTGTTGTGAGGAGGACCTGGAAAGTCTCCCAGTGCTGTTTGTTATAAAGTTTTTTTTTTACGTCTGATACATTTAGTATCCAGCTCTCACAGTTACTCTGTAATTATAAGCCTTCAGTGTGATTTATTTTAATGTTTTCCCTGGATTTAAAGTGCTTTATTTTATTCTAAAAATAAATTTGCACCAGTCATCTCTTCTCTGAGCTTTCAGACCGATTTATCTTAATATTTTCCCTCTCCCCTGCTTTTATATTCCTGTGTCTCCCTTACAGAGATACAAAGTTTAAGTAAAAGTTCCCTCGCCTGTGCTGGATAAGCATTGCATTCCGAAGTTCTGCACCCTCCACATGCCAATGCAGTAGGATGTTCTATACAGAGAGGGGCATTAATTAATGCAGGAGGATGTTATATACATTATACAGAGGGGGGTATTAATGCAGGAGGATGTTATATACAATATACAGATAGGGGTATTAATTAATGCAGGAGGATGTTATCTACATTATACAGAGAGGGGTATTAATTAATGCAGGAGGATGTTCTATACATTATACAGAGAGGATCCCTTTTTTTTATCCCTTTAAATCCAGTGGCTGTGAGCGCTGAGATCGGCTGCTTGTTATATTAGCTCTCAGTACAATGTATCAGGCTCAACTGTTACAGTAACTGACTGTAACAGCGCTCAGAGTTTCAGTAAAACAAGGAAATAATATTGCTATAACCTCTTATATATAAAAATATTATTTACTAGTTTTACTGAAACGATGAGCAGCAGTCAGTTACGGTAACAGCTTTGCCTGACACATTGTGCTAAGAGTGAGAGATACTGTAACAAGCAGCGATCTCAGACCTCTGAGGAGCCACTACAATAGTAATTGTATCCACTGGTTTTCGGATGAATGAAATTAGTTTTCATACTAAAGAACTGAAAACGAATTTCTTACGCAACTAAATAAATTGCATTTTAGGACTAATCCATTAGTTCAAAACTAAATTTTGTGCTGTGCACATGTCTACTGTGCTCATTATGATGGGTTCCCACTATTCCTGTGCTGTGCTGAGTTCCTCCAGGGTTTGTACACCTGCTGTGCTCATTATGAGGGGTTCCCACCTTTCCTGTGCTTTGCTGAGATCCTCCAGGGTTTGTACACCTGCTGTGCTCATTATGATGGGTTCCCACCATTCCTCTGCTGTGCTGAGTTCCTCCTGGGTCTGTTCACCCGCTGTGCTCATTATGAGGGGTTTCCACAATGCTTGAACGAACAATGTTCATTCAATTCGTACTCCTGTCAAATCTTACCTGCGGACCCTGCTGGTGACTCCCATTTCAAATATTAAAAAAAGGTAATTTAATTTCATCATAACGAATAATCGTAATTATTATGATGATAATAAAACGATATTAACAAACATTCTTATTACATCCGATTCTGAATTTCCCATCGACTACCAGTCTCCCACTCCCATATTAAAAAAATCAATTTTCCCAACCATCCCTCCGCAGCAGAGGAAAACCTCTGATTGGTCAAACAGTCACTTTTCCGTTGTAACGAAATTACGATTCGGATCCGAAACGGAATTTCGTATTTCGGATCTATTCGGAAGCATAGCAATTCGTATTTCGGATGCTTCCGAATCTAAGAATTTTAGGACATTCATACCGAAACAAATCGCTCATGTCTACCTTGTATTGATTATAGGGGATTGAACCGCATTACTATTCGCAATGTATACCCCATACCACTTATATCGTCATATATTGGACTTCTCAGCCAAGCCTCCAATATGGCAGGGATTATTATTTCATAAGAAACTTATACGAAACACAAATATCAATCGTTTATATTTCCTAGAAATTCTCCTAAATTCTTTTAATTGTCTGTGTTTTGCTTTGAAGAATACAATAATTAATAATCGGAAAAAAACATATATATATTTATTACGTATACAAAAAAGTTTCAAATCACATATCATAAACAAAGATTTATAAACCACAATCCATCAGCACATAAAAACTAGCTTCACAATATATGTATCTCCTGTTAGTAACTGCATATATGATTAATATCATTTACCTTATCAGTTAGTAACTAATACACAAATGGTTAATAAACATTTCTGCTTAATACAACATGCATTTCCCAGCAAACAATGTTTAACCAGCTAGATCTTATAGATATATATATATATCTATACTACATGGATCAACAAAAGATGAGCTAATTTAAAATGATAAGTAATAAAACTTATTTAGTGAATCCTCCCCTAACCTCGAGAATTAAACTTCTAATCTTTTGCTTTTTATTTTGTAGTTATATAATTCCTTGTTTATTAATTTCAATCACAGTAATTTCCAAATTCAATATATATATTTGTATCAATCCTACAACAGTTTCTTTTAGCATAAATCCTTATGTCCACTTCTTCATATCTCTATCTGCAGAATAGAAATATTTAGATTTTGGAGCTACCAAGAATCTGAGAAATCTCATTCTATCTGTTGCAAAAAATACTACAAATATATATAATTACATTAATTCCTTAATTTAAATAGCTCTCATACATTACCTCTCCCTTCTGGATTTTGATGAGTCTGCCTTAGAATTCTTTGTGTAATGTTGTTTTTGGAATATGTGACAATTATCTATATTAGATAATCAATGCATGTGAGTTAGAGATTTGGTGAGAGTCTTGAGTGCATTGTCCTGGAATCTCTCTGCGTACTTAGCGATGGTCTGCGTGAATGCCGGAATGCCTCATTGTCTACTGGAAGTCTGAATGCATTGTGGTGTATGTCTCGGAGTGACTGCAACCAACATTGCCGAGTCAATTATAGTCAATTTGACGTCACTAGCAATATTATTAGTATATCAAATATAATATTTACTATCCTCTAGAGGGCAGCATTGCACTTCTCAAATAATTCCACCTTTTAATTTTTATTATTCCTATCTCGTGTCACGAGGTCAATCTCTCCCAGCGTAGACAATTAGTCTCACTCTCTACATGTCAGAAGTAGATTTATTTCCTCACTCCTTTCTAGTTACTTACTGAGTCTTTATCAGTTAAATTCTTTTCTCTAGCTAAAATCAACAGAATCTATTCTTCAACAATTATACTATTTACCAATTATACTTCTACAATATTTATTGGAGCATATATTTTCTACTGTAACTATAATAAAATATACCTTGATTATAAAAATATATTTTGTGAATATATATTTTACCTTACAAAGATTTTAACTCTTATTTTCCTATACCCAAAAAACAAAATATCTTTTTGTTTTAAAGACTTTAATTATAACAGGTCTAACACTTAGCTTGGGCATGATCTCACACAAAGACATTTTAAGGTTCCTTCATGTCTGGTATTTAGATTTCGCAGTCCGAGGGTAGATGCGAGGGTAGATGCGGGGCTACTGATGGTCTGCCTTCCTAATCCTGGATTACCCCAACACTTTATTTATATTTATTTTTACTGTATTGTTAATTTTATAAATAAATCCCTTTTTACCCCTATATCTGCATCCTGTGTTTAATCCGGAGGATAGGAAGGCAGACCATCGGTACCATCTTTAACATCATAGTCTATAGCCATTTGAACGGCTTTGTAAACTGCGGCTAATTCAGCAACTTGGCTACTTTTTGCACCGATGTTATATCCCACTGATATATTGGGATATTCTTTTGTCCATGCAATACCAATGCCAGTTACCAGTTTCCTCTCTTCTTCCACGATAACGTGGTAGGCACAACCATCTATATATACACGTGGAAGTAGGGAACAGTATTCTTCGTCATAGGCCTTGTAAGGTGATGATGTTTGCTCTTGTAAGAAATCATCTCCTGGGAGTTCTTTTTCAGAGGAGGGATCTGCACAATCATGGAGTTCGGAAAATCCTTGAGCTACTGGATTCTTTTGATCCTGTCTATACCATACCTCCAATTGCCATCCTTGTAAGGATAACGTCCATGCAGTTATTCTGCTATTGGATAGGTTCCCATCCCTTATTCGACTACTGTGTAGATATTGTAAGGGTTGGTGTGCAGTTTCAATTATTATCCTCTCTCCTTGGATATAACTCTGAAAATTCTGTAGGGCCCAGACTGTGGCTAGTAATGCTTTTTCACAGTCACTAAATTTAATCTCCACTGGAGATAGGGATTTACTGGCATATGCAATAATTTTACTCTGATCATCTTGCTTTTGACCTAAAACGGCGCTCATGCTCAAATCAGTAAAGCCAGTCTCCAGATAGAAAGGTTTACCCCCCTCTGGATAGGCTAGGCATGGAGCCTGGGTGAGTTTTATTTTAAGCTCAGTCATGGCTTGTTCTTGAGTCCCCCCCCCTATATCCACTTTACATCTTTCTTAAGCAATATTAATAGAGGTTTACAAATCTCTGCATAATTTTCGATAAACTTACGTGAGTAATTCATCATACCCAAGAATGATCTTAGTTCACTGATGTTAGTGGGAGTTCTGGACTTCATCACTGCTTCCACCTTCTTCCGCTGAGGATTTAGGCCTTCGGATGTAACCTCATGTCCCAGGAAATTAACTCTGGTGCGACACCATTGTGCTTTCTGCAATGAGATTTTAACCCCTGCCTCTCTCAACTGGTTAAGAAGATGTCTAATTTCTTGAATATGCTTCTCAAACTAAATACTTTTCAGTAAAATATCATCCACATACGTCAAATTACCCCTCTCGGCTGCATCTGGCATGGCTTTATGTAAAAAGACAGCAAACTCATGACCTGAGTTTAAATAGCCGAAGGGCATTCTGGTCCACGTAAATTGTTGTTGACCGAAGGTGAAGGCCAATTTATATTGGTCCTCAGGATTTACCTGAATTGTCCAATATCCTTAGGCATAATCCAGTGCGGTAAAAATCTTACAACCTTGCATTTGGACTAGACATTGATCAATCTATGGTACGGGCCAGCCGGATCTGTACACACGTTTATTTAGCTGTCTCAAATCAGCACATAAACGCCATTGACCATTCGGCTTAAGGATTCCGAGGATAGGATTATTACAAGAGCTGTGCACCGTCCTTATAATTCCCCTTTCTTTTAGATTCCTTAATATCTCCGCCAGCAAGTTGTAACACACTAAAGGAAGCCGATATTGTCTGACATATACAGGAGGAGCGTTAGGATCAGTTTGGACCCTAGCTATATGTAAGTCGGTGACTCCACAATCATATGAATCCTTAGCAAAAATATCTTGAAATTCCATTAGAACTTCTTTTAACTACTGGCACTCCATATCATTAGAACATCTGTCAGCGAAAGATATTTGTTGCTGGACCATGTCCTGAAATCCTGGAAAGATTTCAGGTTGACCGATCTCATAGGCCTCTTCAAGCCTTTCAGAGAGGTCATGATTTGACTTACTTGCTTCTCCAGCAAAGTGAGTATACTCCTCTGCTTCCTGTGTAGTCAGGGGATGATCAAAGGTTAAGGATGATTCCTCTACCTTGCAGATTCCTTCTTCAGAACTGAAAGGATAAACAGAATATATCGCGAATAATCCTTCGGGTCACGAATTAAATGATTGTGCAATCATTTGTTCCTCTGTGAGGTAATGTTCAGGTATTAACCCGATAACAGCATTCTGGAACCCGAATGTATAATAATCTGAATCCAGTGCTATACCTATTGTAGTGTCTTTAGGCAAATGGATTTCCTGTGAGGAATTATTATTTATAATGATTTGGGTTCTAGATTGGTGTATTTTCACCATGGGTGTAGGATTTGCTGAAATTCCTAACCCATGTATCCGATTGGAAATACAGACTAGTGCCTCAGAATTTCTCAACTTCTGACCTTCCATTACCTGTAAAGGTAATGGGTAATTTACAGAGCCTGGTGGAATACAAACCTCATATGGTACCTGTAAGTTTACTGCGTATGGCAGTGTCTGGAATGACTTAAGAGCTTTATCTTCATCCTGGAATTCACAGGGGTTCTCTTTTAGTCTGGTCCATATGTGGGACTTAAACAGATCCACTTGCATAGCAAAACAATGAATTATATCGTTACCTACATAAATCTGATAACCGGGTTCATTTAGGACCAAAAATAAATGTGTGGCAGTTTTATTCCTAATAGAAATAGATAACATACTTTTTCCAACAACATTATGACTGTCTCCGTCATTATCTAGATCTGTTATCCACTCATCTTGAGGATTTGGGTATCTAATCACTTTAAGGTCAGCTATTTTATTCAGCATTTCCTTGCTAATATAGCTATATTCCTGGCGCAAATCTAGCTTAGCCATCTTTTCTCCAGCTAAACTATTTACACGTATAGGGAAAAATACCTCTTCATTTATATTCTCTATTTCAGTTAAGAACTGAGAATGGTCACTATGTCCATTTGGTTCTGACTCCCTCTTGTGGAGGTAAATAATTAGCACGTCATTTTCCAGACATAGATCTCGAATTCTCTCGGGGGGAACACATGGTGTTATCCTCCTGCTCTCCTGGAGTCAGGGGCTTTGGCCTTAAGAAAGAGATATCAGGTGTCTGGCTATTTCTGAAGTGGACTTCAATAGAATCCGACCTTTCCTCTATCACGTGGCAGTTGCGCTGACAGTGATGGGATTGGGATCTATCGTAGCTGATTGGAACATTTACTTGGGACCAAATAACCTCATTGATAAAATCAATGATTGGATTTAACCTTTTGAGAAGGTCCATTCCAATAATTAGGCGATTTTGGGGCAGATCCACAATAAGCGTTGGATGCCGAATTACTTTATTCCCCAATTTAAAATCCAATTTAGCTGTGCCCAGAACTTTCAGAGATGCGCCACTCACACTCACTAGATTAGCATTAGATTTATCTAATCTAGGCTTCCTGGAGGACAGTTCTTGAACCTGTTCAAAATAATTAGCTGATATTAACGTAACCTGACTTCCAGTGTCTAGCAAGGATGTAATATGTGGTAAATTATCTTGTAATTCTACATTCACATAATATCGGTCCTCAATGCTATGCAATTTAGCTGTGCCCAGAACTTTCAGAGATGCGCCACTCACACTCACTAGATTAGCATTAGATATATCTAATCTAGGCTTCCTGGAGGACAGTTCTTGAACCTGTTCAAAATAATTAGCTGATATTAACGTAACCTGGCTTCCAGTGTCTAGCAAGGATGTAATATGTGGTAAATTATCTTGTAATTCTACATTCACATAATATCGGTCCTCAATGCTATGCAATTTACAGAGAAATTTAGAGTGAGATATGAAATTAGGTTTTGTACAGATTTTACCGACTGACTTTGCTCTCTCAAACGTGCTTTTGGCAGCTGTGCTGTCCTTCTCGGATCCAGTCTTCTCAACTTGCTCGCACTTAGTCTGGGGAGATAAAATAAATTTTCCTTCTCTTTGCAGGGAAGGGGTTAAAATCTCATCAACCATACGAACATTTGTATTAACCCTTTCACTACTGAGGCTTTTCCCGCCTCTGTGCTGAGCTCATTTTTACCGATTTTGCTCATCATGTTTAAATGCGTTTTGAAGGCTTATTTTAGTATATGACCCAGACATATTATATATCGTTCTTTCCGTCAGACTCGGCAGATTCATAATATGTCATTATTATATGTATACGTCATGACCTGTCTGTATATTATAAGAAAAAATGCAATAAAATATGAATTTTCAATAATTTACAACGTGTAAAGTGTTTTTTTTTCACATTTTAACATGCGAGCAATTGCGTTTATATTTTGTATGGGGTGCGCTTGTTAAAAAAATTTGAGATGGGGTCTCGTTACATTTTTTTTTGGGGAAAATTACGCGATTTTTAACAAACGCACCGCATACAAAAATCGTTAGTGCAGCATCATTGTTCACATTATAATTGAAATGGGAACAATATTTCTGCATTAACAAACCAAAAAAAAGAAAAAAAAACTTGTTTATTTTTTTTTATAATTTTGTTTAAAAATATATATGTATATTTTTAATTTTTGTTAAACTTTTTTTATACTCATGTATGGTATTGTTGGAACGGCCATGCTCTGGCCGATCCAACAATACCAAACATTAACCCCTAACTGCCACGGAACGGGAGATAGGGGGTTCATTGGAACCCCCTATCTCCACCATTGGTGGCAGTTAGGGGTTAACTCCAGGACTGGCGTCATCGTGCTATGCACGATGACGCCAGGCCTCAGGGGGCATTCCCGGAAGCTTGGCCGACATCGAAGATGTCGGCCAGCTCCGGGAAAGGATCACGAACCGGCGCTTTTCGGCGCCGATTCGTGATCCGGCCCCCATGGGGTTAACCCTTTCACTGCTGAAGACGTGTGGGGCACATCCTCATTGATGCACGTTACATGCTGAGGACGTGCCCCACACATCATCAGCTGTGCGGGACCCCCGGCGGAGATACTCACCTCTCTGTCCGGGGTCCCGCGGTGTTCTGACTTCAGCGTCCTCAGATGCTGAAGTCAAGCTCCTCCCGGCTTAAATGACGTCATCACGCTTGGCGCGATGACGTCATTTCCAGGCGACCCCCCGGCAATGCCGGGAGATAGCCTGGAAGGGAGGGCGGATCCGTTCGGATCCCTCTCCCTCCCGATCGGAAAGGAGCAGCGCCAAAAGCCAGGCACCGCTTAAAAGGGGAGAGTCTCCCCTTTTAAGCGGTGCCTGGCTTTAACCCCTCAAGCACCGGGTTGCACTTCAGCGCCTTGCGGCGCTGAAGTGCAGCCTAGCTCCGGTGGGGGCCGCCATCTTGGATGGCGGCTCCACACCCAGATCTCCCCTCGCTGCCTGATGTCATCATGCATAGCGTGATGACGTCAGATAGCCGGGGAACCCCTAGCTGCCAGGGGATTTCCCAAGGAAATCCCCTGGTGGAGATATGGGGTTCTTGTGAACCCTGATATCTCCAGAACCGTGGCAGCTAGGGGGTCATGGAGGGTGTAATTTGAAAGGCCTGAGCATGGCCTTTCGAATGATACCCAACATGACTAGGTACAAAGTAAAAATAATAATAAAAAAAATTATAATATAAATAAATTAAAAAAAAAAAAAAAAAACATGGTTTTTTTTGTGTGTTGCTTTTATTAATGCAGCAATATTGTTCACATTTCAATTATAATGTGAACAATGATGCTGCACTAATGATTTTTTTCTATGGGGTGCGTTTGCTAAAAATCACGTAAATCCCCCCACAAAATGTAACAAGTCCCCATTTCTAATTTTTGTACAAGCGCACCCCATAGAAAACATAATCGCAAATGCTCATGTAATAAAATGTGAAAAAAACCACTTTACACACTGCAGATGATTAAAAACTAAATTTTTATTGTATTTTTTGTTATAATATACAGACAGGACATGACGTATACATATAAAAATGATATATTATGAATCTGCAGAGTCCGCCGGAACGACCGATATATAATATGTCTGGGTCATTTATTAAAATATGGCTTCAAATCGCGTTTAAACATGATGAGCGAAAGCGGTAAAAATGAGTTCAGCACACAGCGGTGAAATGCCTCAGCAGTGAAGGGGTTAATGCCAGGTACCATTTGGAAGGGCAGGCTGTGCCCTTCCAAACAGTGCCTGGGTTAACCCCCTGCACGCCGCCGATCGGGAGGGAGAGACGTCCGAAGAACCTCCCCCCTCCCTTTCAGGTGCCTCCTCCACACATGCGGGGGGCGCCTGAATTAGGTGTCATCGCACCCCCGTGATGACACCTAATTACTCCGGCGGCGGTTCCGGGTGCTGGGCTGACATCGAGGATTTGATGTCTGTGCTGACATCGAGGATTTGAGGCTGACATCGAGGAACCCGGCCGAACGCTGGCCCCAAAGAGAGGACGCGCTCAGCGCGTCCACCGCAAGGAATGTTACCTGCGGTTGGACGCGCTGAGCGCACGTCCTTAGCAGCGAAGTGGTTAATCATTTCATCATCACTTTCTGGTAAATTGTCATGGATATTGGTTACTTCAACAGAATCATCATCTAGTCACTGGTTGGGTGGGGCTGCAGGTGTTGCATTGCTTACAACCTGACCAGGGTTATTTCCAGTCATTAACTGAGTGATCTGATCCAGTTTTTCTGTCAGCACACGAACATTTTCCTGCATTTGACCAATACGCTGGCGTACATTATATCTCCGCTTTCTATTCGTCCTTGGGGACGAAGCTTGCGCATTATCAGAGTCATCAGATTCAGTTTTACCTCTGGTCGCTTCCTGTCTAGGTACCTTTTCCCTTGATTTAACCCACTGACTTCTAAGTACCCATTGCTTCCTAGATTGAAATTTACTTCCTGAATTTTCTCTGGCAAACCCTCTCTCCTGATCTGGCTTAGATTTCTCCCTTTTTGGTATGGAGTCACGCAAAATTTCCGCATAACTCTTTTTTTGGGACTCAAATTTAATATCACCCTTTTTAACGTGAGTTTCCGCTATTTCCTGAGGTGAGTTTTTCACTCTTTTCCCCTGAGTTTCTTCACTATATTCAAATACAGTAAATAGGGTCATACTTTCTTTTAGTACCCAATCCAAACCATTTCTCGGGTCATAATCGCTTGCCAAAATAACCTTTATTTTATTTGGCAATACGTCATAAAATAATTGGATAAATTCAGGGTTTTCAAAATCTGGGTTTCTTTCAGCCAAGCTGTACGCATTTTTAAGGACTGAAATAAATTCACGGGGGCTTTGATTAGGTCTGCATTTTAGAGTTAAAATTGCTCTTTTCGTAGCTAGACTGGTGCGATGAGGCCCAAATTCAGATATGACCTCGGAGACTATTTTACTCCAGTTACGTATACCAGATTCTTTCAAAGTCTGAAAAAATTACCTATGTTTGCCTTCAAAGACCCATGGGATAAACTCAATTTTCTGAGCATCTGAAGTAATATCTAAAATTGACAATGCTTCTTCAAACATCTCCTAAATGATTTATGATTTTTGGCGATCCCTTTTGGTGGTCCCATATCCCCAATGAGTTTTTTAAGAAATGGACAATTTTCATTAAATCCTGTACTTTGAGATTTCTTAATAGGCTGTGGCTGGTTAGAGTGATGTGATTTGAAATACTCCTGTGTAAGAGGCTTCGCTCTTTTTTCATCATGAGATTTACTTTCACTTTCGCATTCACTATCTTCACTCTGCAGCGATCTGTCAGACTTTGAGTTATAGCTCAAAACTTTCAAAGGGAACTTCTCTAAAGAAGGATTTTTAACCCTTCGAGCATCAGCTTCAAAGGAAGGAGTTTTAACCCTTCGAGCATCAGTTTCAACCTGACGTAACTCATCAGCGAATTTCTCATGTTCGCGTTTCATTCTCGCCAATTTTGCATTCAGTTCCTTATTTAATTTGGACAATTGATCACTCTCATCATGCAATTGATCTTTTTCTTTTGTTCACACTTTCAACTCCATTATCATTCGTTCTGACTCCTCTTTTAATTTATTTACGGTATCCTGCAAGTCACGATTTTTATTTTCTAAACTGTCTCTGGTTTCTTTGTCATCATTCAATCTCTTGTTCATTTCTGCGATCAAGTATATACATTCAGGCACAATTTTGAAGACAAAAATCTTTTCGTCTCTCTTATTTGTGGCTGCACTTATCTTTCGCAAGCACTCAAGAAAATTTGATCTGACCAGTTGAATCAGCATAACTAGAAACTTTTGATTGCAATTCCTTTATCCAATCAAATAAATCGTCTGTGACATGTAACTTGTCCTTTAGATAAGACATAACATCTATCAATACTATTTGATCTGCATGTATATGTACATCTTCCTGAGTCTCAGATTCTGACTCTGAAATTTTTACACTGTTTAGTAGACAACCGTAAAACCACAAGTCAAAATACAACAAGGAGTCAAAATATATATATATATATATTACCTCTGTCTAATCAGACAATACTGACAATTCTATTCCAAACAAAAACTACAATCTCAACAGTTGCCTCCAATATGTCGGATATAATCTCTGCACGTGACTACAACATGTCATATATTGGACTTCTCAGCCAAGCCTCCAATATGGCAGGGATTATTATTTCATAAGAAACTTATATGAGATACAAATATCAATCGTTTATATTTCCGAGAAATTCTCCTAAATTCTTTTAATTGTCTGTGTCTTGCATTGAAGAATACAATAATCAATAATCGGATAAAAACATATATATATTTATTACGTATACAAAAAAGTTTCAAATCTCATATCATAAACAAAGATTTATAAACCACAATCCATCAGCACATAAAAACTAGCTTCACAATATATGTATCTCTGGTTAGTAACCGCATATATGATTAATATCATTTACCTTATCAGTTAGTAACTAATACACAAATGGTTAATAAACATTTCTGCTTAATACAACATGCATTTCCCAGCAAACAATGTTTAACCAGCTAGATCTTATAGATATATATATATATCTCTATACTACATGGATCAACAAAAGATGAGCTAATTTAAAATGATAAGTAATAAAACTTATTTAGTGAATCCTCCCCTAATCTCGAGAATTAAACTTCTAATCTTTTGCTTTTTAATTTGTAGTTATATAATTCCTTGCTTAATGCTTATTAATTTCAATCACCGTAATTTCCAAATTCAATATATTTATTTGTATCAATCCTACAACAGTTTCTTTTAGAATATATCCTTATGTCCACTTCTTCATATTTCTATCTGCAGAATAGAAATATTTCGATTTTGGAGCTACCAAGAATCTGAGAAATCTCAGTCTATCTGTTGCAAAAATACTACAAATATATATAATTCCATTAATTCCTTAATTTAAATAGCTCTCATACATTACCTCTCCAATTTGGATTTTGATGAGTCTGCCTTAGAATTCTTTGTGTAATGTTGTTTTTGGAATACGTGACAATTATCTATATTAGATAATCAATGCATGTGAGTTAGAGATTTGGTGAGAGTCTTGAGTGCATTGTCCTGGAATCTCTCTGCTTACTTAACGATGGTCTGTGTGAATGCCGGAATGCCTCATTGTCTACTGGAAGTCTGAATGCATTGTGGTGTATGTCTCGGAGTGACTGCAACCAACATTGCCGCTTCAATTATAGTCAATTTGACGTCACTAGCAATATTATTAGTATATCAAATATGGTATTTACTATCCTCTAGAGGGCAGCATTGCACGTCTCAATTAATTCCACCTTTTAATTTTTATTATTCCTATCTCGTGGCACGAGGTCAATCTGCACAAAGACCTTCTCCCTCCCAGCGTAGACAATTAGTCTCTACATGTCAGAAGTAGATTTATTTCCTCACTCCTTTCTAGTTACATACTGAGTCTTGATCAGTTAAATTCTTTTCTCTAGCTAAAATCAACAGAATCTATTCTTCAACAATTATACTATTTACCAATTATACTTCTACAATATTTATTGGAGCATATATTTTCTATTGTAAATATAATAAAATATACCTTGATTATAAAAATATATTTCGTGAATATATATTTTACCTTACAAAGATTTCAACTCTTATTTTCCTATACCCAAAAAACAAAATATCTCTTTTTTTAAAGACTTAAAACAGACCAATAAATTTAATTATAACAGGTCTAACACTTAGCTTGGGCATTATCTCACACAAAGACATTTTAAGGTTCCTTCATGTCTGGTATTTCTAAAAAAAAATTAGATTTCACCTAGCCGTGAACTCTGTAAAAAAAATCTTTGTTCATTTCTAAAACTAGAGAAATTTGGAAAAAGAAAAAGACTGTCTTTAAAAACAAAATGGCTACAGGCATCCATTATACTTTTTCCCTTCCAATATACCTGACAAATAGGAGCCATTCTGTCTCAAAGAGAATCGCCAGATAATCCATTGCATCTTTGTGGATTCTTTTCTTGCAAAATGTCTCAAGCCGAAATGAACTACGATAAAGGGAATCGTGAGTTGTTAGCGGTAGTATCTGCTTTCTTTGTAGAGTGAGTACCTAACCAATGTACCAAAAGTCGCTCTACTGAGCAGCTCCATGCCCCTCCTGCTGCTTTTCAGCTAAGGAAAATAAAGAATAATAATAAGGAGAGGCAGAAAGATGGTGGGTTTTATTTATACACACACCAAACACTTCCCATTTGGGGGTTAAAACAAAAACATGGAAAAAAACAGCAGCAAAACGACGAACTGGTGTTACAAGCATAATATACATACAGGAAAAAATGGCGTCGTGCCCATACTCACCGGAGCAGCTGCAACAGCCAGGAGTAACAGCCCAGTTAATGTATAAAACATAACAAGAAAAAAAGGGTGTCATCTGCGCTTGTTTCTATGTATTTCCATGTACAACAAAACACTATGAGGTTTTAGTTTGTTTCAATGGCCATTGCAACGTAAGCTCACTCGCCCCTTCACGCCATTTTTTCCTGTATGTATATTATGCTTGTAACACCAGTTCATCGTTTTGCTGCTGTTTTTCCATGTTTTTGTTTTAACCCCCAAATGGAAAGTGTTTGGTGTGTGTATAAATAAAACCCACCATCTTTCTGCCTCTCCTTAGCTGAAAAGCAGCAGGAGGGGTATGGAGCTGCTCAGTAGAGCGACTTTTGGTACATTGGTTAGGTACTCACTCTACAAAGAGGTGCCTTGAAGGGGCGAGTGAGCTTACGTTGCAATGGCCATTGAAACAAACTATAACCTCATAGTGTTTTGTTGTACATGGAAATACATAGAAATGAGCGCAGATGACACCCTTTTTCTCTTGATATGTTTTATACATTAACTGGGCTGTTACTCCTGGCTGTTGCAGCCGCTCCGGTGAGTATGAGCGCGATGCCATTTTTTCCTGTATGGGTAGTATCTGCTTTGTCTGAAGGGAGACATCTTCTGGAGGGTTCTTCCTTACCAGTTGTGATAATCACGGACCACAAAAATCTGGCATACATAGGGGATGCCAAAAGATTAAATGCTAGACAGGCTAGATGGTCGTTATTCCTGTCTAGCTTCAATTTTATCTTGACTTATCGTCCTGGTTCTAGAAATATCAAGACAGATGCCTTATCTGACAATTTGACTTGTACGAGCGACATGTACAGGATCACAATCCTATTGTTCCCACAGATCGCATCATTGCGTCCACCACTGTCACGGTCTCTTCCCCTCTGTTAGAGCGTCTTCAAGCTGCGCAGGAAACCGCTCCTGAGGGTAAACCTCCCGACAAGCTCTTTGTTCCTGAAAGACCAAGAGATTATTTGATTAGGTTACATCACAAAACTAAACCTTCTGGTCATATGGGTATCTCTAAAACCACATCTAGTTTGGTGAGACAGTTCTGGTCACCTGCCTTACGTCGGGACGTAAGGGATTTTGTATCGGTTTGTGAGGTATGTGCAAGAAATAAAAGTAAAAAAAATGTACCAGTTGGGTTGTTGCAGCCTCTACCCATTCCAGACAGGCCTTGGTCTCACATTTCCATGGATTTTATAGTAGATCTACCCAAATCTAAGGGTACCACTGTTA
Organism: Leptobrachium leishanense; assembly: GCA_009667805.1. Lineage (NCBI taxonomy): Eukaryota > Metazoa > Chordata > Amphibia > Anura > Megophryidae > Leptobrachium > Leptobrachium leishanense. Next base: position 201,648,104 of record CM019067.1, read on the forward strand.
ATCTCACTATTGTAGATCGGTTCTCTAGAATGGCTCACTCTGTCCCCCTCCACAAATTACCCTCCGTCGCGGATCTGGTACCCATATTTGTGAACAATGTTGTGAAACTTCATGGTATGCCTCTTGAAATTGTCTCGGATAGAGACACTCAGTTTGTATCTCAATTCTGGAGGGGATTTTTGCAACAGTATGGGAGTACGTTTGGCATTCTCGTCTGCCTGTCACCCGCAGACTAATAGGGCAGCTGAAAGAGCCAATCAAGGCCTCGAACAATATCAATGTTGTTTTGTTTCCCAACATCAAAACTCCTGGTCCGACTATTTACCATGGGCTGAATATGCTTGTAACAATAGTGATAACGAGACTCCTGGTCACTCTTTCTTTACGATATATGGCTTTCATGCTCCGATGCTTCCCTCTCAGTTTCCGACCTCCAATTTGCCCGCATTGGAGGATCACTTGCACACCTTACAGCAGACATGGGTAAAGATAAGAGATTTCTGAAAGGAATTTGAGAGGTCAGAAAGACAAAGCTGACAAATACAGACGAGCAGCACCTGTTTATAATGTTGGAGATACGGTTTGGTTATCTACATGTCATATCCGATTATTGGTACCTACCATGAAATTAGCCCCACACTTTATAGGCCCTTACAGAGTACTACTTCGTATCAATCCGGTCTCATATGCATTAGCCTTACCTGATTCCCTTTGAATTCATAATGTATTCCATGTGAGTTTGTTGAAGCCTTTGCTCTGTAATCGCTTTACCAGATCTATTGTACTTCCTCCTCCTGTTGAAATAGAGGGTGAGGAGGAATATGAGATTAGAGCCATTCTTGATTCTAGACTTTGTAGGGACTCCCTTCAGTATCTGGTAGATTGGGTGGAATATGGACCAGAGGACAGATCCTGGTTACCGGCCCATGATGTCCACGCTCCTCGTTTGGTTCATGCTTTTCATAGGGCTCATCCTCATGCGCCAGGTGGTTGTCTCGTGGCTTCCCGTAGAGAGGGTATACTGTTACGTACCGCGCTGATGTTCCCAGGCACCCGGCAGCATCGTCCTCGCTGGCCGGGCGCCGAATGAAAAAGGGAATCCCGGCAGACACGAGAGACGGCGGGGGCAGAGCCGGGCGTGATGACGCGGCACCGCCAGGTTTAAAACCACATGCAATGCATTCCAGCATTGCCCTAATGTGGTTTCTCAACCCCTTAGCGCTACCTTTTGTATTTTGTGATTTCTCTGGTATACTGACCCCTTTCTAATGACTTCTGACAATCTCTGGCATACTGATCCCTTGCTTTTGGCTTCCTAACATTCTTTAGTATTTGACCTCTGGTTTTGTTCTGTTTTCCGCTCTTGGCTGAAACATTTACTTCTCTTGGCTGAAACATTTACCAAGCATAGGGATATATATTGACCGACCACTTCTCAGGATCGGAGGGAGAGGATAGTTGCGCTGTGTGCAAGGAACATATACCGAATTCTGTTGAGGATCATGACTTTACGTTAGGGCCAATGGATCCTGCAGACCTATATGCTCAGTTAGCTAAGATTTCTGCAAGGCAGGAAGAACCAGACCATAGAATGGATCAGAATGCTCAGGCCTTGCATGCTCTGCTGAACCAGCCAGGTAGAGCAACACCCCCAACGGCTAAGGCCGGTTACCGAGGCTAATGTGTCTGCTGCTGTTGTACCGGCTAATCACCATGTACATATGACTTCACCGATGCATTTTGATGGTACCCCTGGTGATTGTCGGGGTTTCTTGATTCAAGTCAAAATACACTTTGACCTCAATACGGGTATGTATCCCTCTGATAAATCTAAGGTTGGGTTTCTTATTAACCATCTCTCTGATAAGACTCTGGAATGGGCTACCCCGCTGTGGGAAAATAAGAAACCTATCGTGTACGACTATGAAATGTTTGAGTCGGAACTACACTGTACGTTTAACCCTACTCGTAGATCTCAGAAGGCAGGTACAGCCAGAGTCGGACTGAGCCATCGGGCACTCGGGTGCCGCCCGAGGGCCCCGATGGGAACGGAGGCCCGGATTGGCCCTGCGGTCCAGGCAGGCACCTGGTCTCCCATTTGATCGGGCAGCTTGTGGGATCAATCTCCCACACGCTGCTCCGGAAGTAAAGGCCCTGCGGGGATGGTGGAGGAGAAAGGAGAAGAGGCTGCCAGACCAGCAGCTCACATGGGGAGATGCTGGCTCCACCCATTCCCCCTTCACTGCCGCTCAATGCAGAGCCTCCCCTGCTGTGCTGGGCAAGGATCATATACCGCATTCTGTTGGGGACCGTAACACTTTTGCTGCCAGTGGTTTAGACATTAATGGCTGTGTATAATACAACAAACAGATGGTAGGCGCCCCTGCCTGTACCGCCACCAAAAATCCCAAGCCAGCCAGCAATCAGTGGTTTCCCCCAAACCAGTGTACAATTCAAGAAACAAATACGTAACTGGCGGCGCGATACCAGTCGCTGCGGGATTTCTTGGTGGTTCTCTTTGGTGGTACCGTCCACATGTATGAAAAACAATGAAAAGTGCAATAGTGCAGACGAAAAATAAAATTTTCAATCAGAATACGTATTAAGATGCTACCACTCACAAAGGGAGAGCCCCAACACTGGCTCTGAGTGGATCAGCACGTTTGGTCATTTGGTGTTTTTCTGAAGGAGGCGACCTGCAACCCTCAGAAATGATGATCCGCTTCCAATGCCAGTATATGGAAATACATGTAAAGAAAGAACAAAATTCCTTGCGTAGATCCGTTGGAAATATAGTTACAATACGTGTGAAGGGATTAAACTCACGTGTGGTGGAGCTTAAAGCCAAGCTCTAGGATAAGACGCCTGTGGACTTATTTACGGTAAAGCCCATAAAAAACCTCTTTAGTCAGCAGCACACCAGGGATTGATGAAAATTACCAGAATTTATTTAACATAAAAACAAATAAAATACAGTAAAAAAGATCAATCTGGCTCAGCCAGTCTACCCAGACGCGTTTCGCCACATAACGTGGCTTCCTCAGTCGGTCGCGTCTGGGTAGACTGGCTGAGCCAGATTGATCTTTAAGCTCCACCACACGTGAGTTTAATCCCTTCACACGTATTGTAACTATATTTCCAACGGATCTACGCAAGGAATTTTGTTCTTTCTTTACATGTATTTCCATATACTGGCATTGGAAGCGGATCATCATTTCTGAGGGTTGCAGGTCGCCTCCTTCAGAACAACACCAAATGACCAAACGTGCTGATCCACTCAGAGCCAGTGTTGGGGCTCTCCCTTTGTGAGTGGTAGCATCTTAATACGTATTCTGATTGAAAATTTTATTTTTCGTCTGCACTATTGCACTTTTCATTGTTTTTCATACATGTGGACGGTACCACCAAAGAGAACCACCAAGAAATCCCGCAGCGACTGGTATCGCGCCGCCAGTTACGTATTTGTTCATTAATGGCTGTGTATTGAGTTATTTTGAGGAGATACCAAATTTACACATGCAGAGTCCTGATTGGGCAAATTTTTTCCCAATCGTGGGCTCAGAGTTAGATCCGGCATGACACTATATAAGACTTCTGACAAACTGCAGCCCTGGTGTGTTGCAGGAGTGAATCAGAGAGGAGAGATTATTGTATTTGCAGGGAAATAGCTGGGAACTGGCAGGGAAATAGCAGTGAAATCGCTGAAATACCAGAGTTCTGTATATCTTGAATCTAGATACCATATAATACCAGAGTTGAATCAGAGTTAATCTGTATCTTTAATCTATATACCAGAGTTGGATCAGAGTTCTGTTTATTACGAATCTATATACCAGAGTTGAATCCGAGTTCTGTATATCTTGAATCTATATACCAGAGTTGAATCCGAGTTCTGTATATCTTTAATCGATATATCACTCCCCATGTCAGAAAGACCAAAAAGGACAGGCGGACGCTCCCATACACCGATAAGAGGGCAAGCAGCCTCTGTGTCGGCAGGCTGTGCTCCTGGTCGTGGACGTGGTGCATCCTCTGCAGGGGCACGCTTGTCCTTTCTAACTGGTGCTGGCCATCTTAACCAGCAGCAACATACAGAGGATTTGGTGGATTGGGTAACCAGGCCATTCTCCTCCTCCGAGTCCTTTCCCAGCCAGGCTGCCAAAACATCTAATTCAGCCTCCATGTCCACAGCTACTCCTGCCGTAGCCTCACCATCATACACGGAGGAGTCAGCTGAATTGTTTGACTACAATGACAGTGACATGCTGCTTGAGGATGTGCAGCAACTCCAGTGCTCTGATGTTGAATCTGAGGTTGAGGAAAGGAGTAAAATCAGCCTAGAGGGAGGGTGTGCCTGTGACACAAAAAACTGGGACTCATGTTCCCCCAGCAGTTGCAGCATACTGCCAGGTTGGCTCCAGTAATGAGGAGATAGGGGGCGATGACAATGATGAGGTTACTGACTCCACCTGGGTGCCTGATCGAACATAGGAGTCAAGTGAGGAGGAGGAGGCACAACAACAACGAGGCACAACATCCTCTATGAGCAACCGTAGCCAGTCCAATGTATTAGAAGTCAGAGCTGCTCAGGTGCAGAGTGCTGTTGTCTCGCAACACACATCCAGGAACTCTGCTGTCTGAGAGTTCTTCATGACATGTGCAGCAGACTGCAGCATTGCTGTAAGATATGTCTGAAGAGGATCAAGTGTGGGAAAAACATCAGACGCTTGGGTACCATGTTGTTTGAAGTGACATATTGAAGTGGAATCAGGCTGGAAGATGGTCGCCATTATGAGCCAGGCGGCCATCTTGTTCAGAATATTGGTTCACTTGAAAATAACTAGGTAGATTTAGAATGAAGCTTACATAGAATCTTAGGAATGTGTTTTATTAACAGAGAAGCAATTAAAATAATGGAAGATCCAGGCCGCTTTTGGCACGGAGAGACAGGATGACGAATGGATACATGAAGGTCACTAAGGCCTGCAGAGAGACAAAGAGAGCGTAGAAACCAGACCATGTCTTATCTGGAACAAATAAGCACAGCCACAAGAGAGGTGGGCACAGCCCGGATTGAGTGCGGCAGCAAATCACGAACTGTCAGACTAACATGAAGTTTGCCAATTTACGGCCAATGTATGGAATGCCTTTGTATTAACCATGGGAGGTACTAACCCACGTGGGGTGGGATAAGTGTCACCGGGAGGTGGGCTAATTGGGATGTACCTAATTATGTATTCGGGGTATAAAACGGGGTGAGATCGGGGCTCACTCTTTGCGATTTAATCCTGTGTGAGCATTGTGTGACGACACTAATAAAGTTTGCCTTTCCTGAAGAGACTTGTGTTCAGACAATCCTTGTTCGTGTCTGGTCCGGCTCCGTCTCGAGTGAACCTAGCAGATTCCGGTAACAATATGACCAGCTGCCACGCATCCCGTTGGCACAACACTTCCCATATGTCCTCATCTGTTTCTACCCCCACTATATGTCCTGCCATGTCTATAACCTCCACTGACAGGGATGATGTTACAGTAATGGGTGTACCAGGTCCATCCCCAGAATGTGACAGCATCCCATCAGCTGCAGATTTACGCAGTCAGATTTCATTGCCCCAGGTTCTGCAGCGGAAGAAAAAATATTGTCCCAACCAAACCCTTGCACAGTGTCTCAATGCCAGCCTGGCAAAATTACTCGCATTACAGCTGCTTCCTTTCCAGCTGGTGGACTCTGCCCCCTTCCGTGAATTTGCCAAATGTGCTGTACCACAGTGGCAGGTTCCAAAACGCCAATTCTTTTCACGGAAGGCCATTCCAGCACCATACCATCACGTGGAAGACAATGTTTTGGAGTCATTGGAAAAGGCAGTCAGCAGCAAGATGCACATTACTTTAGACAAGTGGTCCATCAAGCATGGACAGGGCCAGTACATTTCCTTCACGGCACACTGGGTAACTCTGCTTGCAGCTGGGAGGGATCCAGGACGGGGCTCTGTGCTGGAGCTTGCTCATCCACCATGCCTCCAGAAAGCTGCTGATATGAGGTCTGTCTACACCACCACCTCCTCTTCCTCCTCCTCCTTCTCTGTCTCTGGCGAAATGACAGTTAAACCAACCATGCCAGGGGCTATGCAATGGCTCAAGCAAAAAGATGCCATACTGTGCTTGAGCTGGTTTGTTTAGGGGACAGGAGCCACACCGGGCCAGAAATTCTGTCAGTTCTGCAGGGGCAAGCCCAGAGATGGTTAACACCATGCCAGCTTGAGTTGGGAATGGTCGTCTGTGATAATGGCAGCAACCTTCTCTCTGCCCAACACCTGGGTAAGTTGACGCATGTACCATGCCTAGCACATGTCCTAAATCTGGTGGTACAGCGTTTCCTAACCAGGTACCCAGGGCTGGCAGAGCTCCTCGGGCAGACCAGAAAAGTCTGCAGCCACTTCAGATGGCCATTCCCAGCAAGTGTTCACTGGCAGAAATTCAAAGAGAATTCCACCTTCCCACAAACCGTCTGATCTGTGACATGCCCACCAGGTGGAACTCGACGTTGGCATTGCTGCGGCATCTAAACAAGTAGCAAAGGGCCATCAATGAGTACCTCTGTGAGTATGGCACAAGGACAGGTTCAGGTGAACTTGTTTTTTTTTCCCCCCGGCAGTGGCTGATGATTAAGGATGCATGCACTGTACTGTCACCATTTGAGGAGGCAACGAGGATGGTGAGCAAGGACAGTGCATGCATCAGTGACACAATTCCTTTAGTGTTCCTGCTGGAGCAGACTCTGCAGGGAATTATAGATATGGCACTAGAGGCAGAGCAGCGGGAGGAAGAGGAGGACTTCCTTAGCTCTCAAGGCCCTCTTTCCGCAGACAGCATTCCTGCGGGTCCTCAGATCAGACAGGAGGAGGATGAGGAGGAGGATTATGTGAGTCATGCAGGCATTAAAGGTGTGGATTCCTCAAGGGAGGGTTTTGTGTCCCTGGACTGGGTGACTTTTATATGTGCCTTTTTAAATTTGTTAAGAGTACGTGCAATAAATGAGGATTGCTTTAAATTTGAACTAGTTTTTGTGGTCCATCACTATTGCATATTTTTTTCTTCCCCTCTTTCTATATGACCACTTGGTTATGGAAAATGAGAAAATAATCCAAAGAAAGAAATTGGATCCTTTGATGAATTACTTACATGCCTGATTAAAATCACCATTTGTGAGTGCAAAATTAGCAGTACTATAACACTCAGGTGTAAAGGGGTTTTACCCTATGTGTGTTTTATCTACTTGTATTGCAGTAATACTTTTTTTTTCGATTTTTGCAACATTCAAATTACCTGTAATAGTGCTCATCCCTAAATACTTAGACCAACATTTGGAACTCCATCACCTAGTTCCCCATTGGTCCAGTCGATCACTGGATTATGTGGTATTAACCAGGGTAAACCAAATACAATGGGGACCGTGGGAGACTCAAAGACCTGGAATTGGATTAATTCACCATGTAAAACCCCAGTAAATACAGACAGAGGAATGTTTTTGTGAGTTACATGAGGGTAAGCAAGATTACTGCCATCTATTGATTCTATAAGCAGAGGTGTTTTTCTCTCTCCACCAATGGCACCTGGTGTATGGCAGCAAAACATAAATCAATTAAATTACAAGCCGTCCCGGAATCAATCAATGCCTCAGTGTCTAGCTTGGTATCCTCCCAAGCCACCGACACTCGGACAACAATCCTGGTCTCATGTTTTTTTTTTATTATGTATGAGAGACACAGCAGTCATGCCTAGAACCTGTCTCTCAGACTCTAGACACAATAGTTTTCCAATGTTAAAGCGGCACTGGGTCGCTTAGGGCATTGTAAACGAAAATGTCCCCTTCCAGCAAAATAGAAGCATATTCCCTCCTTCAACCTGTACTGTCTCTCTTCTTGAGAGAGTCCAGTCTGACCTATTTGCATTGGTTCTTGAACAGTTTGCTCAACCTTGTGTTGGGTGGAAGCAACAACAGGAGGCCCAGAGGAAGGAGTGGGAAGTAGCCTAGGAGGCCTTTCCCAAGGAGGCCTTCTATTGCGAATCTGGTCATCTAATGCTATACAGAATGATATGAGTTTATCAAGATCTTCAGGCAATCTTGTATATTAAGTTATCACATAAACCTTCAGTAAAGGCCAGAACCAGGGTTTCATTTGGCCAACGTACCTCTGTCTTAAATTCGATGGCCTACTCCCCTGCTTAATATGAAACCGGGTTCTGCCAGCCTTAGCAGCACGCTGGATAGGGTCAAACATGTTTCGTAGCTCAGTAACAAAACCCATATAATCGTACGCAATAGGCTTATTCAGTTCCCAGAGAGGAGTTGCCCATAGCAAGGCTTTTTCAGTTAAGTGATTAATGATATATCCAACCTTGGATCTATCTGACTGACACATCTCTGGGTTTAACTAGAACATGATGCTTATCTGAGTGAAAAAAAAAACTACAGGTAGGTGTACCGGCATAACAGGTGTTTTTAGACTTAAGCGAGTCTTTTCATGAGTGATAAGAGCAGGAACAGAAGGTGATGGAGGTGATGCAGTTTCCTTACTTGGTGGATGTAGTAAGGCATTCAGAGCTTGGGTAAACTGATCTGTTTAGCCTTCATGGTGTTAACAAGAGACACGAGCGTAGATAGGTCTGCAGGATCCATGGCGCTGTCGTAATGTCACGTATCCCTCTAATATCACAACGCAAGTCCCGTTTAGACAGTCCCTTACTACCCCTCCGATCCTTTAGGTGGTCAGTAATATGGCTACCTATAGGGACACAGACACATATATATATATATATTTTATTTTATATATAGGGAGCTGACAACTCCCATTTGGTATGCACCCCTCCCTGTTCACAGGTGCTCCACCATGACAGCCTATAAAGGCCTCGAGCTGCTGGGGAGCTCCAGTGTGAGTAGATCCTGTAAGTGCAGACTCGGTCACGTTAGATAGGACCTGTCAAAGATGGGGTACATTGGCGACTGTGACAGGCTTAAGCAAATTCTGATCATAACTTTGTGAACTGAATCCCCATCATTTTACCTCAGTCAGGTTTTTTGAGCATTTTTAAAACTGTGGGTTTTTTTCACAGAAAATGATGGAAGAAGGTGGTCAATAAAATGGAGTGCTTTTTCTTGGTGTTTTGTCTCTATGAGGATATACACAAGACAGGGATAAACAGAGGTAGCCTGGATAGCAATATGAAATAAAGCAACACAGAGTGGATCTAGGATCGCCAGACACTGGCACCCAAAGGGTGGTAATACAATATAAACCCAAACACGTAGAATCAGAATGGTCAGGAATCGCAAAAAACTGGTAGACAAGGGTGGTTCTCATACAAGCCAAATCACTTAGAAACAGAGTCGTCAGGATTAGCCAAAACTGGTACCCAAGGGTGGTTCTCATACAAGCCGGGTCTTCACAGTGTAACTGAATCAACGCACAAATGAGTCAGTGAATCGCACAGTGAATCACTCAGCACCAAGGGAAGAAACTCCACGTCTGCTTTTAAGCATGGCATGGGGGTCCGTGTCATCACACTGCGCCCCGCCTCCTGATTACCCATGCGAGCTCTGGAAGCTGGCGCAACTCCTGGCACCCGGCTGTTCGATGGTGCCACCGGGTACCTGGGCCCTCTCTGAGCCCCAGACGTGACAGTCGGGGGAAGAGATGTAAAGTCCCACTCACCTGGGTTAGAGCCCCTGTAATCGACTCTAGTCACTGCACCTTTAACACCTTTGAATGGGGCGGTGTATTAATGGAAGCGATCAATATCCATGTATTATTCCAAAATATTAATTTATTTTATAAGGTAGATATTAAAAACTACTTGAGTAATATTACAAATAAAATACAGATATGAAGAAATACTGATACGCATTTCGCTGTCAGGTTCCCTGCTTCTTCAGTCACCCTTCAGTCATACATATTGATAACAGACATACAGATTGATAGATGGCTAGATAGGCAGGTAGCTATCCAGATAGATAAAGACAGGGCTTTTTTTCTGCCGGTACGCAGCGCTGAACAATGGACACAATATAGCCAAGGTTACAATACACTGAGACTGAATAACATTTTGACAAACCAGTACAGGAGGAAACAAATTCATGTTTTTTTTTAGAAAGGATTTTACCAGGAAGGTTACATTGAGATTTCTCTCGTTTTCAAGTATGTCCTGGGTGGCGAGTATGTACTGTTAAGTGTCTTGCCCAAGGATACTTACTGGAGAGGTGCTCTTGCCAGGATCGAACCCATGTCTCCACAGGCTCTCTCCATGCAGAGCAGTGATGTTGCCTCCACTCCACCCAGCCGGTACTCCCTTGGGAACTTACAATCTTGAAGGCTTGGGGGTGGAAACAGGAGAAGAGGACTGCAATGTGAGAGTGGTGGACTAGTTGGTGCAGTGAGATGTATTAGTGAGTTGGGTGGTAGGCTTCCCTAAATAGGAATGTCTTAACCCCTTCGCTGCTGAGCCATTTCACCGCTGTGTGCTGAGCTCATTTTTACTGCATTTGCTCATCATGTTTAAACGCGTTTAGAAGCCACGTTTTATTACATGACCAAGACATATTATATATCGTTCCTTCCGGCAGACTCCGCAGATTCATAATATATAATTGTTATACCTATACGTCATGTCCTGCCTATATATTATAACAAAAATGCAATAAAATTTGAATTTTCATTCATTTACAGTGTGTAAAGTGTTTTTTTCAAATTTTTTTACATGAGCGTTTGCGGTTATATTTTCTATGGGGTGCGCTTGTACAAAAATGAGAAATGGGGACTCGTTACATTTTGTGGGGGGGAATTACGTGATTTTTTGCAAACGCACCCCATAGAAAAAAATCATCACTGCAGCATCATTGTTCACTTTATAATTGAAATGTGAACAATATTGCTGCATTAATTAAAACAACACACACACAAAAAACATGTTTTTTTTTATTATTTTTTTAAATTTGTTTAAATTTTATATTACTTTGAGCAAGGTCATGTTTGGTATCATTCGAAAGGCCATGCTCAGGCCTTTCGAATGACACCATGCATGACCCCCTAGCTTCCACGGATCAAATGAAGCCCGTATCTCCACCAGGGGATTTCCTTGGGAAATCCCCGGGCATCTAGGGGTTCTCCGACTATCTGAAGTCATTGTGCTATGCACGACCCATCAGGAGCCGAGGGGAATCCAAGATGGCGGCCCCCACCGGCCTAGATTACGATCGGCTGCCGAGCGCGATCTGGCAATTATAGGGTTAAAACCCAGGCACCGCTTTAAAGGGCAGACACTGCCCTTCAAAGCGGTGCCTGGTTTTTGGCTGAAAACCCTCCCAATCGGGAGGGAGAGGGATCCAAATGGATCCACCCCTCCCTTTCAGGCGATCTCCCGGAATTGACGGGGGTCGCCTGGAAATTATGTAATTGCGCAGGCGCGATGATGTAATTTATGTCGGGGGCCGGCCTATCTTCGGCGCCTGGCTTCCCTGAAGCTAGTACGCCACGGGACCCCAGAGAGGTGAGTATCTCCGCCGGGGCTCCTACAAGCGGATGACGTGTGGGGCATGTCCTCCGCATATAGCAGGAGTCAATGAGGATGTGCCCCACACGTCATCAGCAGTGAAGGGGTTAAGGGAGTATTTTAAGGAAGGAAAATTAGGAGAAAGTCTGACAGTATGAGGGAGAACGTTCCAGAGGATGGGGGCTGTGCATGAGAAATCCTGCCGTCTATCATGGGGAGAGGTGATGCGGGAGAAGCTAGGCCCAGGTCACTGTTTGACCTTAGGAAGCAGGCTGGGGTGTATTTGGTGATTAATGCGGACAGGTAGTGGGGAGAGTAGTTCGTGAGAGCGTTGTGGGTCAGGGTAAGGACTCTGAATTTAAATCTACAGTGGATGGGGAGCCAGCGAAGGGACTTGCAGAGAGGAGCGGCAGAGACAGAGCAGCAGGTAAGGTGAATGAGCCTGGCAAAGATATTCAGAATGGATTGTAAGGGGTAGAGGCAGGAGAGCATGTGGCCAGCTAGAAGATTATCACAATAGTCAAGTCTGTAAATTACAAGTGTTTGCGTGGATGAGTTGCTTTGTGGTGTCAGCAGTAAGAAATGGCCAAATTCTGGAAATATTACGTAGCTGGTAGCGGCAGGAGGAGGAAAGAGACTGGATGTGGGGGATGAAGGAAAGAGCAGAGTCAAGTGTAGCTCCGAGACAGCGAACCTGACTTGATGGGGTGACAGTGATACCCTCGACCATGATAGAGCAGTCAGGAGGTGGGAAGGCATTAGAGGGAGGAATTAGTAGGAGCTCAGTCTTCGACCTGTTAATCTTTAGGAGGCGAGAGGCCATCCAGGAGGAAATGGCAGATAAACACTCGCTAACTTTGGAATAGGACAGGAGGAGAGAGATGTGGAGTGGCAGATCTGAGTATCAGCAGCATAGAGGCAGTAATTAAAGCTGTTAATGATTTTGCCCAGGGAGGAGGTGTAGATAGAGAAGAGCAGAGGACCTAGGACAGAGCCTTGAGGTACACCAACTCATAAAGGCAATGAAGAGGAGGACTTACCAGCAAATGACACAGAGAAGGACCTATTAGACAGAGAAGAGTCAATCCAAAAGCACGCAGTGTCACAGAGACAGAGAGAGCTGAGAATCTGTTGAAGGGGGGGTGGTTGACAGTGTCAAAAGCAGCTGAGAGGTCAAGTATAATGAGAATAGACTAGTAGCCATGGTGGAAGTACCGCTATTTGACGACAGCCTGGTGCTGTTTGCGGACTTCTCCCAGAGCTCCACCTGCTGGACCTATCCCAGCCCACTGATATCATCGCACATAGGCTTAATGCATCCAATGTGGGAGTTCCCCTCTTGCAGAGCAGAGAATGCCCCTATTCCCTATGGCAGAGATACATGGGTCCTTTGGACCCATAGTTGCTAGAGGGTCATGTGAGGTGTCATTGGAAAGGCCAGAGCATGATACCATACATGACCAGGGTTCATGTAAAAATAAAAACTAAATATAAAATTCCTTTTTTTCTTTCTAATTGTATTTCCCTAATGCAACACTATTGTTCACTTTTTCAATTATAAAGTGAACAATGATGCTGCACTGTGGAGCTCTGCTATATGCGCATACATACATTGCTGTGCATTTTATTGCTAGGGAGCTCTGTGATAAGCATGGGCGTGCATTGTGGGAATCTTTAGAGGGGGCAGCAGCATTTCATCTTTGGACCCAGACAACACAATGTCATTGCCTGGCCCTGGCTGTATACATTGGCTGCATGCTTGTTTGCTCCCTCTATTTATTGGTTCATGCAAGTATATGCCATCTTTTCATTGGCTGCTCGCTGCCTGTCATTTTATGATGCTTCATGGTTAGTCCCCCCACGTTTTTTCCTAGCAAAAAAAGCACTGCATAAAAGTAATCATTGCTTGTGGTCTAGTTAGTAATATTTGCCATTGCAGTTATTTAGATGTGAAAGGTCCAAGCAGCTTCCTGCTGCAGGCACTTAAAACAGTGTGAAAACAATAACCTGGATCGGCGCAAATACTGCTCTCTGGGATCCTGGATCCTCGCATATATATATATAAAGGAGAAAAACAACAATAGTGCAACACTGTTTTGTAAAATATACTGTGAATGTAAGTGATGAACACCCCCACTTACAAGTGTAGAGCCGTGCACTGGCTCTAAGTGGGTCCAGACATGTGGGTAATTGTCTTCAATTTCTTAGGTGACCCCCACCTTACAGCAAGATTTTCTCTTTTTCTTTGTTCGAGGTTTGGACAGTGGAAAGGATAACAGGAAGAGAAAATCCTTGTGTAGGTCCACAAATAAAAGGTCACGATTATATGTACAGTAGGAATTGTACTCACATTTTGTGGAGCTCACCTAGCTCATGGATATAGGCCCATAGGTTTTTTTTTTTGGGGTGGGAGAAAAACCCAGATGAAAAACCACCAATGTTTGCAGGATTCAATGAAGCAGGAATCAGGATTGGAGATGAAAAAATTGTGGTTTATTTAAAATATAGTTAAAATTGCCTCCAGAACGCGTTTCGCCGCATCAAAAAACGGCTTCATTCCAGCTGATGAAGCCGTTTTTTGATTCCTGCTTCATTGAATCCTGCAAACATTGGTGGTTTTTCATCTGGGTTTTTCTCCCACCCCAAAAAAAAAAAACCTATGGGCCTATATCCATGAGCTAGGTGAGCTCCACAAAATGTGAGTACAATTCCTACTGTACATATAATCGTGACCTTTTATTTGTGGACCTACACAAGGATTTTCTCTTCCTGTTATCCTTTCCACTGTCCAAACCTCGAACAAAGAAAAAGAGAAAATCTTGCTGTAAGGTGGGGGTCACCTAAGAAATTGAAGACAATTACCCACATGTCTGGACCCACTTAGAGCCAGTGCACGGCTCTACACTTGTAAGTGGGGGTGTTCATCACTTACATTCACAGTATATTTTACAAAACAGTGTTGCACTATTGTTGTTTTTCTCCTTTATATATATATATGCGAGGATCCAGGATCCCAGAGAGCAGTATTTGCGCCGATCCAGGTTATTGTTTTCATTATTGTGTGTAATGGTATAGGGGAAACCACTATATCCTGAGATTGGCTATCTGGGCACCCTGGTGGTGGATGCATGTTGTGTGGCGCTGCACCATTTGCTGTCTACTTAAAACAGTGTGTTCAGTGACCTGGATATGATGTAGTGGAGGCCCACATCAATACTCATACCTCTTGCTTATAAATTACTGTATCTGTATTGTGGTGACCACCATTCGGAGGAGATATTGATCACTTTGGCCCCCTCACACTGTTTTCTGGAGGTTATTTGTCTCCCTCTGTCCACTGATTGCTATGTGTATATCTATGTTGTGAACAACTAGTCATTCTCCTCATCTTGCTGCAATCATCTCCGCACTATTGCCAAAATTCATCCATTTCTGACTGCTAACACCACCAAGCAACTTTCTTGTTGTTATCTCCCACCTGGACTACTGCAACAACCTCCTCACTGGCCTTCTAATCTCCCCCCTGCAGTCCATACTAAAAACATCAGCCCGGCTTATCCATATCACCTGTCGCTCTGTATCTGCCGCTCCTCTCTGTGAATCCATATACTGTCTCCCCATCCACAGCAGAATCAAATTCAAACTACTCACTCTGACTTACAAAACCCTCACTAACGCCACTCCGCACTACTTGTCTTCACTAACCAGCAAATACATCCCAGCCTGCCCCTAAGATCCAACAATGACCTGCTACTGGCACCCTACATCGGCGCCAACCTTATGAAATACAATTTCTCACAATATGAGACTGTCCCCAAATCTGGCTTTATTTAAATGCTCCCTAAAGACCCTTTTGTTTACGGAAGCCTACCAACTGACTCCGTAACAAAACATCCTATCCGACCAACCAAAAAACTGTCCTCACCACTCCCTGCATTAACTCATAACTGCAGTCCTCTCCTCCGGTTTCTCACCCCCTCAGCCATCTAGACTGTAAGTTCCCATGGGAATAGGGCCCTCATGTCCTCCTGTATCTGTTGGCAGCAATATTAACCTGTCTCCTTTATGTATTGTAGAATTGTCCTGTCTTTACTTATTGCACCATTGTACAGCACTGCAGATTGTGTTGGCTCTTAATAAATAAATAATAATAATATGTTTGTCAGTCAAGCACATCCAGTGTTTTATTATTTTTTTGTTACTATTTTATTTAGGCTGGACCTACTGGAAAATTCTTTCTAATCGGAAAGCCCACTATTATACAGTTTCGATGTAATGATGAGACTCCGGTAAGAGCAAATAAACATTTTTTTGAACAGTATTATTTTCATTTATGCAACAGTTTGAAATCGTAAAAAGCTTTATTTGTCTTTCTTAACCTCCCTGGCGGTCTAATTTTTTCAAAATTTCGTGTCTAAAAGCGTCTCAATTTTCTTTTAAAGGAAACGTGTTTTTGTGCATAGTTAGTCTGTAATAATTAGGAATCACGCACTGAAATCCGTGCAATCAAGAGTTCTTACTGGTAAAATCCTTTTATTAATAAATTAATAAATAAATAAAAAATAAATAGTAAATACACTGAGTCCGATAAAGTTTGAAACATGACATAATAATTTATTATCCCAAAAATAATTATCCAAAATAATGCAAATAAATGATATTCAATAAAATACAACAAAAAACACTGAAATCTGTCTGCAAGCAAGGGTGAGACGATGTATGGTCTATTCCTTATCCTGTACGTTCATAAACATTACACTGTATAATCCAAAATGCTGTAAACTGTAAAAAAGATTTCTTTTGTGCTAGCCCCGCCCCCTGCTGTGACTCGCAGGGAGCCTTCCAGGAAGCAGCTCGCCGCGATCACACTGCGGGGGACAGCGAGGGAGCCAGGAGGAGGTGAGTATCTATCCAGCCCGAGTGTGGCTCGGGGTTACCATTCGCAGTAGCGAAATTTAACCCCGAGTCACACTCGGAATACCGCCAGGGAGGTTAATGTTGCACTCTTGTCACGTATAAGTCCTAGGTGAGTACCAGTTTGGCAGGGTTTTGAACCTAGGATGCAGTAGTGCATAAGTCTAGGGATATGTCGAGAGCGGTGGGTTGCAGGGTGCAGGAGAGTATACAGGCTAATGCTGAGTGACAGGACACAGAGAGGGCTTACCAGATAGAAGGTAGTGGGAAGTATAGTTGTGGCTTCATGGTGGGTATAGAGGTAGGATATTCTGTGCTCTCAGCTGTCAGTGCCTCGGTTTGGGAAGACACCTCAGGGCCTCCTGGCTCAGTTACGTGCATTGTTATGGACGGAGCCGGGTCGAGGGTATCGGTGGCAATGGCAAAACCCACCTGGAGAGAACCCAGAGGGAGCTGGGCAACCTGCATTCCTTGACTGGCAATCTGGTATGGAACAGGTACCATGGCTGAAGCAAAGATGTGCTGGCTAGGAGTGCTGGGAGTTGCACCAGAGGTCAGGATAGGCATGATTTTCATGGGTGTCTCTCCATCAGGTTCCAAAAACATGGGGGGTTCTGACTAGGGATGAGCTGTTCGGTTCGATCAGTTTGGAGTTCGATTTGAACTTTGGTCGTTCACAAGTTTGCGAACTTCGAACTTTTTAGCGTGTTCGGTTCGAGTTCGCAATTTTTTTTTTAAAAAAGTATAAGAAATGCTTAAATCTAGAAATAAAGAGACTCTTTGCTGCAGAATATTATAAGCAACGGTTTATTAGATATTGAATTAAAAACTAATGTGTACGTGCAAGATTCTCACCTCTAAATGACCTGTGTTCTCAAACGGCGTAAACAACAGGTGTTTTTAGTCTGGTCTAATGAATTTGATACATTGTATGTATGTAGACTATACTGAGGGTGTGGTGTCTCCAGATGTATCAAACAACACCTGTGCTTCTGAGAAGTGTTAATTTCTCTACTAAATCCTCCTCTGATATGCTGCAATTAGAAATGGGGACTTGTTACATTTTGGGGGGGGGAATTACGTGATTTATAGCAAACGCACCCCATAGAAAAAAATCATTAGCGCAGCATCATTGTTCACCTTATAATTGAAATGTGAACAATATTGCTGCATTAATAAAAATAACACACAAAACAAAATACAGGTTTTTTTTTTGTTTTACTTTATACCTGGTCATGTTGGGTATCATTCGAAAGGCCTTGCTCAGGCCTTTCGATTGACACCCTCCATGACCCCCTAGCTGCCTGGAAATATCGGGGTTCAAATGAGCCCCCTATCTCCACCAGGGGATTCCGGGCAGATAGGGGTTCCCCGGCTATCTGACGTCATCACGCTATGCGTGAGGATGTCAGGCAGTGAGGGGGGACCCGGGGTGGAGCCGCCATCTAAGATGGCAGCCCCCACCGGAGCTAGGCTGCACTTCGGCACCGCAAGGCATCTCTATACACAGCCCCATCAGCATCTCTATACACAACCTCACAGCACCTCTATACACAACCTCACAGCATCTCTATTCACAGCCCCATCAGCATCTCTATACACAGCATCTCTATACACAACCCCATCAGCATCTCTATACACAGCCCCATCAGCATCTCTATACACAGCCTCACAGCATCTCTATACACAGCATCTCTATACACAACCTCACAGCATCTCTATACACAGCCCCATCAGCAACTCTATACACAGCATCTCTATACACAGCCACACAGCATTTCTATACACAACCTCACAGCATCTCTGTGAACCCTCAAATGAACCCCCTATCTCCACCAGGGCATTCCGAGCAGCTAGGGGTACCCCGGCTATCTGACGTCACCACGCTATGCATGAGGACGTCAGGCAGTGAGGGGGGACCCGGGGGTGGAGCCGCCATCCAAGATGGCGGCCCCAACCGGAGCTAGGCAAACTTTGGTGCCGCAAGGCGCCGAAGTGCGACCTGGTGCTTAAGGGGTTAAAGCCAGGCACCGCTTAAAAGGGGAGACTCTCTCCTTTTAAGCGGTGCCTGTTTTTTATTGTGGAACCTCCCAATCGGGAGGGAGAGGGATCCGAACGGATCCCCCTCCCTTCCAGGGGATCTCCCGGCATTGCCGGGGGGTCGCCTGGAAATGACGTCATCTCGCATGGCGCGATGACGTCATTTACGTCGGGAGGAACTTGACTTCAGCATCTGAGGACGCTGAAGTCAGAACGCCGCGGGACCCCGGACAGAGAGGTGAGTATCTCCGCCGGGGGTCCCGCAAAGCTAATGACTTGTGGGACACGTCCTCCTCAGCATACAGTGGGAGTAACTGAGCCCACACGTCGCCAGCAGTGAAGGGGTTAAAAACGTCTTTTTTTAAAACTTTTTGTCCTTGTTTCCTGTCCCCCAGGGCACTACCCGGACCCGGACATTGTTTTTAAATGTTTCTATACATCCTAGAAATCCGCCACTTCACGGGCAGGTTATGGGGACCTCCTAGGTACGATATTTGAAGGAATATTTTGGTTTTATTTTTAACCCTTATTTCATGGAAAACTCACTGTCCCTTTAAAAGCTTTTTTTTTTTACTTTTTGTCCTTGTGTCCAGTCCCCCAGGGCACTACCCGGACCCCCATACACCTTTTATGGCAAATATCTAGCATATATGCCCTCTTGGAGGGCACTCTAAAAACCGAATTTTCAGCCCCATTGACTTATATTGAGTTCGTGTTCGAGTTCGAATTCGAACTTCTGAAAAGTTCGAGTTCGAATGCGAACCGAACTCGGGGGTGTTCGGCTCATCCCTAGTTCTGACTCC
The DNA here is from genome assembly GCA_009667805.1 of Leptobrachium leishanense. Classification (NCBI taxonomy): domain Eukaryota; kingdom Metazoa; phylum Chordata; class Amphibia; order Anura; family Megophryidae; genus Leptobrachium; species Leptobrachium leishanense. Next base: position 201,667,408 of record CM019067.1, read on the forward strand.
ATAGGCCCAACAGGCTGGGGTTCCAGGGATACAGCAGGTTCCACCTCCATAGGCTCCATCGGTTGTTTCTCCTCAGACCCAGCCCCTTCAGGTTTTGTAAAAGGAAAAATAACAATGGGTTTTGGAGGGTCTGATGGGTGAGGGTTTCTTGGTTACATAGGCTGAAAAAAGACATGCATCTATCAAGTTCAGCCTTTCCCACATCACCAATTGCTGCTGATCCAAAAGAAGGCAAAAAACCCAGTCAGAGGCGTTCGCCAATATGCAACACACTGGTAAAAAATTCCTTCTTGACCACAGAATGGCAGTTAGATTTCTCCTTTGATCAAGCAGCTTTTACCTACAATTTAAATATTATAACCCTTAATATTCAGTTTTTGCAGTAAGTTATCCAGCCGTTGTTTAAAAGTCTGTACAGGCTCTGACCCAACCACCTCAACAGGCAGTGAATTCCACAGCTTTTTTGTTCTCATTGTAAAATAACCCTTCCTATGCTTTAGGCTGAATTTCCTTTCATCCACAGTAAATGGGTTACCTTGTGTCCTATGTATAGTCCTATTAATGAATAGGTTTCTAGACAATATTTTATAATGGCCCTGTATATATTTATATAAAGTTATCAGATCCCCTCTAAAGCGCCGTTTTTCTAAACTAAACATGTTTAAGTGTATCAGTCTTTCCTCATAACTTAAAATCCCATTCCCCTTATTGATTTAGATGCCCGCCTCTGCACTTTTTCTAATGCCATAATATCTTTTTTTAAAATAGGTGCCCAAAATTGCATGACATATTCAAGGTGCGGTCTTACCATTGATTTATAAAGCGGCCAAATTATATTTTCATTCTGAGAGTGAATTCCACTTTTAATACATGCCAATAACTTGCTGGCCTTGGCAACTGCTGTTTGACATTGGGCATTGTTTCTCATTTTGGAGTCTGATTAGTCCCAAATCCTTCTCCTGCTTTGATTTCCCTAACTTGGTACCATATAGGGTGTAACAGCAACTGGGATATACTGGTCTCCAGTTTGTAGACCAGACCAAAAGCTGCTACAGCGTCCGTCCCTTCTCTTCAGACAAGCTGATCTGCAGCAGCTTCTCTTCTCACAACCCTCAGCCAGAACTTGAGGGAGTGCAATATACTGTATTTATATGTAGCTCTCCCCAAAACACCAGACACACCTCTTAGTGCAGGTGAAATTAATATCGTTAATGAAAATGAGAGCAGTTTTATGGACAGCAGAGAGGGGAGAGGTAACATGACACAATCAACCGAATACATTATCTACATGAAGGGAAATTGAATTCCTAGAGAAGACACTGAAACCTAATTAGTTACACAATAGATGGGATTAACAAACACAGAGTATCAGATTAATCTAAAAACGTACAAATGGAGAACAATACATCTACAATGTATCTCTAACACAAACAAGTCCTAAAATACAGTTTCAAGATAAATGTATTTCTAACTCCTTAAACATTAGGTGACCCTTATGCCCATTGTCCTTGAGAACTGGCTTTTCCAATTTGGTCCACGATATCTTGGCAGGAGTCCAGCGTCCACACCTCCCCAACAGGCACAGAGGCCATGTAAAGAGTGGGCAAGTGTTCCAAGGAAGGTGAGGGCAAAAGGTAGAGGGAGCTTCGGTTACATAGGGTATAAGTGGCTTCTTTGTCCATCACTGCTAAATGCATAACCTTGTATTTATCTACAATAAACTTAATATGACCTTTAAGTGCCCAGCCCCTCAATCTATCTAAATCCTTCTGCAGCAAAGTAATATCCTTCTCACATTGTATTACTTTTCCTAGTTTTGTGTCATCTGAAAACACGGATACATGACTTTCAATGCCTATTTTAAGGTCATCTATAAATAAATTGATCCTATAACAGACCCCTGAGGGACACCACTTACCACTGGTGCTCATCTTGAAAATTTACCATTTATGACAACTCTCTGTACTCAATGCTGCCAATTTTCTATCCAAGAACAAGCATTTTCATCTAGGCCAATTTTTCTTAATTTAAGTAGTAGCCTCTTGTGCAGAATTGTGTTAAAAACTTTGTTGAAGAATGTTGTAATCCAACCTTGAGTGAAATTTGTGAACCATGGAATAATGTGTACTCTCAGGCAACCAATTGAAAGCTTGCCAAGTGTCAACCAGACGTAAGGAAAATAGTGACCTCTGCATATGTCATAGAGAACTTGGGGGAATTCCTTAAAGATCCATAGAAGTGTCAACCCTAGGGTTCAGATGAACCTTCAGGTCCCATGCGACCACCAGGAGAGCCTCCATGAAAGGTCCCAATTTTTGTATGACATGTGCAAGGCTTTTTTGCTGGTTGACATTTGAGAGATAAACTGAGGCAAAATATGTTGCATTTCTTGGATAGTCTGACCATCTGTATCAGTTATGATGCCTCGAGGATAAAATCTGCATTAGAAAAGAGTATCCCTGTACCTCTCAATTTGGCCTTTGTGTAGCCGCTAAAGTAGAGCAGAGTGGACTGTTGCGAGTGCCGTTGAGGCATGTGCATGTACATTTTCAGAGCACTGACCCGAAGTCTCCCACGACAAGGTTAAAGGGGGAGGAGAAGGAAGAAATAAGGAGAAGGGGTTAACAAAAAACAGTACAGACAAAGAAAGACAGTAGAATACGAAAAAGACGAGACTATGAGGTGCTAATTAACATGGCCCTGAGTGTGAAGGTGACACCAAAAACCCCCGGGGAGGTATCTAAGATGGAAAATGCCTCTTGTTAAAACAACTGAGAGGCCTTTGATAACTATGAGAAGGAAGTAATGGTAGGTGCAAATAAACAAGCAAAAACGAGAACATACGAGTCTGTCGGTTCAAATTATATTAAAAAACACGGTGCAAGCAATATAAACACAACTGGATAAGTTTACATGTACTATGGGATAAAAGAGGGCTACTGTATTGGGTGGACACAGACCGAGTTTTGACCAGAGGTCAAACTGAACAGACAAGTCAAACAATCAAATGGTACATAGGTTTTCACTAGCCATTTGAAAAATTATTGGTGATATTCCACAATCCCCTTATAACTTGTCCTGGGGGTGTCAAGAAGACTTGAATACTCAACAGATACTTCAATTTTCCTGCAATATGCATGTGAAAGTTTGCTGTTCTTGCTACCTAACCAAATATATGAAAATTTACCGTTCTCCTTCAACTCTTTATATCAGAGAACTATGGTTTTTGCAACAATATGCAGACATTACATTAGATGGTACCCCCTTCTTAAGGCATTACTACTATTATAGTAGAGGTGGTTAGATTTAGAAAGATGGCCCACTTTGTTCCTGTCCCACAGTTACCCACACCTAGAGAAATGGCACGGCTCTTTTAGAATGAAAACCTCCATCTCCATGGGGTCCTGAAATCAATAGCCTTAGATCGAGGCTCTAACTTACCTCATGAATTTGGAAGGCCTTCTGTAGCATCCTTTGTATAGATATCACTCTCTCAACCACCTTCTGACTAGTGGACAAACTGAGCAGACAAATCAAATACTCAACTAGTACTTAGCGTTTCACCATTCATCTGCAAGATGATTGGTTTACTTTATTACCATGGTGGAATTTACCTATATTTCTAGCACCACAGACTCTCCTTGCTTACACCCCTTCAAATGCAACTAGTACTTAGCGTTTCACCATTTATCTGCAAGATGGTTGGTTTACTTTATTACCATGGTGGAATTTACCTATATTTCTAGCACCACAGACTCTCCTTTCTTATACCCCTTCATATGCAACTAGTACTTAGCGTTTCTAAGTACTGCATATATATATGCAGGTAAATAGGGTTACCAGGTTGGCCATGTTTCACTCAATCATGCTGATGGGCATTGCATGAAAAATGCCACCCTGCAACATGTAGAATCCATACACTGCAGGTAAATCAAAAAGGAATCCCAGGTGACCAATCACTACAATGAAACTGATTTTCCTGATGCTTATAAGTTATACATGTGCAGAGCAGCAGTTTTACCTGTGCTCTTCTGTATGAAATAGTAATCTGTGTCCAGGAAAACATGGCTGCCCTGGCAACCCTAGGCGGCCAGAGACGTGCATAGATTGGCTGAGTGCCCCAGCCTCCTTGTTCCCATCCAGTGCCAAAGCTGTGCAAAGGGGTTATACATTACGCACCGTACTTGCCACCTGAAGTGCACTGAAAGGTGAATTTGCCTGTGAGGTGCAATTTCGGGGCAGTCTGTCTACTCCTAAATAAAGTGTCAATAAGCTTAATATGGTGCAGTTCCTCGCAGATCACTGCACAGCGACGATCTGCGGCGGCAGAGAAATTATCCCAAGAAGTATCAGAGCGCCAAACTGCACTGAAGTGTTGGCGAAATGCCCTGATTTTTTTTTTATATAATATAATTTTTATAGAAAAAAGAAGGCATAACAAAACAAGGTCACACACATTAGATATTCAAGGGTAAACCATCGGAGGACAGTGTATGGTGTGGACTCGACAGCCAATGACGAAAGATAAACAAAGCATCAGTTGAATTAAATGAAGCAGTATCAATTCACAGGCTGTAAAGGCGCCCCAGGTACGAAATCCAGGGTGCGCTACACGAGGCATCTCAACATGTGCGAATTATTTGAATTATTCATATATAGAAAAGAATCACATAAAAAACACGAGTACAACAAAAAAAATGGGAGGGGGGATGGGAGTAAGGTGAAAGTGAAAGGTGTGTCAAGGTAGTACGTGCTCCAGCAGAGAAGTACATAACATAGGGATTTTTCATGTAGTATCTGCATTATACCTGAGTTATCTAGTATATGGGGTGGTTGGCAAAGAAGTGGGTGGATGGGCAGGGGGTGAATGTCTCCAGTACTTAATAAGCAATGTCGCGAGGGGGTGGTTAGCACCCGAGCTAGCAGTAAGGCCCCGGCAATGTTTTGACACAAAGTCCGTCCACCAATACCACACAGTAAAATAGTGGTCATAATCATTATCTATAGAGTAGTGTAGCTCCTCCATTTCCTTAACCTTGCAGACACTATCAATTAGGCTTGTGCACCGATTTTTTTTTCGGTTCGATTCGGTTCGATTTTTTGGATTTTTAAACTTTTCGATTCGGCTCGTTTCGACCGATTTCGATTTCGATTCGTTTCGGCTCGTTTTTCGGGTACATTTTTTTTCGGAATATCGACCATTTTTCGTATTTTTCGTGTCACTTTGCTCGTTTTTTTGTATCGACTTTTCGTTTTTTCGGAAAATTTTCGTTTTTAGAAAACTTTCGTTTTTCGGAACGTCTGTTCTCCTCGTTTGACACATTTCAAGTCCATTCGAAAAATCCGAAAATATTTCGTTTCGGCTCGGAAAACGTTTCGGATCTGACATTTTTGGATCTAAAAATTTTCGGAAATTCGGCCGCATCCGAAAACACGAATCGGGAAATTTCGTGAAAATTCCGAAATTCCGAAACCCGAAACGCACATCCCTACTATCAATCCACTCAAAGACCGTTGGAGGTGATTGGCTCCTCTAGTAACGGGGAATCAAGGCCTTAGCTGCATTAAAGAGGTGAATCGCAAGCGACTTGACATAACAATTGGAAGAGAGTGGGACCACATGTACGAGAGCCGCTTGTGGAGTGAATGGGATATCCAAAGAAGTGATCTCTGCAATATACCTGAACATCACCTCCCAATAAGGTACAATAACCGGGCATTCCCACCATATACAGTTATGTTCAAAATTATTCAACCCCAATGCTGTAAAGAGTTTTAGGGAATTTAGTGTACATTTGTAATTGTATTAAGAATGAAATCCTACAAGGACTTTTTTGAAGAACCATATGCAACTAAAATGACATCAATTGGTTTTGTAATACAGTAGTAAATGTTTCTTTTGTGAATTCTTCATTGACACAATTATTCAACCCCTTAAAGACTACCACTCTGAGAATCAGGTATTGAAAACACCTGTGGATGTCACAGAGCAGCAATAAAGCATAATAAGCACCAATTAGGTAGCTTTAAAATGACTGTGATACTCAGCTCCTTCTAGACATTTACTGGTGTGGTTACAAACATGGTGAAGTCAAGAGAATGGTCCAGGAAGACAAGAGAAGAGGTGATTACTCTTCACAGGAAGGGCAATGGCTATAAGAAGATTGCAAAGATGTTAAACATACCAAGAGAGACCATAGGAAGCATCATTCGCAAATTCAAGGCAAAGGGCACTGTTGAAACGCTACCTGGTCGTGGCAGAAAGATGATGCTGACTTCGACTGCTGTGCGCTACCTGAAGCGTAGAGTGGAGAAAAGTCCCCGTGTGACTGCTGAGGAACTGAGAAAAGATTTGTCAGATGTGGGTACTGAAGTTTCAGCTCAGACAATACGGCGCACACTGCGTAATGAAGGCCTCCATGCCAGAACTCCCAGGCGCACCCCCTTGCTGTCTCCAAAGAATAAGAAGAGTCGACTGCAGTATGCCAAAAGTCATGTGGACAAACCACAGAAGTTTTGGGATAGTGTTCTGTGGACTGAAGAAACAAAATTAGAACTGTTTGGGCCCATGGATCAACGTTATGTTTGGAGGAGGAAGAACAAGGCCTATGAAGAAAAGAACACCTTGCCTACTGTGAAGCATGGCGGGGGGTCAATCATGCTTTGGGGCTGTTTTGCTTCTGCAGGTACAGGGAAGCTTCAGCGTGTGCAAGGTACCATGAATTCTCTTCAGTACCAGGAGATATTGGATGACAATGTGATGCAGTCCATCACAAACCTGAGGCTTGGGAGACGTTGGACCTTTCAACAGGACAATGATCCCAAGCATACCTCCAAGTCCACTAGAGCATGGTTGCAGATTAAAGGCTGGAACATTTTGGAGTGGCCATCGCAGTCACCTGACTTAAATCCGATTGAGAACCTCTGGTGGGACTTAAAGAAAGCAGTTGCAGTGCGCAAGCCTAAGAATGTGACTGAACTGGAGGCTTTTACCCATGACGAATGGGCAAAGATACCCGTAGATCGCTGCAAGACACTTGTGTCAAGCTATGCTTCACATTTAAAAGCTGTTATTACTGTAAAAGGATGTTGTACTAAGTACTAAGATTGAATGTCACTTGGGGGTTGAATAAAACTGATAATGATGTGAGCACAGAAAAGACATTTGTGGTTATTTCATTATAAATGTTATGTTATATTTGTCTGACCTACACGTGCCTCTTTGATTTAATTGTAAGCAAGATGACTGAATGATCAAAATCAATGTCAAACTGGCCAAAACACTAAATTTCAGTGGGGGTTGAATAATTTTGAACACAACTGTATGTATGAAGGTGCCTCTGGATTGTCCACACCTCCAGCAGCTCGGTGACATCTCTGGATACATTATCGCCAGTCTGGCGGGGACCAGATACCAGCGGGACAGTAATTTATAGTTCATCTCTTGGACCTTCAGATCGCGAGAAGAGTGGTGGGAAATGTGGAATACATCTGACCACACCTCGTCAGTCAGGGGGGCCTGGAGTTCAAGCTCCCATTTAGCGGCATAAGCGGGCAGGTTAGGATGTGCCATGTCCAACAGGAGGGCATAGATACGTGAAAGAAGATGAGGAGGGGGTCAGCGATGCAGAGGCATTCAAATGGGGACAATTTGGATCTATAAGGGTGGTGTGCTGTTAAGTCTAAACAAAAGTGTCTCAATTGGTAGTAGCGAAATGTATCCAGAGTGGTTAGAACACGGTTTGGCACCAACTGCTCTAAAGGCATGAGCAACCCATCTTTGACGCATCCCTGGAGAGGTAGGTAGGGGCCATCATAGTCAATGTTCATGAAAGAGGGTGATTGTCCAGGAGGGAACTCGGAATTACTGGTTACAGGCGTGAGGGGGGAGGTAAATGGGGATAATCCCAGACCGGAGCGATACCTGCGCCAATAACAGAGGGTGGGAGAGATTGTAGGGTGGTTGGACAGGCAGATAGCTGTGTGGGGGGTGGTCTGCCAGGACGCTGAAACTATGGGTACCTGGAGAGAAAGGGGGGTATGAGGGTACTGAGAATGAGCAAAAGCACTAGTGGCTTGCTCTGCGGTAGGGGCCCGCACAGGTCTCACAAGGTTTTAGCTTGTATGTGCCATTACAGGGATGAATGTTCCATATGCAAATCAGCCTGCTCTCACCCAAAAAGGGTGGCCAGTGCTGACTGCCAAGGGCATCATCCCTGCACGAGAGGTGCAGCAACCCCCGACGATCATTTCGTCCTTGTTAGCCCTCGTCAGGAGGGTATAGCTGACACCAGGAGAAACTGCTGTCCCAGTGGAACCCACAGTTTGTGGGGTGGGGACATTGACCAGTCGCTCAGGCGATGGAGTATCGCTGCAACATAATAGTATTCCATGTCTGGCATACTCAATCCCCCCTTAATTTAGGGCGAGTGAGTAGGCCAAAAGCCATTCTAGGTTTCTTAGATGACCAAATGAACCTTCTCAATAGTGCTCGGAGTTTGCTAAAAAGGGAGGAACAAATAGATACAGGAGGGGTCTGAAATAAATATAGAAATTTAGGCAATACTGACATCTTAATGATGTTGATTCTACCCAAGCAGGAGAAACTCGGTCTATCCCAGGCGCGCAGGTCACTCTCCACAGTAGTCAGGAGGGGCTCAAAATTAAGGGCATAAATAGAGGATAGGTCGGAGGGGACTTTTGTACCTAGATACCTAAGGGCCTTGTCAGTCCAGGAGAAGGGGCATAGAGATTGGATTTTATCTCGAATATCATCGGGGGTCCCTATTCCCAAGGCGTCGCATTTGGTAATATTAATTTTAAAGTTAGATACTTCCGAAAACAGCTGGACCTCTCCCATAAACGTCTCCGTGGAGATCAGAGGGTCTGTAACCGTGAGCAAGATATCGTCTGCAAGGGCCGATACCTTGTAGTCGTGGAGTGGAGTGGTGTAACCCATAATCCGATCGTTATCCCTTATCCGCTGTAGGAAGGGTTCAAGGGCGAGAATGAATAACAGCGGGGACAGTGGGCACCCCTGTCGCGTTCCGTTGCAGACCCGAATTGGGTCCGAAAGGGTGCCATTCACGCGGAGGAGGGCCGTGGAGTTATGGTATAAAGCAGCGACCCAGGCCAACCATCTAGGACCTAGACCCAATTTAGTGAGCACGGCTAGGAGGAATGACCAATCCACCCGGTCAAACACCTTTTCTGCGTCGACCGAGACGAATAGCATGGGGGTGGCAGTGTGATGAGCAAGATGTTGGAGATTGATAGCTCACAAAGTGTTATCTCGTGCCCCACGGAGAGGGAAGAAGCCCATCTGATCTGGATGGATAAGCGTGGGGAGCAGAGGGTTCAGTCTCCAAGCCATCATCTTCGCCATCAGCTTGATATCATTGTTTATGAGGGATATGGGTCGGTAATTAGTACAAGATAAAGGGTCTTTCCCTGCTTTGGGGAGGAAGGAGATGGTTGCCCGGAGAGCCTCCGGAGGAATTTGCGAACTCGTTCCAACTGCATTAAAGGAGCGGAGGAGATAGGGGCCGAGCTGTTGTGAAAAGGTCCGGTAGTACCCTATGGAGAAGCCATCTGGGCCCAGGCTTTTCCCAGAAGGGGTGGCTCAACGAGCCTCTTCCAATTCTCTCGAGGTGAAGGGAGCATCCAGAGCCTCTGCTTGTTCAGGAGAGATAGAAACTTGTAGTGCTTTAGCTAGATAATCGGTGATCAGTCGGGGTGCAGGAGGGGAGTCCCTAATTTTATAGAGAGATTGATAATATGTCATGAATTCTTCTAGGATTTCATCGTTAAAGTGAGTAATCTGGCCATCTAGTTTTCTTAATTTGGGGATATAGGTCAGCTGATACTTCTGACGTAGCGCTCTCACCAAAAGTTTGCTGCAGCGGTTACCGTGGACATAATAGGAATGTTTGGTAAGGAGCAGTGACCTGCACGCCTGTTGATGGAGCAGTAGTCTCAGTTCCGATCTCAAGGAGGACAGCGAAGTATAATGTTCCGCTGAAGGTGTAGTCTTGTGGAGAGTTTCTAATTTCTGTATGTCAGTGAGTAAGGATGTCAGTTTCGCCCCCCTCTCCCTTTTCCATCTAGCCCCCAACTTATTTAGTTGACCCCGGAGAACACTTTTATGAGCTTCCCACAAAATGTGGACTGTAACTTCCCCGTTATCATTCTCTGTGAAGTGACGCTTAATTGAGTCCGTTAGGTAGTCCCGATGAACCACATCTTTTAAGAGAGATTCATTGAGACGCCACTGACATCGTCTAACAGGTACATCAGGGATCTCTAGGGACATATGTACCGGAGCATGGTTTGACCATGTGATACTCCGTATGGAGACTGAGCGGAGTAAGTGTAGGGTACGATTGTGCACGAGGAAGAGGTCCAGGCGGGAATATACTCGGGCAGCATGGGAATAGAATGTATAGTCCCGTCCGGAAGGCTGCATCGCCCTCCAGCAATCCACCAGTTGAGAAGTGTGAAACAACTCCAAAAACCTGCGTCTCTTGGACTTCTGCGGAGTCCCGGATTGAGACGTAGCCTCGGAAGGGGAATCTGGGGAAATATTAAAATCCCCGCCACTGATCAGCAGGCCCTCCGAGAATTTATCAAATTTTCCCAGAATTTGACGCAGCTTGGAGTATTGGCGAGTGTTGGGAAGATATACATTCGCCAGTGTGACAAGACTAGCGCCAATATACCCCATCAAAAATAAATAGCAGCCCGCAAGTCAGTGCACTGGGAAACCAAAGTGAAGGGGACATGCAATGCTATAATAATAGCCACACCCCGTGACTTCGATGCAGTGTAGTTGCTGAAATAACCCTGGGTGAAATATCTAGAACGGAGAGACGGGGCTGAATCTGATCTAAAGTGAGTCTCCTGCAGGAAAGCAATGTCACAACCCTGTTTATAGAGATCGGTCAAGGCCAAGCAGCATTTAGCAGGGTGGGTCAATCCCCGAACATTCAGGGACATCATACGGATATTAACCATAATCTAAATTTTCGATCCTTCGAGTCCCCCTAATGATGAGGACGGAAATTTTGGGGCGACCCCTGTGAACGACCAACCCAGAGATCGGAGAGGCTGGAGCTACGTACACCTGGTAGTTTAGGAAATTACAAAGGAAAAACAAACTCGAAATAGATAACAATTACATCAAAAAACAATGATGAAAAAAAAGGCATCGGTGTGCATACCCAGGATGAGTATGGACCCAAATGGGGTCGTATAATTTGAGGAAATATAATAAACAGCTACTCCAAATACAATATGAATACAAAAACACCGCACGGGGGGTGGCGGCGACTGTGAAAATTAGTGCAGGCATTATAGCAACAAAAAGTGCATAGAGAATGAAAAAGAACATATTGGTAGTCAAAAACGAAAATACCTACCGAACTCCGCTGCTTCCGGGCAGTTAACTATCGGAAAATTGAGTGGTGCTTAGTGTCTAGGCCGTTTACTTCGGTCCCGAGTAGAAGTATCAATGATGATCTCTCTCAGAGGGGAGAACTGCGAGAAAAAATAAAATAAAGGAAAGTTATGCCCGCAACAAAGGCGACATATAAACCGGGACTTAATCCAGGAAAACAACATGGAGGGACATGGGAGTCAGCCATCCGGGTCATGGGAAGAAGGAGGGTCAGAGGATCCGGTCACTGGAGCAACTGAAGAACGATGGTGTTTCTTCTTAGCCAGTTGCCATTTCGGGCGTTGCGGTCTAGGAGGTGGTGGGTCAGCACGATTGGCTCCATATCAGTCCGATATTTCCACCGGTGGGAGGTCCAAGGCACGGAGGAAGTCCGGGATGTCAGCAGGTTCAGAGATGGTGAGGATCTGATTATCCTTACGGACCTGAAGAGCCAAGGGGAAGCCCCATCTATACCGTATATCCCGTTCCCGGAGTGCCTCCGTTACTGGCCTGAGATGTTTCCCGGCCTGTAGAGTGAATCGTGAGAGATCCTGGTAAATTTCCACTGTGTGGCCTTCGTGAATGATCGTGCGTCTCTGACGAGCTGCTTTCATGATCTCTTCCTTTAAAGGAAAGTGATGGATCCTACATATGGGAGGGTGCTGAGGGGGCCCCGCGTGGGTGTAAGGTGCGATGGGCCCTGTCAAATTAACTGTTTAATTACAGTGTCTGATGGACGTTGTAACAGATCATTAAATACAGCCTGTAGGAGAAGGGGGATATTCTCCTTGTCTTCAGGCTCAGGGAGCCCGCGAACCCGGACATTGTTGCGGCGGCCCCTGTTGTCAAGGTCATCCACTGTGCAATGTAAATCCGTAATATATTGTGCCTGTTCTTTCACTTGCGCCTGGAGTCTATCCATGTGGGCCAGAGTGACATCCCTATCCTCCTCCAAGTCCTGCACTCTGCCCCCCAGCTGTCTGACATCAGCCCTCAGTTCATTAAATCGGGTGTCAAATTTTGCTTCCATGTGGGTGAAGAGCGATTCCATGTCTTGTCTGATGGGAAGGAGACGCAGGGCCTCTCTTACCTCAACCCCTGGGATGTCTCCCAGCGATGATGTCGGGCTGCCGAGCTGATCGTCCCCAGAGTCTGCCATGCGGTCCCCGGCAGCCACCATTTTAAATTTGTGGCCTGTGGAAGGAGTCTCCTGTGAGCCCCGGAGGTAGCACCGCATGGGCTACCGAGGCGCCGAGGGTTGAGACCAGCCCCGGGATGCTTCAGCACCCTTTTTCGGGCCCATGTGGGTGTGTGAGAGCACTCGGCATGGGGATTAGGCTGTGCTCGGTTGCGGAGCGAAGAGTTCAAGCGGCCATTCTCGGCTGTGTCCAGGCCACGTCCCCATGCCCTGATTTTTGTGCATATCCCATAGGTTTCAAATGTATTTTTTTAAACCATTTTTTTTCCCTTAACCCTTTCGCTGCGGATGACGTGTGGGTAACGTCCTCATTGGCTCCTGCTTTATGCGGAGGACGTTCCCCACACGTCACTCGAAAGCGGGAGCCCCAGTGGAGATACTCACCTCTCTGTCCGGGGTCCCGCAGCGTTCTGGCTTCAGGGAAGCTGAATGTAGGCTGGCCCCCGACGTCTGACGTCATCGCGCCATATGCTATGACGTCATTTCCAGGCGACCCCCCCGGCAATGCTGGGAGATCGCCTGCAAGGGAGGGGGGATCCTTATGGCTCCCTCTCCCTCCCGATGGAGAGGGTTTAAAGAAAACAAAAAGGCACCGATTGAAGGGCAGTGTCTGCTCTTTAAAGAGGTGCCTTTTTTTTTTACCCCTTACGTACCAGATCGCAATCCAGCGTCAGATCACGATTTAGCTCCGGTGGGGGCTGCCATCTTGGATGGCGGCTCCACCTCCGGGTTCCCCCTCGCCTCCTGACGTATCGCGCATATCGCGGAAATCCCCTGGTGGAGATACAGGGTTCCTTTGAACCCCGATTTCTCCAGAACCGTGGCAGCTATGGGGTCATGGCCTGAGCATGGCCTTTCGAATGGTAGCAGACATGACCAGGTTCAAAGTAAAAAAAAAAAATATATATATAAAATATATATATATTCTTTTTAAATAAAAAGAATTTTTGTGTGTTGTTTTTATTAATGCAGCAATATTGTTCACATTGCAATTATAATCTGAACAATGATGTTGCACTAATGATTTTTTTCTATGGGGTGCGTTTGCTAAAATCACGTAATTCCCCCCAAAAAATGTAACGAGTCCCCATTTCTAATTTGTTTTACAAGCGCACCCATAGAAAATATAACCGCAAACGCTCATGTGATAAAATGTGAAAAAAACCCACTTTACACACTGTAGATGATTAAAAATTCTAATTTTATTGCATTTTTTGTTATAATATACAGGCAGGACATGACGTATACATATAATAATGATATATTATGAATCGGCGGAGTCTGCCAGAAAGAACAATATATAATATGTCTGGGGCATACACTATATTGCCAAAGGTATTCGCTCAAACATCCAAATAATCAGAATCAGGTGTTCCAATCACTTCCATGGCCACAGGTATATAAAATCAAGCACCTAGGCTTGCAGACTGTTTTTACAAACATTTGTGAAAGAATGGGTCACTCTCAGGAGCTCAGTGAATTCCAGCATTGAACTGTGATAGGATGCCACCTGTGCAACAAATCCAGTCATGAAATTTCCTCGCTCCTAAATATTCCATAGTCAACTGTCAGCTGTATTATAAGAACGTGGAAGTGTTTGGGAATGACAGCAACTCAGCCACGAAGTGGTAGGCCACGTAAACTGGCGGAGCGGGGTCAGCTGATGCTGAGGCACATAGTGCGAAGAGGTCACCAACTTTCTGCAGAGTCAATCGCTACAGACCTCCAAACTTAGGCCCCTATTACACTCTTCGCGCAAATGCGCTCGCGCAGCGCAATTTTTTTTGCGCACGCAAAAAAAGTTAGCGCGCACAAATTAACGAGGTATTACGATCCAAGCACATTCTTCCAGCCTTCAACTTTTTTCGAGCGCAAATCCGACGCGCAAAGCCGGGTGCAAATGACCGTTGCATGCAGGAATCGGTGGGCAGACTGTTTTTTTCACGGGATTCAGCCAATCAGAATTAAGAACCACCATTTGCTAGGTTTCGGTTGTTGCACCTGTCAAAGTAAATCTGCGTATATGTGCTGTAACAAAAATAAAAAATTAAACAATTTACTAATTTTATTGTTTGGGTATGTGTAGAATGTGTAACTGTACTGCACTGTATTTTTTTTTGTGCAGGTTCATTTCGTTTCGGCCAGAACATTCAGATTGTAAATTAACACCAGGTTTTCAAAGACGTTAAAATGATGTGTGCAAACGTTGTGCGTAACATTTTGCGCCAAGATTGTAATACCATGCACGCATACGCGTACTAACGCATTGGCGCTCCCAATGTTAAGTATAGGATGCACGCAGGAACTTGCGCTCGTGCTGGGTTCGCGCAGGGTCACTTGCGTTAACGTGCATCGTTTGCGCGAACATCGTAATACGACATTATGCGCTAATGGTTTTTTCCTCGCGCAAATGCGCATTTGCATGCACACAAATGCGCTGCGCGAGGAATGTAATAGGGGCCAAATTGTGGCCTTCAGATTAGCTCAAGAACAGTGCGCAGAGAGCTTCATGGAATGGGTTTCCATGGCCGAGCAGCTACATCCAAGCCATACATCACCAAGTGCAATGCAATGCGTCGGTTGCAGTGGTGTAAAGCACGCCGCCACTGGACTCTAGAGCAGTGGAGACGTGTTCTCTGGATTGACGAATCGCGCTTCTCCATCTGGCAATCTGATGGATGAGTCTGGGTTTGGCGGTTGCCAGGAGAACGGTACTTGTCTGACTGCATTGTGCCAAGTGTAAAGTTTGGTGGAGGGGGGATTATGGGGTGGGGTTGTTTTTTAGGAGCTGGGCTTGGCCCCTTAGTTCCGGTGAAAGGAACTCTGAATGCTTCAGCATACCAAGACATTTTGGACAATTCCATGCTCCCAACTTTGTGGGAACAGTTTGGAACTGCCCTTTTCCTCTTCCAACATGACTGTGCACCAGTGTACAAAGCAAGGTCCATAAAGACATGGATGACAGAGTCTGGTGTGGATGAACTTGACTGGCCTGCACAGAGTCCTGACCTCAACCTGATAGGACACCTTTGGGATGAATTAAAGCGGAGACTGAGAGCCAGGCCTTCTCATCCAACAGCAGTGTGTGACCTCACAAATGCGCTTCTGGAAGAATGGTCAAAAATTCCCATAAACACACTCCTAAACCTTGTGGACAGCCTTCCCAGAAGAGTTGAAGCTGTTATAGCTGCAAAGGGTGGACCAACGTTGATATCTATTTTGCAAGCATCACAGGAATGACCACGGTCCAGTGATGATGGAGATAGCTGCTTTGTCACCAGACCCATTGATCATACAGGAAACAGAACTCGAGTGAGAATAAAAGACCAGGACACAAGTGTTGTCTTGGGTGGTTCTTATTACTCTGGGGTAAATTACATACATTCAGTAGTTTTGTCTAAAATAGGAGTGTCACAAATTCATGGATTACAAACCAATACGTCAGTAATATAGGACCCTGTTTTTTTCTACTTTGGGCAGTACCTAGACTTACACAAACATTTCCTGTCCTTGCCTAGTGGGCACGACTAAATTGACGTCACAGCTATATCCTGTTCTAGAAATAGGAATGTTCCATAGGATATATGAACAATAACCATGTGTATCCCTCCCTTCCTCTCGGCCAGCCAGCCTCTCTTAGTTTCTAGAGGAAATATGGAGTTGAATAGAAAATTTGCACTCCTTAATAAAAAACAGGAAGCCAAGAGAAAGACCATACTCAGCATTACCTCATGAACACATTAGGCATTTACTGAGCAGTCAATCAGGCCCTATATATTTATATAGCTATCAAATATTACTAGAATATAGAAATATGTATATAGTGAATTAGCTACCATATTTCCAAATTCCTTTCAAACGTCATATTGAACCCTATGGATTAGGAATGGGATGTCACTTAAGTTCATATGTGAGTCAAGGCAGGTGAATGATAAAATGTGGCTTCAAATCGCGTTTAAACATGATGAACACAGCGGTGAAACACAGCGGTGAAATGCCTCAGCAGTGAAGGGGTTCAAAAGGGACTGAGTGTTTCAAAAGGCAGGATTTGCTGATTTTATATATATATTGTAGGGGGCTTTTGGGTGTCCCCCAGCACTGGGCTGCAGGGAGTTACAAGCTAAACACGCCTGTTTTTTTATATACAAAACCAGTTCATGCTGGTTTTGACAGCCTCTGCACTCCACCTGTCTGATTTTGATCTGGATCGTCCGTGGTCACATGACAGATCGCACGCAGTGGACAACCCTAGTCGGACCTGGTCGGACAACCGACGTTGTCCATGGTCTGACGAAAAAGTCGGTCATCCGACTACGGATCCAGTAGACGGCCAACGTAACTCCTTCACTACGGAAGACGTGTGAGGAACATCATATGAGTCTCCCGCTATATGCAGAGGATGTTCCCCACACGTTTTCCGCTTACCAGGAGCTCCCTAGATACCCCTCTCTCCTCCAGGGTCCCGCAGCTTTCTGACTTCCTGGAAGTCAGACGCTGCTTTTGGGACCCCTCCTGACGTGATGATGTCATGGAGTCGGACGCGATGACAACATTTTCAGGCGGCCACCTGGCAAAGCCGGGAGATCACCTTAAAGGAGGGGGTCCTCTCAGATCCCTCTCCCTCCCGATTGGGAGAAGGTAGTGGGTAAAGCCAGGCACCGCTGAAAAGGGGAGATTCTCCCCTTTCAAGCAATGCCTGACTTTAACCCCTGAGGTGCCGGTCTGCAATCCATCACGGATCGCGGCCTAGTTCCGGTGGTGCCGCCAGCTTTGATGGCAGCTCCACCTCCAGGTCCCCCCTTGTCACCTGACGTCATTGTGCATGGTGCGATGATGTCAGTTAGCTGGGAAACCCCTAGCTGACCGGGGATTTCCCAAGGAAATCCTATGGTGGAGACAAGGGGTTGCTTTGAACCCCCATATCTCCCGATGGCAGCCCGGTGAGTCATGTTTGGTATCACTGGAAAGGCCAGAGCATGGCCTTTCCAATGATACAAACATGACCATGTCTTTTTTTTGTGTTTTTTTTTAATTAATGCAGCAATATTGTTCCCAATTCAATTATAATTTGAACAATGCTGCTGTAATAACAAATTTTATTTTTTGGATTTTAGCTAAAAATCATGTTATTTCCTAGAAAACATAAGTAATGAGTTCCTTTTTCTAATATTTTTTAGCAAATATACCCCATAGAATATATAAACGCAAATGGTAAAGTGTGGGGGAAAAAAATCACTTTACATGCTGTAGATGATTGAAAATTCAAATTTTATTGCATTTTTGTTACAATATTCAGGCAGGGCATGACGTATACATATAATAATGATATATTATGAATCTGCTGAAAAAAGGCTATATAATATGTCTGGGTCGTATAATAAAATGTGACTTCAAATTGCATTTAAACATGGTGAGCAAAAGCGGTTAGAAATGTGCTCAGCACAGAAAGGGTAAATGGCTCAGCAGTGAAGGGGCTAAACAGTATAAAGAATTGATAAACATCCACAAACAAGTTCCAGGGAGGTGGGCACAGACAGGATCTGGCCGAGTGTTAAATTATCCAATTGTCAGAATACTGTGAATGCTGCCAATTTACTGCCAATATGTGGAATGTCTTTGTATTCTGGAAGGGGAAGGTACAAGCTAATTGGGATGTACCTAATTATCTATTCATTGTATAAAATGCTATGTTTGAATGTAATCAGGGCTCAGTCTTTGCGATTCAATCCTGTCTGAGCATCTGCGACATCACAATAAAGTTCCCCTTTCCTGAAGAGACTCGTGTCCAGTCAGTCATTATCCACGCCGGCCCGGTCTTCTCCCGAGTGAGCCAGGTGGATTCCAGTAACATTTTTGGGGACTCGTCCGGGATTTGACCGCTTCCGGTTCGGCAACGGCTGCTGGACAACGTAGCGGTTGACTGCAGGTGCGAGTGATCCCGAAGATTGGGTGTTCGTTGAAGGGGAGCTGACATCTGCAAGGCGCCAAGCGGGATTTCCCATAACGTGGACCTCGACTCGTCCCAAACGGACCCCTGACCCGGGAAGCTGAGACGCCACCAAGTCCGAGGAAACAGCATTCGGAGCAGCGATTGGAAAAGGTACGATATTGTTTTGTAAACCGGTAGTGAGTGATACACCTGACCATAGTTGGGTAAGGGGACCCCCGTACACGGTCTCATTGGTATACCGGACCCGCCGCCAAAAGCATGGGAACCATTGAGTTGCACCTCAATGGCTACTGGTTGGCGCGTGACTGGACTCGGTGGGCTGGATACCAATTTGGTTTGTTTGTAATTGAGGTATAGTATTGTCACATGGTGCAGTGTTGATGTTGTGTCGTGAGCGCTGCACGTGGATAAAGAGGAGGAGAGATTTTTGAGGGTGGGCTGAGAGCCGCAGAGAATTGTTATTGCATATCCCGTTTAGATTATGGGACCAGCAGGAGAAGTTTAGGGCTCCCGGGCCATTGGTAGCTGCAGATTAAGGGTGCTTGGGTGGGCTGAGAGCCCCGGAGCAATAGGAAAAGCAGACGTGTTGCTAGGGACGGGACATGCATAGCTCGAAAAAGAGAGATAAGACCGTCGAGAAAGTCAGAATATTGTAATTGTTTTGATTTCTGCTGAATGTATCTGGTAGAGTACGTGTTGTGACTGCTGAGAGTGATGTGAGTGAATGTGCGCCTACTTGCTTAGCAAGGAAGAAAATCTGAGAGTGGACCCTCGACGTGCATTTCCGGACTGGGGCGACTCAACCGGTCACTGACAGAGGAAGCGAATAAATCACGATTGAACTGTTGATTGAAATACCAGATTGTCGATTTATATTGGTGTGGTCAAAACTGTTATTTGCATTGTGAAGAAAATACTGCCGCCTTATCCGTCCTGCTACGGGGTGGTACGGCAAGCCTTGGATGCTGCTGTCGCTCAGGCGGCGGAGGGGGCAGGCTGCTGCTAATTCTTTGCCTGTGCCCTCGTCCCTGGCTGGTAGCGACGGGATGGAGGAGGCTGCGGGGGTAGAGGATGTTAAGCTGCCCGGTGATAAAATTGAGATGTCAGATGGAACAGTTAGCTAATTGAGCTTGGGAAGCCTTCTAAGTGAGCACTTAGAGATATCCTGGAGATAGTCTGAGGTTAGACAGGAGGTAGAAAACCTACAAAAAGAGTCTCTTAGCTGTTTTTGAGCACAACTCACCAGCTCGTGGACTTGGCCAAGCAAACCTGAAAACACCGAACGAAACTACAATCCGGTGCAGAGTGAGCAGCCAAAGAGGTTCAGGAGTTCACCGATAAGGAACTCCACATGCACGACAGTTGAGCCTGGACCCTTAAGGCTCCTACATTGGTGAGTGTAATTCCTCCCTCCTCTAACATAACATTACATGACTGGTATTGTGCTATGAGAGCGTTGTCTCTTTTTTATTCCTGTGTCCCTCGACTGAGGTGGAGTAAGAAGATTCTGTAAAGAAGGACTGTAAAGAAGGGCAGTGACCACCCTACATTTAGGCACAAGGCGTTTCACTCCAGAGCCTGGATCCCATTAGGCTCTGGAATTTGTAAGTGTGCATTATTACCTAACATATACGCATACGTATAGAAAGATCTCTGCACTATCATTTTCCCTTTATTCCCCTATTCGCATATTCTGCGGTGGAGCTTCATCAAGATCACTAGAAGAACTGAGCAAGTCTGCTACATTTGTGGAAGGGGTAATATTGACACTAATCCTGAGCACTTTTGATGCATCACCGGTTAGGAACCGGAATATCAACATCATAGACTTTCTTGAATATCGACTGAAAACTCTTATAAGAACTAAACTGGGCACTATAGCCAGATCCTCATTGTATCGTCATCAGTGTCGCACTTGCACTTTAATTTTCTGTTGCATTTGCACTTTGTTCCAACTGTTACAATTGCACTTTAATTGTGTTTAACACACAGATCACTGTGATTCACAATTGCACTTTGTACCAACTGTATAACATATACCATTAGCCCTTGAGGCACCGTATAAGAAATTAGCTGAATTACTGCGCCACTAGATACCCTATTTTTTTTTCCAGATACAGGAGCATCAAATGGTCAAGTAACAAATGGGAGGTGCGAGAGGAATGATTCTGCTGGTCCGGGGTTTGTGGGCTTGGTGGGAACTTCTTTTGAAGGGCAAGATGCATATTGACACAGACCTGGGCCCATCCCACTCGGTAATCACGAGCCCACGGTCACTGTAAGAGTGGGGGACAAAGATGAGGTTTTTATGGTTGACACAGGTGCTGAATATTCTGTTGTAACGCAACAGGCATATTGTTTGTCACTTAATTATGCTTCACATCTTATTGATGATACATATATCTTTTCCTGCTAAATTAGCAAAAGACCGCTTAACGAGCGTTTCTTTACCAAACTTACAGCAATTTCATCAGGAGCTCTAGTGATCCTGACTTAAGGACCCATTTAAATAGGTATTGAGGCACCTTCATATTGGCATTTAATTGGGCTCAATTACATGTTCAATTACGGATCCTCATGAGGTCTATTTTTTGTATATACGTATTTACTTTGACTGTCAATGTTGTAATTCATATGTCCACCACTCGGTGTGCAAGCCAACATATTCAGAGGATTAGACTCCGGTCACATGACTGAAAATACCAAACGGCTTCCATTTAGGACTTATTTCTTCTAAACTTTAGTCCGACTGCATGGTTTCGTTAAGCCGTCCGATTCTATAATGGTACATGATCAGTGATTTATTGGATCATATGTTTATTAATGTGTGATGAAGTAATGTAGGTATATAATTCTATAAGGAATATGTTCTAATACCCAGCCTTTAGTTGCTGTTATTAGGGTTGAGCTGTTCGGTTCGATCTGTTTGGAGTTCGCATCGAACATCGGCCGTTCGGCTGTTTGCCGAACTCCGAACATTTCCACGTGTTCGCTGCATGTTCACCCACAATGCACCACAATGGACCACAATGCGCTTTTCCACTGGCCTGAAGCTTGTAATTGGCTACAGCCTTGCACCTGACCACAGGTCAGTTGCAAGACTATGCCAATCACGGCTCAGAGTCCTGATTGGGCAAATTTTGCCCAATCATGGGCTCACAGAGCTAAATCCCACAGCACACAATATAAGGCGTCCCTCACAGCCCCAGCACGTGTTATTTGAGAGGAGATTGTTCTCTTAGTGTGTGTTCTCACTGCCAGCAGCTATTGTGGGGGTCTCACTTCTACAAGATATTTGGGAATTGTTGTAATCTGTGTGTTCTCACTGCCAGCAGCTATTGTGGGGGTCTCACTTCTACAATATATCTGGGAATTGTAATCTGTGTCTTGTCACTGTTGCCAGCTATCAAGGGGTCCTATCAGGGGGTCTCACAGACTTGTATCAGATTTCTGTGAATTTTAATCTGTGTCTTGTCACTGGCTGCCAGCTATCAGGGTGTCTCACTGAGTTATACCAGAGTTCTGGAAATCTTTAATCTAGATAACACAGTTAAATCCGAGTTCTGTATATCTTTAATCTATATATCACTCACCATGTCAAAAATACCAAAAAGGACAGGCAGACGCTCCCAGACACAGATAACAGGGCAAGCAGCCTCTGTGTCGGGAGGCTGTGCTTCTGGTCGTCGTGGACGTGGTGCATCCTCTGCAGGGGCACGCTTGTCCTTAGTTTCTAACTGGTGCTGGCTGTCTTAAGCAGCAGCAACATACAGAGGATTTGCAGAATAGGCTAACCAGGCCATCCTCATCCTCTGAGTCCTCTGCCAGCGAGGCTTGTAGTGGTTTACAGACCACCACAGCTGCTAAACCATCTAATGCAGCCTCCATGTCCACAGCTACTCCTGCCGTAGCCTCACTAACATACACGGAGGAGTCAGCTGAATTGTTTGACTACAATGACAGTGACATGCTGCTTGAGGATGCGCAGCAAGTACAGTGCTCTGATTCAATCACTGAGGTTGAGGAAGGGAGTATAATCAACCTAGAGAAAGGGGGTGCCAGTGACACACAAATAATTGGCACTCATGTTCCCCCAGCAGCTGCAGCATATTGTGAGGTTGGCTCCAGTGGTGAGGAGATAGGGGGTGATGATGATGATGAGGTCACGAACTCCACCTGGGTGCCTGATCGAACAGAGGAGTCAAGTGAGGAGGAGGCACAACAGACACGAGGCACAACGTCCTCTATGACCAACCGTAGCCAGTCCAAGGCATCAGAAGTCACAGCTGCTCAGGTGCAGAGCGCTGTTGTCTCAAAGCACATGTACAGGAAGTCTGCTGTCTGGGAGTTCTTTAAGAAATGTGCAGCAGACCGCACCGTTGCTGTTTGTAATCTATGTCAGATGAGGATCAAGCGTGGGAAAGACATCCCACACTTGGGTACCATGTGCTTGAGGCGACATATGAAAACCTGCCATGCATCCCGTTGGCACAACATTTTGCATAGGTCCTCCTCCTCATCTGTCTCTACCCCCACTATATGTCCTGCCATGTCATTGCCTACAACCTCCACTGACAGGGATGATGCTACAGTAATGGGTGTTCAAGGTCCTTCCTCAGAATGTGACAGCATGCCATCAGCTGAAGATTTACGCAGTCAGATTACGTTGCCCCAGCTGCTGCAGCTTAAGAAAAAATATAGTCCCAACCATCCCTAAGCACAGCGTCTAATTGCCAGCTTAGCAAAATTAATATCATTACAGCTGCTGCCTTTCCAGCTGGTGGACTCTTCTTCCTTCTGTGAATTTGCCAAATGTGCTGTACCGCAGTGGCAGGTTCCAAAACACCATTTTGTTTCATGGAAGGCCATTCCAGCACTATACCAGCACGTGGAACACAATGTTATGGAGTCATTGGGAAAGGCAGTCAGCAGCAAGGTGCACATGACTACAGACACATGGTCCAGCAAGCATAGACAGGGTCGTTACATTTCCTTCACGGCACACTGGGTAACTCTGATTGCAGCTGGGAGGGATCCAGGACGGGCTCTGTGCTGGAGCTTGTTCATCCACCACGCCTCCAGAAAGCTGCTTGTATGAGGTCTGTCTGCTCCACCACCTCTTCCTCCTCCTCCTTCTCTGTCTCTCGCGAAGTGGCAGTTAAAACAACGCATAGCAGGGGCTACGCAATGGCTCAAGCAAAAAGATGCCATACTGTGCTTGAGCTGGTTTGTTTAGGGGACAGGAGCCACACCGTGCCAGAAATTCTGTCAGCTCTGCAGGGGCAGGTGCAGAGATGGTTAACACCACGCCAGCTTCAGCTAGGAATGGTCGTCTGTGTTTATGGCAGCAACCTTATCTCCGCCCTATGCCAGGGTAAGTTGATGCATGTACCATGCCTAGCACACGTCCTAAATCTGGTGGTACAGCGTTTCCTAACCAGGTACCCAGGGCCGGCAGAGATTCTCAGCCAGGCCAGAAAAGTCTGCAGCCACTTCAGACAGCCATTCCCAGCAAGTGTTCACCTGGCAGAAATTCAAAGAGAATTCCACCTTCCCACAAACCGTCTGATCTGTGACATGCCCACCAGGTGGAACTTGACATTAGCAATGCTGCAGCGTCTGCACAAGCAGCAGAGGGCCATCAATGAGTACCTGTGTGAGTATGGCACAATGACAGATTCAGGTCAACTTGGTTCCCCCCCCGCAGTGGCTGATGAGCAAGGATGCATGCACTGTACTGTCACCATTTGAGGAGGCAACGAGGATGGTGAGCAGGGACAGTGCATGCATCAGTGACACAATTCCTTTAGTGTTCCTGCTGGAGCGCACTCTGCAGGGAATTATAGATGTGGCACTAGAGGCAGAGCAGCGGGAGGAAGAGGAGGCCTTCCCTAGCTCTCACTGCCCCTGTCTGTATGCAGACAGCATTCCTGCGGGTCCTCAGATCAGACAGGAGTAGGAGGAGGAGGAATATTTAAGTAGTGGGGGCATTGAAGGTGGGGATTTCTCAAGGGAGGGTTTTGTGTGCCCTGAAACCCAAGGACTAGTACGTGGCTGGGAGGAGGAAGTGCACGATGGGGTCATCCTCATTGACCAGGAAGACTCGGAAGCTAATGTCACCTCCAACCTACGCTGCATGGGCTCCCTTATCCTGCAAAGCCTGCTAAAGGACCCCAGGATTCGTGCTATCAAGGAGAGGGATCATTACTGGTTGGCAAGCCGCCTTGATCCACGATACAAGGGTAAAGTTGCAGAGCTTATCATGCCCGCACAGAGGGAGGACAGGATGAAATAACTTGAGGACGCTCTAAAGCGACACTTGTAACACCTTTCAAGGCACTGGTAGGTTACCAAGTGATGACACATGTGCTTCTGAGGCTGCGGATGATCAGAGGAAGAGTGGTGAAGGCCGGGGCTGCTTGACTGATGCCTTTTTAAATTTTCTTAGTCCACGACGCCCAGGGACGTCAAATGTAGGCACCCATTGCCACCGTCTTCACCATATGGTGCAGGACTACCTAGGGGCAAGGGCAGACCTGGATACCTTTCCAGCAGATGATCCACTGGCTTACTGGGTGTTGAGATTGGATCCCTGGCCAGAACTTAGCCAATATGCTATGCAGCTACTAGGTTGCCCTTCATCCAGCGTGCTTTCTGAAAGGACGTTCAGTGCCGCTGGAGGTTTTGTCACAGACAAAAGAGTGCGTCTGTCCACTGACTCTGTAGACCGCTGACATTTATAAAATGAATCAGTCCTGGATCAGCAGCTATCATTCCCCTGATGCTGACATGACTGAATAGATCGGGGATCTCTTCTGCATTCCCAAAACCCCCACCACTGCACTCTTCCACAATACCACAGAGGGGTTACTTACGGTGTGAAGGCACTTGTTGCCACCAAAGGCACAATATTTAGGTGCACTGCCACTGACGCCTATATTACCAAATTCATATAATTTTTATATTGGACCGCAGAGTCCAACCCTGCACTCTTCCACAATACCACAGAGGGGGTTACTTACGGTGTGAAGGCACTTCCTGCCACCATAGGCACAATATTTGGGTGCACTGCCACTAACGACTATACCAGATTCATATCCTTTTAATATTGGACCGCAGGGTCCAACCCTGCACTCTTCCACAATACCACAGAGGGGTTACCTACGGTGTGAAGGCACTTGCTGCCACCAAAGGCACAATATTTGGGTGCACTGCCACTGACGACTATACCAGATTCATAGCCTCTTAATATTGGACCGCAGGGTCCAACCCTGCACTCTTCCACAATACCAAAAAGGGGTTGCGGTGTGAAGGTACTTGCTGCCACCAAAGGCACAATATTTGAGTGTACTGATGCCTGTACCAGATTCATATCATTTTAATATTGGACCGCAGAGTCCAACCCTGCACTCTTCCACAATACCACAAAGGGGTTACAGTGTGAAGGTACTTGCTGCCACCAAAGGCACAATATTTGGGTGCACTGATGCCTGTACCAGATTCATATCATTTTAATATTGGACTGCAGAGTCCAACCCTGCACTCTTCCACAATACCACAGAGGGGTTACTTACAGTGTAGACCGGCTAACATTTATAAAAATGAATCAGTCCTGGATCAGCAGCTATCAATCCCCTGATGCTGATGTAACTGAATAGATCGGGGATCTCTTCTGCATTCCCAAAACCTCCACCACTGCACTCTTCCACAATAACACAGAGGGGTTACTTACGGGGTGAAGGCACTTGCTGCCACCAAAGGCACAATTATTTGGGTGCACTGCCACTGATGCCTATATTACCAGATTCATATCATTTTAATATTGGACCGCAGGGTCCAACCCTGCACTCTTCCACAATACCACAGAGGGGTTACGGTGTGACGGCACTGTTGCCGACACTAAAGGCCCAAATTTAAAGCACCTATTGTTACTTTCATCCAAAGCCTGCATACCGTCTGGGTGGAGTAGAGGTAATGTCACTGCTCTGCATGGAGAGAGCCTGTGGGGTCATGGGTTCGATCCCAGCGAGCAACCTCTCCAGTAAGTGTCCTTGGCAAGACACCTAAAGGTACATACTCGCCACCCAGGACATACTTGAAAACAAGAGAAATCTTAATGTATCCTTCCTGGTAAAATCCTTTCTAAAAAAAAAAAAATGTTTCACCATAATTTAGCCAAAAAGTCACTAAACTTGTTCTATGTGTCCTAAAATGTCTCCTCTTTTCATACCAGCTGCCGCCCCAAGCAGTTGTTTATGAATACGGGTTACGCTAACATTTGGCAATCATACAGTAGCTCGTGTAGGTGTGATCTATAGACCCCCTGGACAAGTAGAAGAGCTAGATAATCTGCTGCTTGAGGAAATAGCCAAAATGGCAATGAAGGGGGAAGTTATTATCATGGGGGATTTTAATCTTCCTGATGTGAACTGGAAAACCAAAATAGCTGGGTGCACCAGGAGTACAAATATTCTAAACTCCTTACTGGGATTATCTCTAACACAAGTAGTTGATGAGCCTATCTGTAAAGAGGCCATATTGGATTTAATACTCACAAATGGAGGTTTGGTATCGGACGTTGTTGTAGGTGAAATTTGGGATCTAGTGATCACCAATCAGTATGGTTTAATATAAGAACAGGGATGGAGCCGCACCACACAAAAACAAAAGTTTTAGACTTTAAAAAAACAGATTTTTCTAAAATGAGATTTTGTGTGAATGAGTCATTATCAGACTGGAGGAGTTTAAAGGAAGTCCAGGAGAAATGGGATTATTTAAAGGAAGCATTATTGAAGGCCACAGGAAATTGCATTCGGCTTGTTAGCAAAAACAAAAAAGGGAAGAAACCACTGTGGTACTCTGCAGAAGTGGCCAAAATAGTGAAGAACAAGAAGATAGCATTCAATAATTATAAAAAAACTCTGAGTGAAGAAGATAGACAAGCCTATAAGATTAGGCAGAAAGAGGCAAAGCAATTTATAAGAGCTTCCAAAGCACACGCAGAAGAGAAAATAGCTCAGTCAGTAAAAAAGGGGGACAAAATATTTTTTAGATACATAAACGAGAAAAGAAAAGTAAAACAAGGATTAGTTAGATTAAAAACAAAGGAAGGAAGGTATGTAGAAGAGGATAAAAGTCTCGCTGACTGCCTCAATGAATATTTTTGTTCAGTCTTTGCAGAAGAAAAGGAAGGAAAGGGACCTCAGTTAGGAGAGAACACTAAAGAGACATTTACATATGAGTTAACAGAGGAGGAGGTTCTAAAGCAGCTGTCTAAAGTAAAGACAAATAAGTCAATGGGGCCTGATGGGATCCATCCTAAATTATTAAAAGAGCTCAGTGATGTAATAGCAAAACCGTTAACAGATTTATTTAACCAATCCTTGTTAACAGGAGTCGTCCCAGAAGACTGGAAATTAGCAAATGTTGTGCCCATTTACAAGAAGGGTAGTAGGGAGGAATCGGGGAACTATAGGCCATTTAGTCTTACGTCAGTAGTGGGGAAATTAATGGAAACCATGTTAAAGGAAAGGATTGTTGAACATCTAAAAACACATAGATTACAGGATCAGAAACAACATGGGTTTACCTCAGGGAGATCATGCCAAACTAATCTTATTGATTTTTTTGATTGGGTAACAAAAATAATAGACATAGGTGGTGCAGTAGACATTGCTTATTTAGATTTCAGTAAGGCTTTTGATACTGTTCCGCATAGAAGGCTTATCAATAAATTGCAATCTTTGAACTTGGATTCCAATATTGTTGAATGGATTAGGCAGTGGCTGAGTGACAGACAACAGAGGGTTGTGGTAAATGGAGTTTATTCGGCGCAAGGTCTTGTTACCAGTGGGGTACCTCAGGGGTCAGTACTTGGACCCATTCTCTTTAATATTTTTATTAGTGATATTGCAGAAGGTATTAATGGAAAAGTATGTCTTTTTGCTGATGACACAAAAATTTGCAACAGGGTTGACGTTCCTGGAGGGATCAGCCAAATGACAAATGATTTAGGTAAACTAAAAAAATGGTCGGAGTTGTGTCAATTGAGTTTTAATGTGGATAAGTGCAAGATAATGCACCTGGGACGTAAAAAGCCAAGGGCTGAATATAGAATATTTGATACAGTCCTAACCTCAACATCTGAGGAAAGGGATTTAGGGGTCATTATTTCAGAGGATCTAAGGGTAAGTAGTCAATGTAATAGAGCAGCAGGAAATGCTAGCAGAATGCTTGGTTGTGTAGGGAGAGGTATTAGCAGTAGGAAAAGGGAAGTGCTCATGCCACTGTACAGAGCACTGGTGAGACCTCACTTGGAGTACTGTGTGCAGTACTGGAGACCGTATCTCCAGAAGGATATAGACATCTTAGAGAGAGTTCAGAGAAGGGCTACTAAAATGGTGTACGGCTTGAAGGAGAAAAGTTACCAGGAAAGGCTTAATGATCTTAACATGTACAGCTTGGAAAAAAGACGAGACAGAGGAGATATGATAGAAACATTTAAATACGTAAAGGGAATCCACAAGGTAGAGGAAGGGAGTATATTTAAAAGGAAACAAAATAGCAAAACAAGAGGACATAGTCTTAGATTAGAGGGGCAAAGGTTTAAAAGTAACATCAGGAAGCATTATTTTACTGAGAGGGTGGTGGATACATGGAACAGCCTTCCAGTTGAAGTGGTAGAGGCCAAAACAGTAATTGAATTTAAGTAAGCATGGGATAGGCATAAGGCTATCCTAAACAAAAGATAAATCCAGGTTAAGTATCCATGTAATTGGGCAGACTAGATGGGCCGAAAGGTTCTTATCTGCCGACATTTTTCTATGTTTCTATGAATAGATTAAAGGAAAACCATTTACCGTCATTTGAAATGTCTTTTTTTTTTTTAATGATTCTATACATCCTACAAATCCGCCACTTCACGGGTAGGTTATGGGGACCTCATAGGCATGATATTTAAAGAAATTTTTCATTTTTATTCTTAACCTTTATTTCATGGAAAACTCCTTTAAAAATGTTTTTTTTTTAACTTTTTGTCCTTGTTTCCTGTCCCCCAGGGCACTACCCAGACCCCCATACACCTTTTATGGCAAATATCTAGCATATATGCCCTCTTGGAGGGCACTCTAAATATCAAACTTTCGGGTCCCATTGACTTACATTGAGTTTGGTTCGTGTTCGAGTTCGAATTTGAACTTTTGAAATTGTTCGAGTTCGAATGCGAACCGAACACAGGGGTGTTTGGCTCATCCCTAGTTATTATCTGATACTTTATATATAACCTAACGATCATCCACACTTGTGTATATACTCATCACTTTTGGTGTAGTTATTTATTTATTAGAACCATAAATGCCCAATTTTTGCTCTCTAGCTTTAAAGAGGTACCTGGCCCTCACTATCTATTTAAGTTAGTTGTTCATATAAATCATTTACTCTTGATACTCCTTCATGATTCCGTGTATTTTTACTATAACCATGGTTCTTATCATGGATAAACCATTTTGATATCGAGGTCACACGTTAGGTCCCTATATATGGGGTAAAACTGAAACCTTCATTAATTCCAGCCGGACTTAAAGTATTAAACTGGTAAATCCAAACACATTCTCTTCTTCTTAATTGGAGATCATAATCTCCTTGTCTTTGTGATCTCAAAACTTTCTCGACTCTACAAAACCTTAAGGTCCCTATTACGCTCCTGGTGTTAAAACGCAAGTGCAGGGGAGGAAAAACTGCGCCCTCAGTTTCCCCCCTTGCGCCCGCGTTTTAATGCCAGATTACAATGCAGGCGCAAAAAATGCTGCTTGCATTGTTAGCGAGCGTTAAAAATCAGGATGCGCGCGCCAGCGCTGGGCGCAGCCGCTCGTACTCTCTCCCCCTATTGAGCTCCCCTCTGCCGGTCAAGTGACCATTCGGATCTCGCATCGCGAGATCCAGCTGGTCGGCGTAGGGATATGCAGGGAAAGACGGAGGGGGCTTTTCCCCCCCGTCTTTTCCTGCTCCCGCCGGCCGGAGGAGGCGACCGGAGCCGCGGTCCTCGCCGCGGGAGAGAGGGTAAGTATGGGATTTTTTATTTTTTATTTTTAAGCTGGTGTTAACGGATAATGCACCAGCGGAATCCGTTAACACCAGGTCCTGGCTCTGGTTATCTTTTCATTGACCAGTGCCAGGCGTTAATCAGTGCTGGTACATTGTAATACCAGCGCTGATTAACACTTTGCTCTCCCCATGTTAAGTATAGGGAGCGCAAAGTGCAGTGACCTCGCGCTGAACAGTGTGAGGTCCCAAACGCAAACGGTTTTTTAACCCGTTTGCGTTTGGATTGTAATATGCGGTAGATACCACAGCTAACGGTAGCGCTCATGCAGGTGAATGCTACCGTTAGCGTGAAGAATGTAATAGGGGCCTAAAGCATTTAAGTCGTTTTTATGCTGTTGCTGTACATGTCTAGCAATTGGAGTTTCTAACAGGTTTAGAATTGAACGAACATGCTCAAGAATTCTTGTTTGAAAGGTCTAAAAGTTTTGCCAACATAAAGCATTACATATTTGTATATAATTGCATACACTAATCCCTTAGTATTGCAATTGAAAAAAGACTTAATTTGAAATTCAGTGTTTCCATGGAGTCCTTAAAAATTACTGAAAGCCGACACAACCAAAGTATCGAAACCAACGGTTTGAAATTGCCAAAGGCAAGTCACTGTCTGTCATTGGATGACTAATTTTAATGAATAAAGAGTTAATTTTAACTATGTATGAATAAAGGTAATGTTTTAATAATACAAAAGGAGGGATATTTCCTCGAGCTGAGGAGTTAACCTATTGCAACCGGTGTTCAGTCACCTTATCCCGTTTGTAAGTTCTCATACCCGGGGGAGGGTTTCTATACCTACTTCGGTATTTTCACAATAAATTATATGGATTGGGGACAACGGGGTATAAGGTCACCGTAGCTTCATTAACCGCCCTTAAATCTTAGACAGGACAGTACTCCTGAGTCCCTTCTTTTTGTACTGGCAATAACGGTGTATTCCATGGCGACACACAAAATTTCAATATCCCGTGAACTTTCAGTCTTTGTAGATGTATTTGGATATTTTGTTTGGCTTTCTGTGGAATGTGATACTGTCTTAGAGCCACAGGCGTTGCGCCAGGTTTCAGATCAACATAATTTTCCAATTGACAATCGTGGTTACAATTATCACAAATTCCTAAAATTTAACTTTTAATAAGTCTACATTCTAAAACGAAATCAATTTGAGAAAAGGAGAGTTACCTCCTAATGGTGAACACCCTTAAAAACACACACAATTGAACAAATAGGGTATGATAATTTTATCTTGCTAAATTTGAACAATATTATTCCCAAAATTTATCTCTGTTTCTAATTAATTCAAAGGACAACCCTCATGGGTTAATGGATATGGAAGAATACAGAGGGAAGAAAAACATTGTTTAAACAGTTTAGGGTATAATACCTTGCTAAACTTTTCCCAGAATTCACAATGCCTTCCCAAAAGGTCTCTGTTTTTAAATAGCTCAGGAAACAACCTTCAAGGGTTGATAGATATACAAAAATACGGAGAGAAGAACAGCTTGGTCTATCTTAATATCAACAACATAGGACCAAATGTAAAGCGCGCTCACCCTCAGTTTGTTATAGAATGGAAAATTCAGGTAAAAAAAGATCCCCTAAAACTGTTGCCTTCGTTACAACAAAGGTGCTTGCAATTAGCAGACAGGGTATAATTTGGTTAATTTTGCCAATTTTGCCTTGCTTGGTTTCATGCAGCTTGCAATTATTCTCAAATCACTGATCTCTATTTCTAGATACAGTGGCAAGAAAAAGTATGTGAACCCTTTGGGATTACGTGGAGTTTTGCATGAATTGGTCATAAAATGTGCTCTGATCTTCATCTAAGTCACAACAATTTGAAAAACACAGTCTGCCTAAAATAATACAACACGAACATTATATGTTTTCATGTGTTTATTGAACAGAACATGTAAACATTCACAGTGCAGGATGGAAAAGTATGTGAACCCCTAGCCTAATGACATCTCTAAGAGCTAATTGGAGCCAGGAGTGAGCCAACCTTGAGTCCAATCGGTGTGATATTATTGGATGTGTTGCTGAAAGCTTTCCTTCCCTTTAAAAACACACACCAGTTTTGGGTTTACTGGTTTCAAGAAGCACTGCCTGATGTGAACCATGCCTCGCAGAAAAGAGCTCTCAGAAGACCTACAATCAAGAATTGTTGACTTCCATGAAGCTGGAAAGGGTTACAAAAGTATCTCCAAAAGCCTTGATGTTCATGTGTCCACGGTAAGACAGACTGCCTACAAATGGAGAAAGTTCAGCACTGTTGCTACTCTCCCTAGGCGTGGTCGTCCTGTAAAGATGACTGCAGGAGCCCAGCGCAGAATGCTTAATGAGGTAAAGAAGAATCCTAGAGTGTCAACTAAAGACTTACAGAAATCTCTGGCACATGCTAACATTTTTGTTGACACATCTACAAAAAGGAAAACATTAAACAAGAATGGAGTACATGGGAGGACACCACAGAGGAAGCCATTGCTGTCCAAAAAGAATATTGCAGCACGTTTGAAGTTTGCAAAAGAGCACCTGGATGTTCCACAGCACTACTTGCAAAATATTCTGTGGACAGGTGAAACCAAAATTGAGTTGTTTGGAAAAAACACACAACACTATGTGTGGAGAAAAAAAGGCACAGCACACCAACATCAAAACTTCATCCCCACTGTAAAACATGGCGGAGGGAGCATCATGGTTTGGGGCTGCTTTGCTGCCTCTGGGCCTGGACGGATTATTATCATTGATGGAAAAATGAATTCCAGAGTTTATCAAGACATTTTGCAGGAAAACGTAAGACCATCTGTCTGCCAGCTGTAGCTCCGCAGAGGATGGGTGATGCAACAGGACAATGACCCAAAGCATACAAGTAATTCAACAAAAGAATGGCTTCAACAAAACAAAATACGCCTTCTGGAGTGGCCCAGTCAGAGTCCTGACCTCAACCTGATTGAAATGCTGTGGCATGACCTTAAGAGAGCGATTCACACAGACATCCGAAGAATATTGCTACACTGAAACAGTTTTGTGAAGAAGAGTGGTCCAAAATTACTCCAGATCGTTGTGCAGGTCTGATCTGCAACTACGGGAAATGTTTGGTTGAGGTTATTGCTGCCAAAGGAGGGTCAACCAGTTATTAAGTCCACATACTTTTTCCACCCTGCAATGTGAATGTTTACATGTTCTGTTCAATAAAAACATGAAAACATATAATGTTTGTGTTGTATTATTTTAAGCAGACTGTGTTTTTCAAATTGTTGTGACTTAGTTGAAGATCAGAGCACATTTTATGACCAATTCATGCAAAACTCCACGTAATCCCAAAGGGTTCACATACTTTTTCTTGCCACTGTAAGTCAGAAATCCAACCTTCGTGGGCTGGGGAATATAGGACAGTAGAGAGAAGAGAAAAAGCATCTGCAATAAATTCAACCAGCAAAAAGGCACAAGAGTGGAAAATCCAGGTCAAAAAAGATCCCCTAAATCTGCTTCGTTACAACAAAGGAGCTTGCAATTAGCAGACAGGGTATAATTTGATTAATTTGGCCAATTTTGCCTTGCTTGGTTTCATGCAGCTCGCAAATATTCTCAAATCACTGATCTCTATTTCTGGATAAGTCAGAAATCCAACCTTCGTGGGTTGGGGAATATAGGACAGTAAAAGAAGAGAAGTATCTGCAGTAAATTCACCAGCAAAAAAGGCACAAAATTAGTGGGCGCTCCCCATCATTTTGTTGTTATAAGATATAATTAATAAATGAATATCATGCAGGAACCCTAAATCTGTTTGCGTCGTTCAAGCAAGTATATTCATACCGGTATACAGTCAGGTCCAGAAATATTGGGACATCGACACAATTCTAACATCTTTGGCTCTATACACCACCACAATGGAGTTGGAATGAAACAAACACAATGTGCTTTAACTGCAGACTGTCAGCTTTAATTTGAAGGTATGTACATCCAACTCAGGTGAACGGTGTATGACTTATAGCAGTTTGCAGATGTGCCTCCTACTTGTTAAGGGACCAAAAGTAATGGGACAGAATAATAATCATAAATCAAACTTTCCCTTCTTAATACTTGGTTGCAAATCCTTTGCACTCCATCACATCCTGAAGTCTGGAACGCATAGACATCACCAGACGCTGGGTTTCATCCCTGGTGATGCTCTGCCAGGCCTCTTCTGCAACTGTCTTCAGTTCCTGCTTCTTCTTGGGGCATTTTCCCTTCAGTTTTGTCTTCAGCAAGTGAAATGCATGCTCAATGGGATTCAGGTCAGGTGATTGACTTGGCCATTGCATAGCATTCCACTTCTGTCCCTTCATAAACTCTTTGGTTGCTTTTGCAGTATGCTTTGAGTCATTGTCCATCTGCACTATGAAGCACCGTCTAATGAGTTCTGCAGCATTTGTCTGAATGTGAGCAGATAATATTGGCCGAAACACTTCAGAATTCATCCTGCTGCTTTTGTCAGCAGTCACATCATCAATAAATACAAGAGAACCAGTTCCATTGGCAGCCATACATGCCCACGCCATGACACCACCACCACCATGCTTCACTGACGAGGTGGTATGCTTAGGATCATGAGCAGTTCCTTTCCTTCTCCATACTTTTCTCTTCCCATCACTCTGGGACAAGTTGATCTTGGTCTCATCTGTCCATAGGATCTTGTTCCAGAACTGTGAAGACTTTGTTAGGTGTTGTTTGGCAAACTCTAAGCTGGCCTTCCTGTTTTTGAGGCTCACCAATGGTTTACATCTTGTGGTGAACCCTCTGTATTTACTCTGGTGAAGTATTCTCTTGATTGTTGACTTTGACACACATACACCTACCTCCTGGAGAGTGTTCTTGATCTGGCCAACTGTTGTGAAGGGTGTTTTCTTCACCAGGGAAAGAATTCTTCATTCATCCACCACAGTTTTTTTCTGTGGTCTCCCAGGTCTTTTGGTGTTGCTGAGCTCACCGGTGCATTCCTTCTTTTTGAGAATGTTCCAAACAGTTGTTTTGGCCACGCCTAATGTTCTTGCTATCTCTCTGATGGGTTTGTTTTGTTTCTTCAGCCTAATGATGGCTTGCTTCACTGATAGTGGAGGCTCTTTGGATCTCATCTTGATAGTTGACAGCAACAGATTCCAAATGCAAATAGCACACTTAAAAATGAACTCCGGGCCTTTTATCTGCACATTGTAAATGGGGTAATGAGGGAATATCACACACCCTGGCCATGGAACAGCTGAGAAGCCAATTGTCCCATTGTCCCACTGAAGATAGATGCAGTAGAGGCCTGGCAGAGCATCACCAGGGATGAAACCCAGCGTCTGGTGATGTCTATGCGTTCCAGACTTCAGGCTGTGATTGACTGCAAAGCATTTGCAACCAAGTATTAAGAAGGGAAAGTTTGATTTATGATTATTATTCTGTCCCTTAACAAGTGGGAGGCACATCTGCAAACTGCTGTAAGTCCTACACCGTTCACCTGAGTTGGATGTACATACCCTCAAATTAAATCTGACAGTCTGCAGTTAAAGTACATTGTGTTTGTTTCATTCCAACTCCATTGTGGTGGTGTATAGAGCCAAACATGTTAGAATGGTGTCGATGTCCCAATATTTCTGGACCTGACTGTATATACTCGAATACTCAACATGTTTCGCTACTTTCTCGTAGTGTCATCAGGAGTTGTGGAGTGTTCTACGTGTAAAACAAGAATGGACATCCTTAAAAGGCTCCTAGATTTTTATACCTTTCCTCATTTCCTAGATTAAACACAGTTGTGTGGGTCATATGGCACTCAAGCCGCCCATTAGATTTTCATTGGTGTATTTGTATGATTGACAGTTCTTATTGCCAATGTTATTAATTCATTTAAATTACTAACTCAAGGTAAACCTTCCTCTCCTCTAAAATGTTCTTTAAGCACAGTAAATGAGGGCCTCCATTGTTAGATTTTAACTTTTCCACCAAGACCACTATATGTGTATTTACATATAGACTCTCTTTGTTATCGTTGGTGATCTTTGGTTCGAGATCAGAATCAGTGGGGAGGGGCAGGTGACAAGGAATACAGCGCTGTAAGAAGAATCTCCATGGTCTCGTTATTCTCAGTATCTATTGGACTAATCTCATCACGTGTCCCCGTGTTTTTGCGTACATGCGTTTTCAATATCCTTACTGGCTCTAAGTCAGAAAACGAAACTAAAAAGAAACGTTTCGATCTAAACGTGTTTGTACGCATGTGTATGAGGGTCCAATGTAAACTGAAACCGAAACCAAAGGATTTTAAACTCAGAATCTTCCTAACTGGAACATGTTATCAGCGCTTAATCTCTTTCCGTCGGCCACCCTACAAATTCCCCATGTACATGTTATTTTGCATCTGTTCTTTAAAATGTCATATATTTAAGAGTTTGTAACTCTGGTGTATAAATTTTGTAAGATCATATCTCTGATGTTATTTTACCCTCTTCAAATAAATGTGAATGAAAATTATAAAGCAAAATCCTTCATATTGACATTCCATCAGCTGTACTTATGTTTATGTGTATCTCACCATCCACATAGCTAAAAAGTATATATATTGAATTCAAAACAACATATACTTTATGATTTTTTTACAAAAGATCACAGATTAGGCTACAAGAAGGATGTATATGTGAAGCCTTCATTAAGACCTTTGGGGCTAAGTGTTTGTAATTTATTTATGCACCATGCTTCTTTTTGTTGTAATTTTTTATCTAGATCGCCCCCTCTTTCAGTTGGAGTAATTTGATCGATTACCAAAAATCTGACCTGATCTGATTTATTTTCGTGACATATACGTAAATGTCTCGAGATGGGGGTTTCTCTTAGACAGCGTACTGATCTAATATGTTCAAGTATCCTTACACATAATTGGCGGATGGTTTTGCCCACATAAAGAAGTCCACGATTACACTGTAATAAATAAATGACTCCTTCAGATTTGCAACTAAATGATATTTTGACTTTATAGTTGTTTTGATTGATGCTATCATTAAA
Organism: Leptobrachium leishanense; assembly: GCA_009667805.1. Taxonomy (NCBI): domain Eukaryota; kingdom Metazoa; phylum Chordata; class Amphibia; order Anura; family Megophryidae; genus Leptobrachium; species Leptobrachium leishanense. Next base: position 201,705,112 of record CM019067.1, read on the forward strand.
GGTGTGGATGGTCAGATCAACATACACTGGGGGAATATTAACTGCTAAGCAGGCGAGTTGTCCTCCGCCCACACTCCGGGACTGCCCAGTAGTAGTGTGTATGGGTCTGGTGCAACCGGCACGGTTGGTGCTGTGCACCATTCTGCTTCTCTGGGCATAATCACTGCAATCTTTATTGTTTGGGCCTCTAGGCTGGCCGAGTTATGCTGCCGAACAGAGCCGAACGACCCCCGAGTTCGGTTCGGGCCCGAACCCGAATTTTTCCAAATGTTCGGGTCCGAACCCGAACCCCATGCAAGTCAATGGGGCTGAAAATTCGGTTTTTAGAGTGCCCTCCAAGAGGGCATATATGCTAGATATTTGCCATAAAAGGTGTATGGGGGTCCGGGTAGTGCCCTGGGGGACAGGAAACAAGGACAAAAAGTTTTAAAAAAAACATTTTTAAAGGGATAGTGAGTTTTCCATGAAATAAGGGTTAAAAATAAAATCGAAAAATTCCTTCAAATATCGTGCCTAGGAGGTCCCCATAACCTGTGAAGTGGCGGATTTCTAGGATGTATAGAAACACTAAAAACAAAAAAAATACGTTTCAAAAGATGGTTAATGCTTTTCCTTTAATCTATCCATAAACAACTGCTTGGGGCGGCAGTCTGTATGAAAAGAGGAGACATTTTCGGACTCGCAGAAAAAGTTTACTGATTTTTTTGGCTAAATTATTGTGAAACTTATGCAGGCTTTGGATGAAAGTAACAATAGGTGCTTCAAAATTGGTCCTTTAGCATCCCCAAAAGTGCCGTCACACCGTAACCCCTCTGAGGATATGAATCTGATACAGGCGTCAGTGGCAGTGCACCCAACTATTGTGCTTTTGGTGCCAGGCCAGCAAGTACTATCATACAGTAACCCCTCTGTGGTATTGTGGAAGAATTCAGGGGTGGACCATGTGGTCATATATTGAAAAGATATGAATCTGGTCAAGGCGTCAGTGCACCCAGATATTCTGCCTTTGGTGGCAGACTGCCAGGCCAGCAAGTACAATCATACAGTAACCCCTCTGTAGTATTGTGGAAGAATGCAGGGGTGGACCATGTGGTCCTATATTGAAAAGTGTTTTTTTTAATCTGTTAATGGGCGTCAGTGCACCCAGATATTGTGCCTTTGGTGCCAGGCCAGCAAGTATCATCATACAGTAACCCCTCTGTAGTATGGTGGAAGAATGCAGGGGTGGACCATGTGGTCCTATATATTAAAAAGATATGATTCTGGTAAAGGCGTCAGTGCACCCAGATATTGTGCCTTTCATGGCAGCTAGTGCCTTCACACCGTAACCCTTTTGTGGTATTGTGGAAGAGTGCAGGGTTGGACCCTGCGGTACCAAAAAAAATTAAAATGATATAAATCTGGCACAGGTGTCAGTGAAGCCAAATATTGCGCCTTTCATGGCAGCAAGTGCATTCACACCGTAACCCTTTTGTGGTATTGTGGAAGAGCTCAGTGCTGGATGTTTTTTGAATGCAGAAGACATCCCCGATCTATTCCGTTACGTCAGCATCAGGGGGTTGATAGCTGCTGATCCAGGACTGATTCATTTTTATAAATGTCAGCCGGTCTACAGAGTCGGTGGACAGATGCACTCTTTTGTCTGTGACAAAACCTCCAGCGGCACTGAACGTCCTTTCAGAAAGCACGCTGGATGAAGGGCAACCTAGTAGCTGCATAGCATATTGGCTAAATTCTGGCCAGTGATCCAATCTCAACACCCAGTAAGCCAGTGGATCATCTGCTGGAAAGGTATCCAGGTCTGCCCTTGCCCCTAGGTAGTCCGGCACCATATGGTGAAGACACTGGCAATGAGTGCCTACATTTGACGTCCCTGGGCGTCATGGACTAAAAAAATAAAAAAATGCATCAGTCAAGCGGCCCTGGCCTTCACCACTATTCCTCTGATCATCCGCAGCCTCAGAAGCACTTGTGTCAGCACTTGGTAATCTACCATTGCCTGGAAAGGTGTTTCACAAGTGTCGCTTTAGAGCGTCCTCAAGTTTTTTCATCCTGTGCTCCCTCTGTGCGGGCAGGATGATCTCTGCAACTTTACCCTTGTATCGTGGATCAAGAAGGGTTGCCAACCAGTAATGATTCCTCTCCTTGATAGCACAAATCCTGGGGTCCTTTAGCAGGCTTTGCAATATTAGGGAGCCCATGCAGCGTAGGCTGGAGGTGGCATTAGCTTCCGAGTCTTCCTGGTCAATGAGGATGACTGTATCGTGCACTTCCTCCTCCCAGCCACGCACCAGCCCTTCTGTTTCTGGGCACACGAAACCCTCCCTTGAGGAATCCCCACCTTCAATGCCCCCCACTACTTAAATATTCCTCCTCTTCCTCCTCCTGTCTGATCTGAGTAGGACCCGCTGGAATGCTGTCTGCGGAAAGACTGGGGCCTTGAGAGCTAGGGAAGGCCTTCTCTTCCTCCCGCTGCTCTGCCTCTAGAGCCACATCTATAATTCCCTGCAGAGTGTGCTCCAGCAGGAACACTAAAGGAATTGTGTCACTGATGCATGCACTGTCCCTGCTCACCATCCTCATTGCCTCCTCAAATGGTGACAGTACAGTGCATGCATCCTTGATCATCAGCCACTGCGGGGGGGGAAAACCAAGTTGACCTGAACCTGTCCTTGTGCCATACTCACACAGGTACTCGTTGATGGCCCTCTGCTGCTTGTGCAAACGCTGCAGCATTGCTAATGTCGAGTTCCACCTGGTGGGCATGTCAGAGATCAGGCGGTTTGTGGGAAGGTGGAATTCTCTTTGAATTTCTGCCAGGCGAACGCTTGCTGGGAATGACCGTCTGAAGTGGCTGCAGACTTTTCTGGCCTGGCTGAGAAGCTCTGGCAGCCTGGGTACTTGGTTAGGAAATGCTGTACCACTAGATTTAGGACGTGTGCTAGGCATGGTACATGCGTCAATTTACCCTTGCGTAGGGCGGAGAGAAGGTTGCTGCTATTATCACAAACGATCATTCCCAGCTCAAGCTGGCGTGGTGTTAACCATCTCTGCACCTGCCCCTGCAGAGCTGACAGAATTTCTGGCCCGGTGTGGCTCTTGTCCCCTAAACAAACCAGCTCAAGCACAGTATGGCATCTTTTTGCTTGAGCCATTGCGTAGACCCTGTCAGGCGTCGGTTTAACTGACACTTCGCCTGAGACAGAGAAGGAGGAGGAGGAGGAGGAAGAGGGAGAGGTGGTGGTGGTGGTGGAGCAGACAGACCTCATACAAGCAGCTTTCTGGAGGCGTGGTGGATGAACAAGCTCCAGCACAGAGCCCCGTCTTGGATCCCTCCCAGCTGCAATCAGAGTTACCCAGTGTGCCGTGAAGGAAATGTAACGACCCTGTCCATGCTTGCTGGACCACGTGTCTAAAGTCACATGCACCTTGTTGCTGACTGCCTTTCCCAATGACTGAATAACATTGTCTTCCACGTGCTGGTATAGTGCTGGAATGGTCTTGTGTGAAAAGTAATGGCATTTTGGAACCTGCCACTGTGGTACAGCACATTCAGCAAATTCACGGAAGGGAGCAGAGTCCACCAGCTGGAAAGGCAGCAGCTGCAATGCGAGTAATTTTTCTAAGCTGGCATTTAGACGCTGTGCTTGGGGATGGTTGGGACTATATTTTCTCTTACGTTGCAGCAGCTGCGGCAGCGTAATCTGACTGCGTAAATCTTCAGCTGCTGGGAGGATGTCACATTGTGAGGAAGGACCTGGTACATACATTACTGTAGCATCATCCCTGTTAGTGGAGGTTGTAGGCAATGACATGGCAGGACATACAGTGGGGGTAGAGACAGATGAGGAGGAGGAGGACCTACGCAAAGTTTTGCACGAACGGGATGCGTGGCGGGTGGTCATATGTCGCCTCAAGCACGTGGTATCCAAGTGTCCAGTGTTTATCCCACGCTTCAGCCTCCTCTGACATAGATTACAAATAGCAATGGTGGGGTCTGCTGCACATTTCTTAATGAACTCACAGACAGCAGAGTTCCTGCATGTGTTCTTTGAGACAACAGTGCTCTGCACCTGAGCAGCTCTTACATCTGATGCCTTGGACTGGCTAGTGCTACGGTTGGTCACAGAGGATGTTGTGCCTCGTGTTTGCTGTGCCTCCTCCTCCTCCTCCCCCGATTCCTCTGTTCGATCTGGCACCCAGGTGGAGTCAGTGACCTCATCATCGTTGTCATCTTCACCCCCTATCTCCTCGTCACTGGAGATAACTTGGCAGTATGCTGCAGCTTCTGGGGCAACATGAGTGCCAGTTATTTGTGTGTCATCACTGGCACCCCCTTCCTCTAGGTTGATTATACTCCCTTGCTCAACCTCAGAGATTGAATCAGAGCACTGTACTTGCTGCGCATCCTCAAGCAGCATGTCATTGTCATTGTAGTCAAACAATTCAGCTGACTCCTCCATGTGTGATAGCGAGGCTACGGCAGGAGTAGCTGTGGACATGGAGGCTGCATTAGATGCTTTGGCAGCTGAGGTGGACTGTAAAGCACTAGAAGCCTGGCTGGCAGAGGACTTGGAGGATGAGGATGGCCTGGCTAGCCAATTCACCAAATCCTCTGTATGTTGCTCCAGGTTAAGAAGACGGCCAGCACCAGTTATAAAGGACAAGCGTGCCCCTGCAGAGGATGCACTACGTCCACCACGACCAGAGGCACAGCCTCCTGACACAGGGGCTGCTTGCCCTCTTATCTGTGTCTGGGAGCGTCTGCCTGTCCTTTTTGTTCTTTCAGACATGGTGAGTGATATATAGATTAAATATATACATAACTCTGATTCAACTCTGGTATAAAGATTAAAGATTTACAGAACTCTGGTATAACTCAGTGAGACACCCTGATAGCTGGCAACAGTGACAAGACACAGATTACAATTCGCAGGAACCTCCTAAAATGCAGTGAGACCCTTTGATGGGTGGCAGTGAAACCTCTTATAAATCAGTGAGACCCTTTTATGGGTGGCAGTGAAACCTCTTATAAATCAGTGAGACCCCTTGATGGGTGGCAGTGAAGCCTCTTATAAATCAGTGAGACCCTTTGATGGGTGGCAGTGAAACCTCCTATAAATCAGTGAGACCCTTTGATGGGTGGCAGTGAATCCTCCTATAAATCAGTGAGACCCTTTGATGGGTGGCAGTGAAACCTCTTATAAATCAGTGAGACACTTTGATGGGTGGCAGTGAAACCTCATATAAATCAGTGAGACCCTTTGATGGGTGGCAGTGAAACCTCATATAAATCAGTGAGACCCTTTGATGGGTGGCAGTGAAACCTCTTATAAATCAGTGAGACCCCTTGATGGGTGGCAGTGAAACCTCCTATAAATCAGTGAGACCCCATGATGGGTGGCAGTGAAACCTCCTATAAATCAGTGAGACCCTTTGATGGGTGGCAGTGAAACCTCCTATAAATCAGTGCGACCCTTTGATGGGTGGCAGTGAAACCTCTTATAAATCAGTGAGACCCCTTGATGGGTGGCAGCCAGTGAGAACACATGGATTATAACAGTTCGGGGGGGGGGTTTTCCGCCCCTGGACTGCGGTGTGGTAATATCGCCACTGAGAATCTACATTTTGTAGAAATTACTGAGCCCCAAAATACTGCGTGGCACTGGCTGTGTGATAAGACACAGATCACTTAAATTCCCAAATATTTTGTAAAAATTATAGTGAGCCCCAAAATACTGCGTGGCACTGGCTGTGTGATAAGACACAGATCACCTCAATTCACAAATGTTTTGTAGAAATTAGTGAGCCCCAAAATACTGCGTGGTACTGGCTGTGTGACAAGACACAGATCACCTCAATTCACTAATATTTTGTAGAAATTATAGTGAGCCCCAAAATACTGCATGGCACTGGCTGTGTGACAAGACACAGATCACCTCAATTCACAAATGTTTTAAAGAAATTAGTGAGCCCCAAAAAAACTTGCTGGCTGTTTGACAAGACACAGAAGATCACCTCAATTCACAAATGTTTTAAAAAAATTAGTGACCCCAAAAAAACTTGCTGGCATAGTGACCAGACAAACATCACCTCAATTCCCTGATATTTTGTAGAAATGAGACCCCCCAGACCCCCCCCCCCAGTAGCGTGGCAGGCCGGCAGTAACAACACACACCAATCTCCTCTGAAATTTCCTCTGAAATGCGTGCAGAATCGGCGCGTGGAAACGTTATATAGTGTGCTGCGAGACTTAGCTCTGTGAGCCCATGATTGGGCAAAATTTGCCCAATCAGGACTCTGAGCGGTGATTTGCATACTGTTGAACCTGAAATGGGTGTAGTGTCAGTATGGCGCCACTAGATGGCTCTATTGGCATAGGCAGGAAAAATAAAAGGAAATGGACTGTATATAAAAAACTAAAAATAAGAAGGAGACTCACTCCGTGAGAGGACTGTATTGACCAGAAATAGAATAAAAAGGATAAAAATTTAATATTAAGCAAAAAATACACATGGAACCACAAAAAAATTTGACATCCGTGAACTTACAAAGGACGTGACTAAATAGTAAAATGTGTACTGCAAGAAGAAAAAAAAAAACACAAACAATAAGATCAAACAGTGTTAAATGTAATGCACTCTGCAAAAATATATGATTTGTAGGTAGCTCTAAGGCTAAAACACCACAGATATGGGCTGTACACAATTAGTGAGCAAGGTGCTCTATAAAGGGCGTGGTAATTGGTCCAGGAAATAAGGCACAGTGCTTGATCCTTGTGCTGCAGTTAAAATACTAAGCAAAATACAATAAATAAGTGAAAAAAAAACACATTTATTCCTTTAAGTCCATAAAAACGAATAAAACAATTAAAAGGTGAAAAAAGGAAGTGAACAGAAAAAATTGAATAAAAGATAGTGTGTATAAAAATAGTCCATACATAAGAAAAAAGCTGTTTATACTGGCCAGATTCGAGATGCAGCAGCCAGGCTGTCCAAACAAACGGCAAATCCCCAAAACCGTTTAGGTATAAAGATGCAGGTTACAGAGCTGGTGTCCGGCGCTAGCACTCACAATCTTCAGTTTCAATAAAAGATATTCAGCCAGGGATCGAGTCCTCAATGAAACAGTTGATGGAGGTGAAAGGAAAAAAGGGAAAAAAATGCAAGGGAGAAATTAAGTGCAGACTGTATCGTCCCAGATAGGAGTGAAAAATAGGAGATATACTCACATATTCTGGTGCCAATTTAAATAAATGGGCACCAAACAGAAGGCAGATCGGTGGATTTAAATCAAGGGGCACCGATTCCCCAACCTCCGGTCCACAAGGCAGGAAACCAGATCCTTAGAAATGTCTATAAGGATCTGGTTTCCTGCCTTGTGGACCGGAAGTTGGGGAATCGGTGCCCATTTATTTAAATCGGCACTAGAATATGTGAGTATATCTCCTATTTTTCACTCCTATCTGGGACGATACAGTCTGCACTTAATTTCTCCCTTGCATTTTTTTCCCTTTTTTCCTTCCACCTCCATCAACTGTTTCATTGAGGACTCGATCCCTGGCTGAATATCTTTTATTGAAACTGAAGATTGTGAGTGCTAGCCCCGGACACCAGCTCTGTAACCTGCATCTTCATACTGTTGAACCTGTCTTGCACCAGACCTGTGGTCAGGTGCAAGGCTGTAGCCAATTACGAGCTTCAGGCCAGTGGGAAAATGCATTGTGGTCCATTGTGATGCATTGTGGTCGAACTTGCTTCGAACACCCGGAAATGTTCGGAGTTCACGATCTACCTGAACAGGCTAAGTTCGGGCCGAACTGCCGAACCCGAACCGCTCATCCCTAATACTTAGCAGATACACCCATTGCACCCATTATAACAGCCTCGTTACCCATTGGTGGTGCGATTGGTTGCGTTACAACAGAATATTCAGCACCTGTGTCAACCATAAAAACCTCATCTTTGTCCCCCACTCTTACAGTGAATGTGGGCTCGTAACTACCGAGTGGGATTGGCCCAGGTCTGTGTCAATATGCACCTTGCCCTTCAAAAGAAGTTCCCGCCAAACCCACAAACCCCAGACCAGCAGCATGATTCCTCTCGTACCTCCCATTTGTTACTTGCTAGTTGATGCTCCCGTATCTGTCTGATCACTGTGCCCCCCATTTTTCTCGAGTAATACGGGGCAGTCCCTACGCCAGTGACCTTCACCTTTACAGACTGTGCACTGATTGCGCCCCAATCCGCTCCAGGGGGTACCCCTGCCTCTGCGCCAGCTCTACCTCTTCCTCTGTCTCCGTCCTGGCCACCTCTACCTCTTCCCATGTTCACGGCTACAACTCTGGTGTTCCCCCTTTGTCTCCATATCTCCTCCTGCTTTTCTTCTAAATCTCTGTTATGATACACTTTATTAGCGATCTCTACTAATTCACTAATCCCTTTGCCCAAGAACCCGTCTATCCTTTGTATCTTGTTGCGTATATCTCTATGTGCTTGGCTCACAAAGGAGGAATTAACTAGCCGTTGATTCTCTGTTGCTTCTGGATCTATCGGGCTGTACATTCTAAATGCATCTAGTAATCTTTCTAAGAATGCACTTGGGGACTCTTTCGGGTCTTGCATTACTTCAGCTATTTTTCCCATATTTGTAGGCTTCTTTCCTCCCGCTTTTTCTCCCATTAATACTGCTGGACTCAGTCTTTGCGATTCAATCCTGTCTGAGCATCTGTGACGTCACAATAAAGTTTGCCTTTCCTGAAGAAACTCGTGTCTAGTCAGTCATTGTCCGCACCGGCCCGGTCTTCTCCCGAATGAGTCAAGTGGATTCCGGTAACATAGGCACCCACTAAGGAAGGATTTTTGGAAACTAAGCCCCTAAGGGGGTGAAAAAGGGGTTGAATATTTTAAACAGGATACCTATAGCTCAAAAACAGAAGATGCTACAGATGTGAAAATCAGTATTCAGATTCGTCTTGAAAAATAAAAAAACTCGTATTTTACCGTTTCTCAAAAATTCGACTGGGGGGGTGAAAAAAGGGGGTTGAATATCTTAAATAGTTTAAACAGGATACCTATATCTTAAAAACAGAAGATGGTACAGACGTGAAAATCGGTATTTAGATTCATCTTGACAAATAAAAAAACTGGTATTTTACCATTTTCTGTAAATTCCTGGGGGGGGGGCAAAAAGGGGGGTTGAATACTTTTATCATAAACGCAAAAGTCCTGACTGACTGATTAACTCATCAACGCCCAGCTGAAACCGTTTAACCTAGGAACGTGAAATTTTGAAGGTGCACGGTTTTTAAGATGTGGGCACCCACTAAGGAAAGATTTTTGGAAACTCCACCCCTAAGGGGGTGAAAAAAGGGGGTTGAATATCTTAAATAGTTTAAACAGGATACCTATATCTTAAAAACAGAAGATGGTACAGACGTGAAAATCGGTATTTAGATTCATCTTGACAAATAAAAAAACTGTTATTTTACCATTTTCTGTATATTCCTGGGGGGGCAAAAAGGGGGGTTGAATACTTTTATCATAAACGCAAAAGTCCTGACTGACTGATTAACTCATCAACGCCCAGCTGAAACCGTTTAACCTAGGAACGTGAAATTTTGAAGGTGCACGGTTTTTAAGATGTGGGCACCCACTAAGGAAAGATTTTTGGAAACTCCACCCCTAAGGGGGTGAAAAATTGGGTTGAATATTTTAAACAGGATACCTATAGCTCAAAATCAGAAGATGTTACAGATGTTAAAATCGGTATTTAGATTCATCTTGAAAAATAAAAAAACACGTATTTTACTGTTTTTAAAAAATCCAATTGGGGGGAGGCGAAAAAAGGGGGTTGAATATTCTAAATATTTTAAACCGGATACCTGTATCTCCGAAACAGAAGATGTTACAGGCCTGAAAATCGGTATTTAGATTTGTCTTGAAAAATAAAACAAACACGTACCATGTTCTGAAAATTCCTTGGGGGGGGCAAAAAGGGGGTTGAATACTTTTATCAGTATACCTATATTTCAAAAACTGAAGATGCTACTGGTGTGAACTTTGGTATTTACAATCTTCGTGAAAAAAAACAAACCTGTTTTTTGCCATTTTCCACAAATCCAATTGGGGGGGTCGGGGGAAAGGGGTCTGAATATTTTTATCATTATACCTATATTTCAAAAACCAAAGATGTTACAGATGTGAAATTTGGTATTTACAATCTTCTTGAAAAATAAAAACAGGTGTTTTACCATTTTCCAAAAATCCAAAGTGGGGGGTGAAAAATAGAGGGGGGCTGAATACTTTTAAACAGGATACCTATATCTCAGAAACAGAAGATGTTACATACGTGAAAATTGGTATTTAGATTTGTCATGAGAAACAAAAAAACACCTATTTTACCATTTTCCAAAAATTCATTGGGAGGGGGGCAAAATGGAGGGTTGAATACTTTTTATCAGTATACCTATATTTCAAAAACCAAAGATGTTACAGGTGTGAAATTTGGTATTTACAATCTTCGTGAAAAAAACAAACATGTGTTTTGACATTTTCCACAAATGCAAATAAGGGGGGGGGGTCGAGGGAAAGGGGTCTGAATACTTTTATCAATATATCTATATTTCAAAAACAAAGATGTTACAGGTGTGAAGTTTGGTAATTTCAATCTTTTGAAAATAAAGAAACACGTGTTTTTCCAATTTCCAAAAATCCAAGTGGGGTAAAAAAAAGGGGTGTGAATACTTTTCAACAGGATACCTACATCTCAAAAACAGAAGATGTTACAGAAGTGAAAATTGGTATTTATATTTTTTTTGAGAAAAACCTATTTTACCACTTTCCAAAAATTCAGTGGGAGGGGGAAAAAAGGGGGGTTGAATGCTTTTATCAGTACCTATATATTTCCAAAAACCAAAGATGTTACAGGTGTGAAATCTGGCACTTACAATCTTCTTGAAAAATAAAAAAACACATGTTTAACATTTTTCAAGAATCCCACGTGGTGGGTGAAAAAAGGGGGGGTTGAATACTTTTCAACAGGATACCTATATCTCAAAAACAGAAGATGTTACAGACGTGAAAATTGGTATTTGGATTCATCTTGAAAATAAAACAACACATATTTTACCATTTTCCAAAAATCCAGTGGGGGGCAAAAAGGGGGATGAATACCTTTATCACTATACCTATATTTCAAAAACCAATGATGTTACAGGTGTGAAATTCAATATTTACAATCTTCGTGCAAAAAAACCCAGGTTTTACCATTTTCTGAAAATCCAGTTAAGGGGGGGTGGGGAAAGGGATGGGAATACTTTTATCAGTATACCTATATTTCAAAAACCAAAGATGTTACAGGTGTAACACGTGTTTTACAATTTTCCAAAAATCCCAAGTGGGGGGGAAAGCGAGGGTTCTACCAAAAAAACTCTTTCTTTTAAAAAACTATTTTAACAAATCCTAAAATCCACGCGAGTGAAGCCGCGGGCAAAAGCTAGTATATATATATGTATGTGTGTAGGAAGCTGGTGTGTGTCTGTGTATGTATGTATATGTTTGGAGGGGGTCCTGGTGTGTGTGCGCCAGTGTGTGTGGGAGTGTCATGGTTTGTGTATACAGAGATGGCCTAGAAAATGCAACACTCAGATCAGACACTTACACCTTTATTCTTCTATTAGTCACGCATCATGTTTCGCAGCCTCCGTATTATACGCTTTATTTTATGACTGTCTCCTTCATGACATTGTCAAAAGGGCAGAATATGGATGCCATTAAAATTTGCCCCCCCCCCCCGGAAAAATTTCTGCGGACGCCCATGCACATACAGACAAGCTGGATCCTGGGCTTCCCAAAAGGTCTCACTTTGGGAAGGTGGCTATGTCAGGCCCCACCTCTGGAGAAATGGTCTTTCCTACACAGTTTGGTAGGGAACATGGTAGATGCCTATGGCACTTGCCATAGAATGTTTGGCGTCCCTTCCAGCACAATTTTGTATTTTACTTTTGTTTTCACATCCAAATAATTTCCTTGTAAGGTACAATACTGCATATTTGGGCTCCTATAGTTAAGTATGACATATTTATTTATTTATTTATAAAAGGATTTTACCAGATTACATATGTATGCTTACCTGCTAGCATCCAGGCAAACCTCTTTTTAAATGAGTAGTTTCTCGGCCCACCACCTTCATTTTCAATTTAAGGGGAAATAAAATATCTTAAGGGGCAGCTGCAAACATAACCAAGGTGTAAAATACAAAGGCATATGTATTTTAACTCTGTATATATACAAGTCTAGAATACTAATGTTTTCACTCAAAATGTTTTTTGTTTTGTACTCAGATTCCTTTACTAAGATTGGGCAGTCCTAATTGCATTCTTTCATATGTAAACACACAAAAATCTTTCAGAAACGGTGGATATTATATTGATAATTCTACAGAAGCCCAGTGTGATAAAATCCAAGAATCTGCTGTCCTTGGCAGGTCAAGGTAAGTTAAACTGAATACCCATTTCTCACATGAAATCCAGCTACATAATTATCCTACAACAGTTTACACAATTTAAATAAGTTTTATTAATCTATTTATTAATATAAGAAGACACAGTGAGCTATATTACAATTTTCGCGTAAAAACTCTAGCACAACGTGGGAATTTGTGTGCCAAGCATTATACATTTACGCGTGTAAATCACACTGGAATTACAATCCTCGTGCGTTTTTTCATCCGTCGATCAATAATGCGTGTAAACCGGACGCAAACAAATGCTTGCGCAGTACCGTCACGCGCAGAAATCAGTGTGTGCACTGTTTTTTTAACGTGGTTCAGCCAATCAGAATCAAGAACCACAATTATCTCACGTTAAGTTTTTGCGCCTGCCAAAGTCAATCTGAGTATATATGCTGCAGCAATAATACATGCACACACAACTTCTGCATTTTATTGGTTTGGTATGAGTAGAATGTGTAACTATACTTTGCTGCAATTTTTTTATGGGCGGGTGTATTTGGGTTTGGCCAGGTTGTTCATATTTGCCATTAACACTAGGGATGAGCTGAACACCCCCGAGTTCAGTTCGCATTCGAACTCGAACTTTTCAAAAGTTCAAATTCGAACTCGAACTCAATACAAGACAATGGGACTCAAAATTCGATTTTTAGAGTGCCCTCCAAGAGGGCATATATGCTAGATATTTTCCATAAAAGGTGTATGGGGGTCCGGGTAGTGCCCTGGGGGCCAGGAAACAAGGACAAAAAGTAAAAAAAAAAAAACGTTTTTAAAGTTTTCCAAGAAATAAGGGTTAAAAATAAAAACGAAAAATTCCTTCAAATATCGTGCCTAGGAGGTCCCCATAACCTGCCCGTGTAGTGGCGGATTTCTAGGATGTATAGAAACATTTGAAAACAATGTCCGGGTCCGGGTAGTGCCCTGGGGGACAGGAAACAAGGACAAAAAGTTTCAAAATAGACGTTTTTAACCCCTTCACTGCTGACGACGTGTGGGACACGTCCTCAGTTACTCCCGCTGTATGCTGAGGAGGACGTGTCCCACACGTCATCAGCTTTGCGGGACCCCCGGCGGAGATACTCACCTCTCTGTCCGGGGTCCTGCGGCGTTCTGACTTAAGCGTCCTCAGACGCTGAAGTCAAGCTCCTCCCGACGTAAATGACGTCATTGCGCTATGCGCAATGACGTCATTTCCAGGCGACCCCCCCCCCAATGCCGGGAGATCACCTGGAAGGGAGGGGGGATCCGTTCGGATCCCTCTCCCTCCCGATTGGGAGGTCCCACAATAAAAGCCAGGCACCGCTTAAAAGGGGAGAGTCTGTTGTGTATAGAGATGCTGATGGGGTTGTGTATAGAGATGCTGATGGGGTTGTGTATAGAGATGCTGTGAGGCTGTGTATAGAGATGCTGTGTATAGAGATGCTGATGGGCAGGGCCGGCCCAAGACATTGTGCTGCCTGGAGCGAAGATGAAATGCTGCCCCCCCCCCAAAAAAAACACGCAGCGTGTATGAGCGTATCACAGTGCACCACAGCAATAAAATTCAAACACTCATACACACCATACATTAGAATTTTCTTGCTGTGGAGCTCTGTAATACAGTAATGTGAGTTGTATATAACTGAACCCAGCGTCACATACCCAGCAGTGCCCAGCGTCACATACCCAGCAGTGCCCAGCATCACATACCCAGCAGTGCCCAGCATCACATACCCAGCAGTGCCAGCATCACATGCCCAGCAGTACCCAGCATCACATGCCCAGCATCACATACCCAGCATTGCCCAGCATCACATACCCAGCAGTGCCCTGCGTCACATACCCAGCAGAGCCCAGCTTCACATGCCCAGCAGAGCAAAGCGTCACATACCCAGCAGTGCCCAGCTTCACATGCCCAGCATGACACATCCAGCAGTGCCCAGCTTCACATGCCCAGCATGACACATCCAGCAGTGCCCAGCATGACACATCCAGCAGTGCCCAGCTTCACATGCCCAGCAGTGCCCAGCATGACATATCCAGCAGTGCCCAGCTTCACATGCCCAGCAGTGCCCAGCGTCATATACCCAGCAGTGCCCAGCATCACATACCCAGCAGTGCCCAGCGTCACATACCCAGCAGGGCCCAGCTTCACATGCCCAGCAGAGCCCAGCGTCACATACCCAGCAGTGCCCAGTGTCACATACCCAGCAGTGCCCAGCATCACATGCCCAGCGTCACATACCCAGCATTGCCCAGCATCACATAGCCAGCAAAGCCCAGCATCACATACCCAGCATTGCCCAGCATCACATACCCAGCAGAGCCCAGCGTCACATACCCAGCATTGCCCAGCATCACATACCCAGCATTGCCCAGCATCACATACCCAGCAGGGCCCAGCTTCACATGCCCAGCAGAGCCCAGCGTCACATACCCAGCAGTGCCCAGTGTCACATACCCAGCAGTGCCCAGCGTCACATGCCCAGCGTCACATACCCAGCATTGCCCAGCATCACATACCCAGCAAAGCCCAGCGTCACATACCCAGCATTGCCCAGCATCACATACCCAGCAGAGCCCACACATGGGAATATTGCCCCTGCTCACACATGGATATTTGCCCCCAGGCCAGCTCATGGAAATATTTGCCCCCAGGCTCACTCATGGAAATATTTGCCCCCAGGCCAGCTCATGGAAATATTTGCCCCCAGGCTCACTCATGGAAATATTTGCCACCAGGCTCACTCATGGATATATTTGCCCCCAGGCCAGCTTATGGATATATTTGCCCCCAGGCCAGTTTATGGATATATTTGCCCCAGACCAGCTCATGGATATATTTGCCCCCAGACCAGCTCATGGATATATTTGCCCCCAGACCAGCTCATGGATACATTTGCCCCCAGACCAGCTCATGGATATATTTGCCCCCAGACCAGCTCATGGATATATTTGCCCCCAGACCAGCTCATGGATATATTTGCCCCCAGGCCAGCTCATGGATATATTTGCCCCCAGGCCAGCTTATGGATATAATTGCCCCTGGCCAGCTTATGGATATATTTGCCCCCAAGACCAGCTCATGGATATATTTTCCCCAGGCCAGCTTATGGATATATTTGCCCCCAAGACCAGCTCATGGATATATTTTCCCCCAAGACCAGCTCATTTATATATTTGCCCCAGACCAGCTTATGGATATATTTGCCACAGACCAGCTCATGGATATATTTGCCCCCAGACCAGCTCATGGATATATTTGCCCCCAGACCAGCTCATGGATATATTTGCCCCCAGGCCAGCTCATGGATATATTTGCCCCCAGACCAGCTCATGGATATATTTGCCCCAGGCCAGCTCATGGATATATTTGCCCTAGACCAGCTCATGGATATATTTGCCCCCAGGCCAGCTCATGGATATATTTGCCCCCAGGCTTACCTCTGCCGGCCCCTCCGACGGGCCGATCCTGCGACCTCCGTGTTCCTTCGTTCAACGAACGAGCACGGCAGTCACACGATCTGCCACCGCCGCATGAAAATGTGTATAGAGATGCTGTTTGTGTATAGAGATGCTGATGGGGTTGTGTATAGAGATGCTGTGAGGTTGTGTATAGTGATGCTGTGAGGTTGTTTATAGAAATGCTGTGAGGCTGTGTATAGAGATGCTGATGGGGTTGTGTATAGAGATGCTGTGAGGCTGTGTATAGAGATGCTGTGTGGCTGTGTATAGAGATGATGTGTATAGAGATGCTGATGGGGTTGTGTATAGAGATGCTATGAGGCTTTGTATAGAGATGCTGTGAGGCTCTGTTTAGAGATGCTGATGGGGTTGTGTATAGAGATGCTGTGAGGATGTGTATAGAGATGCTGTGAGGATGTGTATAGAGATGCTGTGAGGATGTGCATAGAGATGCCGTGAGGCTGTGTATAGAGATGCTGTGAGGATGTGTATAGAGATGCTGTGAGGATGTGTATAGAGATGCTGATGGGGTTGTGCATAGAGATGCCGTGAGGCTGTGTATAGAGATGCTGATGGGGTTGTGTATAGAGATGCTGTGAGGCTGTGTATAGAGATGCTGATGGGGTTGTGTATAGAGATGCTGTGAGGCTGTGTTTAGAGATGCTGACGGGGTTGTGTATAGAAATGCTGTGTATAGAGATGCTGATGGGGCTGTGTATAGAGATGCTGTGAGGTTGTGTATAGAGATACTGTGAGGTTGTGCATAGAGATGCTGTGAGGCTGTGTATAGAGATGCTGATGGGGCTGTGTATAGAGATGCCTTGCGGCGCCGAAGTGTGGCCTAGCTCCGGTGGGGACCGCCATCTTGGATGGTGTCTCCACGCCCAGGTCCCCCCTCACTGCCTGACGTCCTCACGCATAGCGTGAGGACGTCAGATAGCCGGAGAACCCCTAGCTGCCTGGAATCCCCTGGTGGAGATAAGGGGTTCATTTGAACCCCGATATCTCCAGAGCCGTGGCAGCTAGGGGGTCATGGAGGGTGTCAATCAAAAGGCCTGATCATGGCCTTTCGAATGATACTCAACATGACCAGGTATAAAGTAAAAAAATCATATTTTCTTTTGTGTGTGGTTTTTATTAATGCAGCAATATTGTTCACATTTCAATTATAATGTGAACAATGATGCTGCACTAATGATTTTTTTCTATGGGGTGCGCTTGCTAAAAATCACGTAATTCCCCCCACAAAATGTAACAAGTCCCCATTTCTAATTTTTGTACAAGCGCACCCCATAGAAAACATAACCGCAAACGCTCATGTGCTAAAATGTGAAAAAAAACACTTTACGCACTGCAGATGATTAAAAATTCAATTTTTATTGCATTGTTTGTCATAATATACAGGCAGGACATGACGTATACATAAAAAAATGATATATTATGAATCTGCGGAGTCTGCCGTAAAGAACGATATCTAATATGTCTGGGTCATTTAATAAAATGTGGCTTCAAATCCCGTTTAAACATGATGATCGAAAGCGGTAAAAATGAGCTGAGCACACAGCAGTGAAATGCAGGGTTAAGGGGTTAAACAGCATATCAGAGGAACATTTAGTAGAGAAATGAACACTTCTCAGAAGCACAGGTGTTTGATACATGTTCAGGAGACACCTCCAGACACCCTCAGTCTACAGACAATGTATCAAATTCATTAGACCAGACTAATTAAAAGCACATGTTATTTCCAAACACTAATTAACACCTGTTGTTTACGCCGTTTGAGAGCACTGGTCATTTAGAGGTGAGAATCTTTGCACGTAGACACTATTTTTTAATTCATTATCTAATAAACCATTGCTTACAATATTCTGCAGTAAAGAGTCTCTTTATTTCTAGATTTTTTTAGTATTTTCTAAGCATTTTTTATACTTTTTTAAAAAAAAAATTGAACACGCCAAAAAGTTTGAAGTTTGCGAACGTTCGAATTGCCGATGTTCGAGTCGAACTCCGAACTGATCGAACCGAACAGCTCATCCCTAATTAACATTAGCTTTTAGGAGTTGCTAAAATTATGTGCGCAAAGGCTATGCGTTCATTCCTGCCCATAGATTGTAATACCATCCGCATACCTGTCACGGTTCGTGCCGTAGACGCTGGAGAAAGGGCAAGTGAGATGCCATTCCCCTTCCAGAATCTGGTACCGGTCCAGAAGTTACTGCTGCCTGGACTGGGGTCCAGGCACTCAGGGATCCATTCCTGGTTTCCTCTCACCTCTCCAGCCTCAGGTGTGGGCTGGGCCTGGACTTCCAATATAATCAGGCCTCACCATTCAATCAATGCTTCTGCATTGTTCCTCCTTGGCAGCCTCACTGTGTGCCAGTCCTACATACTATGCACATTTCCTATTTGAGATCTCCTTGCTGTATTCTGCTGAGACCCCCTCACTGCTGCATCACGTGGGGACCACCTTCATTGCTGCATTCCGTGGAGACCACTTTCCTTGCTGCATTCCGTGGAGACCACTATTCTTGCTGCATTCCATGGAGACCACCTTCATAGCTACATCTTCTACATATTTTTTCCCCTGTTGCCACTGAAGAAGCGCTCTATGCGCGAAACGCGTCTGGCCTCCATTTGTTCTGATTTATATTGTTGAACATACTCCGTTTCGATTTTTAACCTATTAAATTCCACTACTTTTACTTTTAATACTGCGGGAGTCCTGCTATCTTCTTGCTGAATTCGGCTTTTTCAAATTGTGCCTTAAACAATTTGCACACTCTGGAACCCTAGAGCTCAGTGTAGCCCCTAAAAGGGTGAGTAATATTCCTTCCTTGGGGCTTTTTGGTCATTCATTCAAGCTGAGATACTACACCATGACAATTCTCCCCTTTTATATTATGAGATCTAAAGGGGAGTAATATAGAAGAAGGAGGGGACCAATAAAAGAAGTCTGGCTGACGGACTGGCCTGGAACAGTTCGTGAGGCGAACTAAATAGAGCTAGGGAGCTCTCTGAAAGTGTGAGTTCATTACCTTACTGAACTCTGGCTATATTTTATTCATTTTGTGTTATCAATTGATCTGCACTATTGTACCTTCCCTTTTTTTTTGCCCATTTGAGGTCTGTATTGGTCCGTGCGGCTCTACAATTCCATCAAAATTAATACTTTGGGAACCATCTTTCCCCTAGATTCATCAAGAAACGTATGATACTTGTTGCCCTACTATACACTTTGGTGGTGTTGCGGGAGGCACACAAGCACCTATTGAAAAGGAGCGCTGTTCTCACACTTGGCTTTTATTCTATTGTTTATTTCTTGAGGTGAAGGGAACACCACATCCGTGAGAACGTGTAGTGATCCTTGATATCATCTAAGCGCCGTGTATACATCAAGACTTGATTTTCTTTTGACTATTTTCTTCTGCAAAGACTGAACAAAAATATTCATTGAGGCAGTCAGCGAGACTTTTATCTTCTTCTACATACCTTCCTTCCTTTGTTTTTAATCTAACTAATACTTGTTTTACTTTTCTTTTCTCGTTTATGTATCTAAAAAATGTTTTGTCCCCCTTTTTTACTAACTGAGCTATTTTCTCTTCTGCGTGTGCTTTGGAAGCTCTTAGAAATTGCTTTGCCTCTTTCTGCCTAATCTTATAGGTTTGCCTATCTTCTTCACTCAGTTCATCAAATGTTGTTCAGTCTCAATGTATTGTAACCCTGTCTATATCATGCCCATTGTTCAGCGCTGCAGAATATGATGGCGCTATATAAATAAAGTATAATAATATAATAATAATTAGAGGTAATAGAGTAATTAATTAATAGTTGGTGCTTTTCAATGAGATAGATTCCTTTTGAATGCAAACCAGTATTAGGTGGTGTAATTCCCTTAAGGAAATACACGCGGATAGGACTACTATAGACCTAAAGTTAGCCAAGTTCCATATAGTCACACATCAACAAATTGTTATTAGCTTGTGTAAAGAGTAATCCAAGCAGTCCAATCTTTCTCAAACAATTCCAATTAAGAAGATAGGTATAGACACTTCAATGAAGCAATTGATTACATTTCATATCTCAACAGCGTACTTATTGAGTTTGCCGGAGATTAGCATTAGAGCGGATTTAAAGGTCACTGCTTCGAAGTTCATAATAGCCCCAATTTAGTAGTATCAAAAACACCAAACCAGGATTGCTGAAAATTCAAAGAGCTTCAAATTTAAAGCAGATTTAAAGGTCACCCCTACACACCAATCGTATGTCAAAAGATGGAATGACCCGGCTGAAATCCAATTTAGTTAATGTGGGCATAAATGCACATAATAGCCGCCAATAGGTAGCTCCCAAATGATAGATCACTCAAAACACAAAATAATCAATATGGAAAACCGGCTAGCACCAGAGATACTTGGCAAGAAAAAATTAAAGTATGGTGTCTGTTAAAAAGTAAACACTAGACGCATTTCGCCGTTAAATTACACAGCTTCAGCAGCAGTGAGGTTACTGTACATGTGGGCATCATTTATATAGGGCCATATTACATACTTGGTGCTAACTTAACCAGAGCTGTTGGAAAACTTCCCAGAGCCATTATAGCCTATGGAGGTTTTAAGTTTACAACTGCTCTGGTTAAGTTAGCACCAACATTGTAATATGGCCCATAGTGTTTAGCATCATACTTGAACGTTTCCAGATGTTACCAGTACTAGTGATGGGCCGAACACCCCCGTATTTGGTTCGCATTCGAACACAAACATTTGAAAAAGTTTGGATTCGAACACGATTCAAACTCAATGCAAGTCAATGGGACTCAAACGTTCGAATTTTAGAGTGGCCTCCAAGAGGGCATATATGCAAGATATTTCCCATAAAAGGTGTATGGGGGTCCGGGTAGTGCCCTGGGGGACAGGAAACAAGGAAAAAAAGTAAAAAAAAAAACATTTTTAAAGGAACAGTGATTTTTCCATGACATAAAGGTTAAGAATAAAAAGAAAAATTCCTTCAAATATCGTGCCTAGGAGGTCCTCATAACCTTTCCGTGAAGTGGCAGATTTGTAGGATGTATAGAAACATATTAAAAAGAAAAAAATGACATTTCAAATGACGGTAAATGGGTTTCCTTTAACCCCTTAAGGACCGCGGACGTACCATGTACGTCACGGCTACAGGTCTCTTTTAGACCCACTGACGTACATGGTACGTCCTGCGGTCTTTTGAGCGCTGGAAGCGATCGGATCGCTTCCAGCAGCTCCAGCGCAATTGAACGCTGCCTGGGAGTCCAGGCATCCGTGCAATGGTGATTAGAAGTGCCGGGGTCCCTTGTGATCGCTCCCCGGGAGCGACCAACATCCGGTTTCACCGGAAAGGTGCTCCGCACTTCTACAGAGCGCTGGAAGCGATTGGATCGCTTCCAGCTGCTCTGAGTATATTGCAAGGAAGCCTCGACATCGGGGCATCCTTGCAATATGGTTACCTGCTGCCGGTCTGTCCGTGATCGCTCCCCCCGAGCGATCACTTCCGGTAGCGGCAGGAAGTACTGAGTGCCACGAGGTATCATGGCACTCAGTTCAAAAAAGTGATCAGGTGCTCTACTGGGTGCCTCGAGGGATCAAGGCACCCAGCAGACTAAATAAAAGTGTAAAAAAATAAAATAAAAATAAATAAATAAAAGTGACAGCCAAGATGGCGCTGCCCTTCTAAGGGTAGGGTCATCTTGGTGCTGTGTGGGATATTCCTAGCCTGCCTCATCAGAGAGGCAGGCTAGCAACATCCAATCAGAAGTTAGAAAAAATATAAATAACATTACTAATTTGTCAGGTCAGGTCAATATTTTGTAAATATTGGCTCTGACCTCTGTGATTCTCCCTCCCTCTCCTCACTTGTGTTTTGGTGAGCGAGAGAGAGATCAGATTTGACAGGTTAGAGATTTTAGGTAGATTTAGTGAGATTAGAACAATTGAGGCAGGTTTAGGGGGATTTAGAGAGATTTAGGTGTTTATTTTTATTTTCTTTTGAAACCCAACGGTTTTTTTGAGAACCCATAATTCGCTTATATAAAATAATTATAAAATTTTATAATCTATTATATATAATGTCTGAGAGGGTGTACAGCGCCAAGGAGGCATATGCCATCCTGGCGTCAGAATCTGAGGCATCTGAGTCTGACTCAGATCCAGATTTTGACCCTGCTAGGTGCTCAGATACATCGCTAGATACATCATCTACGCTGGCTGATATATCTCCTAGTGATGTTCCTGATGCAGATCCTGGGCCACCACCTGCCAGAAGGAGACGCACAGCTCCAGCTGAGGAGTGGGTAGTGCCTCATCGCCAGAGGCCAGATATCCCTCCTTTCATGGCAAATCCTGGCATCAATATTGATGTTACAGGATTTACCGCAACACAGTTTTTGCAGGTGTTTCTGGGGGATGATTTGTTGGGCCACATTGTTGCCCAATCAAATCTGTATGCCCATCAGCATTGTGCTGCGAAGCCAGACTCCTACTTGGCAAGGCAGCAATGGACCCCGCTAGATGTGCCAGAATTTCTGAAATTCTGGGCACTTACTATGCTGATAGGCATCATAAAGAAGCCCTCAATTCGCTCCTACTGGAGCAGTAGCCCCATCTGCTCGAACCCCATTTACCCACAATCAATGTCACGTAGATGGTATGAAAACATTTTGCGTTTCATGCACTTCAGTGACAACAGCCTGTGCCCCCCTAGAGAGCATCTCCAGTTTGACATGCTGTATAAAATCCGCCCCCTGATTACCACTTCACCGCCACGTTTGCAGAGGCTTATACACCTGGAAGGAATATCTGCATGGATGAATCCCTAATGAAATACAAGGGAAAGCTGAGATTCAAGCAGTATATTCCTTCCAAACGCTTCAGGTATGGAGTGAAGGTGTATAAGCTCTGTGACAGCGAGAGTGGGTATACTCGGGCCTTCCAGGTGTACGAGGGAAAGGATAGTAGCCTTGACCCTCCAGGTTGCCCAGAACACATGGGAACCAGTGGCAAGATTGTGTGGGACCTACTTTTTCCCCTGATGAACAAAGGGTACCACTTGTATGTTGATAATTTTTATACAAGTGTCCCTTTGTTCAAGCTGCTGTATTGTTTTGATACAGTAGCATGCAGTACTGTTCGCAAGAACCGCGTAGGTTTCCAAGCACAGCTTGCCCACACCCAGTTAAAAAGGGGGGAGACCTCAGCTCTGCGACAAGAGGAGCTGTTGGCAGTCAAGTACAGAGACAAGAAGGATGTATACCTTCTATCCACCATCCACACTGAGAGGTCTGTGGAGGTCTCTGTACGTGGCAGAGCTGAGCGCATCAGGAAGCCATTGTGCATCAAAGCCTATAAACGGCATATGGGTGGGGTTGATCTGGCAGATCACCTGCTCCAGCCCTACCAGATTATGCAGAAGTCAAGGGCCTGGTACAAAAAGGTTGCAATTTACTTGTTGCAAATTGCAACCCACTATGCCTTTTTGCTCTACAAAAAGGCAATCCCCGGAGTGACACTGTCCTTTTTACAGTTTCAGCTCCAGGTTATTTCGGTGCTTTTGTACCAGGAAGCACCTGCTCCCCGGGCGGTGATGGGGGACAGAGATTGGGGCTACACATTTTATTTTTAAAATCCCCCCTACTGAGGGCAGAGACCCCAAAAAAGATGCAGGGTGTGTTTCAAGAGGGGGCAGAGGAGAGACACAACCTTTTACTGCCCAGAATGCCCTGGACAACCCGGTCTGTGTCTTGGGGACTGTTTCAAGATGTATCACACTGTGCGTGATCTGTGATTCTTTTTTCCTTTCTATTTTTTCTTACAGTCTACTTAGTTAGTTCAGTTTAGTTTTTTTTTTCTTTTACTGCACCAGACTTTTACATTTTATTCCTACATTTTTATGTTGTACAATTAGTGCAGTATTTTGCCAAAATCTTAGCAAACCTATGCATGGGGGGCATGGGTGTACTCAGGAGACCTTGCAGAAAACAACCTAGAGCGTTTTCATGCAGTAACCAACAACAGTGTCTCCTAAAAACACAGTCCAAATCTAATGTGGGCGTAAAACTAAAAAATAAAAATTGATAAATTACCACCACACGCCTTCTCAAATGTTTTGGGCTAAAACCGTTGCATCCATGGCATCGAATCACTCCATATGCAATACCTTGGGGTGTCAACATTTCAAATATAAACACTTTTCTGGCAATAATTCAAACTGGGGTATGCGGTAGACCCAAAACGAAAGATAGGCCTAATTTAAGAAATAATCAAAATTTCAACTCCAATGAGAAAGTCATAAAAATTGTATTTGAACCTTCCCAAAATCCTGGCAAACCTATGCATGGGGGGCATGGGTGTACTCAGGAGACCTTGCAGAAAATAACCTGGAGAGTTTTCATGCAGTACCCGACAACAGTGTCTCCTAAATCACAGTCCAAATCTAATGTGGGAGCAAAAATCATAAAATTGAAAAATTACCGCCACACACCTTCTCAAATGTTTTGGGCTAAAACCGTTGCATCCATGGCATCAAAGCACTCCATATGCAATACCTTGGGGTGTCAACATCTATATATATATAAACGCGAATGTCCTGACTGACTGACTAATCAACGCCCAGCTGATACCGTTCAACCTAGGAACATGAAATTTTGAAGGTGCACTGTTTTTATGATGTGGGCACCCACTAAGGAAGGATTTTTGGAAACTCCGCCCCTAAGGGGGCGAAAAAGGGGGTTGAATATTTTAAACAGGATACCAATATCTTAAGAACAGAAGATGTTACAGACGTGAAAATCGATATTTAGATTCTTCTTGAAAAATAAGAAAACACGTATTTTACCGTTTTTTCAAAAATTCAACTGGGGGCAAAAAAAGGCGGTTGAATATTTTAAACTGGATACCTATATCTTAAAAACAGAAGATGGTACAGACGTGAAAATCGATGTTTAGATTCATCTTCTTGACAAATAAAAAAACAGGTATTTTACCATTTTCAGAAAATTCCTTGGGGGGGCAAAATACTTTTATCATAAACGCGAAAGTCCTGACTGACTGACTAATCAACGCCCAGCTGAAACCATTTAACCTAGGAACATGAAATTTTGAAGGTGCACTGTTTTTATGATGTGGGCACCCACTAAGGAAGGATTTTTGGAAACTCCGCCCCTAAGGGGGCGAAAAAGGGGGTTGAATATTTTAAACAGGAGAACTATATCTTAAAAACAGAAGATGTTACAGATGTGAAAATCGATATTTAGATTCATCTTGACAAATAAAGAACAGATGTTTTACCATTTTCCAAAAATCCCAAGTGGGAGATGAAAAAAAGGGGGGACTGAATACTTTTAAACAGGATACCTACATCTCAAAAACAGAAGATGTTACAGATGTGAAAATTGGTATTTAGATTTGTCTAGAGAAACAAAAAAACACCTATTTCACCATTTTCCAAAAATCCAGTGGGAGGGGAAAAAAGGGGAGTTGAACACCTTTATCAGTATACCTATATTTTCAAAACCAAAGATGTTACAGGTGTGAAATCTGGCACTTACAATCGTCTTGAAAAATAAAAAAACACCTGTTTTACCATTTTCCAAGAATCCAATGGGGGTGAAAAAGGGGGGTGAATACTTTTCAACAGGATACCTATATCCCAGAAACAGAAGATGTTACACATGTGAAAATTGGTATTTAGATTCGTCTTGAAAATAAAACAATACGTATTTTACCATTTTCCAAAAATCCAGTGGGGGGTGGGTAAAAAGGGGGATGAATACCTTTATCACTATACCTATATTTCAAAAACCAATGATGTTACAGGTGTGAAATTCGATATTTACAATCTTCATGCAAAAAAACCCCCCTGTTTTACCATTTTCCGAAAATCCAGTTAAGGGTGGTGGGGGAAAGGGATGTGAATACTTTTACCAGTATACCTATATTTCATAAACCAAAGATGTTACAGGTGTGAAATTTGGCACTTACATTCTTCTTGAAAAATAAAAAACCACGTGTTTTACAATTTTCCAAAAATTCCAAGTGGGGGGAAAGGGGGGGTTCTACCAAAAAACCTCAAATTTCTTTTAAAAAACAATTTTAACAAATCCTAAAATCTACGCGAGCGAAGCCGCGGGCAGAAGCTAGTTTCAAATATAAACACTTTTCTGGCAATAATTCAAACTGGGGTATGCGGTAGACCCAAAACGAAAGATAGGCCTATCTGAAGAAATAATCTCAATTTCAACTCCAATGACAAAAGTCATAAAATTGTATATGAACCTTCCCAAAATCCTGGCAAACCTATGCATGGGGGGCATGGGTCTACTCAGGAGACCTTGCAGAAAACAACCTGGAGAGTTTTCATGCAGTAACCGACAACAGTGTCTCCTAAATCACAGTCCAAAACTAATGTGGGTGTAAAAATGAACACCAAACAGTATCCAATTTGTTTGGGGCAAACGGTTGCATTCATGGCATAAAAACACTCCATTTACAATACTTTGGGGTGTTAGCTTACCAAATATATGCACGTTCATGGCAATAAAAAAAATTGGGGTATGTAAAAAGGCCCCTAAAAAGAAGATAAGCAAAGAAGATATGTCAAATTAGAAAAATGACAAGCACATGTCAGAAGATTGGCGTAGCACCCCAAAAACAACCCAACAAATCTATATATGGGTGGTATCACTTTATTTAGAAGATGTTGCTGAACATATTTTGGGGTGTTTTTTGGCAGTAACCTATAACTGGATTTGACAATTCATGCCTAAAGTACAATGTGGGTGAAAAAATAACACAAAGTGACTACCTGAAAGTTTGACAAAGAGCTAGAGCATGGAAAGTGTTAAAATACAACTCTTTAAAGTACCCTAGGGTGTGCCCTTTCTAAAAATATATGGTATGATGGTGGTAAATTACTTTGGCCGGCTCCAAAAATGGCCCAAATAGGACATAGGTGCATGATGACGAAATGTGAAAATTCCAAGTTGGAAAACTGAAATGCGCACCACCCAAATAAGGCCTATTAGGCTAGGGTCAGAGTGGGGCAGTCGGAACGCGCGTGCAGACGCACTAAATCACGGCGGCAGTAGCAGCACATAACGGCCAATGACGGCCAATATACGCAGTACGTGCGTACGAAAGTGCGCCGACACCACGCAACCAGCAAATGAACGCATTTTTATCAGAACGTGAAACCGCTGCTACTGACGTACAAAGTGCGCGGCGGCCGCATGGCAGCGTGTGTGCGTGATTAGGAGGCGTCAGACGCTGCTAGTGTGCGGCGTACATCACGTCCAAACTGCCAAAGTTTCCTGCAGTTCGTTGGAGTGTACCTGCGACCGTTGAACATGGCTGCTGGACCAGAGATGGACGTGGAGAGGCTGATAAGCGCTGTGGGGGAGCATCCAGGGATCTGGGATACGGCCTGCGAGCGTTATAAGGACAAGGGGAGGAAGGCGAGCGCATGGGTCGAGGTGTCCCGTCAGGTGTACCCGAGTACGATACCTGGTCCGAGAAGGAGCAGCACATACAGAGTGAGTATAATATTATTTAATTCATAATCCCATAAATGTAAATCACAAAAATGATAATAAACAAACAAATGAAATCATTGATGTGAAACTCAAATGCTCCCCAGCTGCCAGGGCACCTCACCTGCATCACTGATGAAATAATTAGATAGAGCATCGCGATACCTGTTGCTGTATCTATTCACAGCTATGATGTCATAGTTCACATCATCCTCAAGACCGACAACTGTGAGGGTATCGTCAAAATTAAAACCATCCCTGGCCCGCACATAATTATGTAGAATGCAACAGCATTTCACTATGTCCACACAGAAGTCCACATTCACATCCAGCGGTCTATGTAGAATCCTCCACTTGTTGGTCAGTATGCCAAAGGTACACTCCACATACCGTCTCGCCGCGACAGCCTATAATTAAACACCCGCTTCTTCACAGTCAGGTGTGTCCCAGAGTAGGGCCGTAGGAGGTGTGTGGATAGGCCGAATGCTTCGTCACCCACGAAGGCATGGGGACTGCCACGTCACTGCCAGGCAATGGTGCGGGTCTGGGGATGTTCAGGGTCCCACTCTCAATTTCATTCCACAGTGTGGAGTTCCTGAACAGTGTGGAGTCAGAGTCTTTGCCGTATGAACCGACATCCACATACACGAAACTATAGTTGGCATCTGACACCGCCAGTAGGCCTATAGAAAAGTAATGTTTATAATTCTGATACAGTGAGCCACTGTGCGGTGGCTTCACTATGCGGACATGTTTGCCATCCACGGCTCCCAGGCAGTTTGGAAAGTTGGCTCTCTCCCAGAATCCTGCTGCAATTTCCAGACATGCCGTATGTGTCGGTCTTGGCAAACATTCGCCCTTCATGGTCTCCCATATGGTTTGGCACACCTTGCGGACGATCTCACCAGCTGTTGATCTGCCAACGCGGAAGCTATAATGCAGATCCTTCAAACTGCACCCACTACCGAGATACCTAGAAGACAAAACAAAACTGTTTGAATATGATCACATACCATGAACACAAGCTAATGTCACTCTCATCATGTTTTTCAGCACAAGAGGCGATGAACAAATGGGCACCACAGTACGCGACAACTACATGCGCGTCCAGAAGAAGCAGGCCATGGCTGCGCGCTCTGGAGCTGGTGCAAAAAAGGTCCGTGGCTACATTTATGCAGAGCAGCTATCGTTCCTCCGCAGGACCCAGGAGCCGCGCAGGTCTGTCAGCAGCATGGACCAGCCATCGACCTCCGGCACCCAGGCACAACAAATGGTGCCAGGAGATTCTGCCAGCTGCCAGGAGGAGGAGAACCAGGGTGGTGCTGAGTCGCAGATGGAGGAGGATTTGGCGACACCACAGGTGGCAGGTACCGCGACAACGGTCAGCACCAGACCTGGCCAGAAGAGAAGGGCACAGGCTGCAGACCTGGAGCAGGCCATGGTCACGTTCATGGAGGCACAGACCACCCATGCACACCAACGCTGCATGCTTGCGGACTCCGTGGACATGTCGTTCTCCAATGCATGTACGCTCCTCCTGAACAGGATGAGCGAGGCGGAGAAAATGGAGTATCGCCACAGATCTCTCGCAATATTGGAGGACATCCTTTCCCGTCCCCATCACGCAGCCGCCTACCATGCTGTGCCACAATCCGCCAGTGGATCTTCCGTCTCCAGTGAGGTGCTGTCCACCCACCCAGCCATGCCCCCTGGAGCCAGGCCACACACGGAGTCGGGGTCCAGCTGGAGCCACACCACCGGCCCTCATGACCCAGATGCTCCGCGGTATCAGCAACTTTGATACATGACCTAAATATGTTTTATTATTTGTTTGTTATGTGTTATTGTTTTGATTTTGTATATATACTGACCTTCAGTTTACGAGTTGTAATATATGTCCATAATATATTACAGTTTCTTTTCATATTATAGTATTATTTATCAACATTGTTGTCGGAGTCATTTATGATTATGTACGTGTGATGTGATGCCTGTGTGTGTGTGTATGTGACAGTGGGCTTGTGACTACAGACATGATGCACTCATGTCAGGTGACTGGCAGCGATGTCATGTATGCAGGTGTGTGACAGTACGTACCTCAAAGTGATGACTATCATCTCCTCCGGTGGTATGGCGGGCCGCATGTTGGTGTCCCTCTTGGTCAGTGGCTCCCGTACCCGCGACAACAGTTCATCAAAGGAGGCGATGGACATCCGCATGTAGTTGAAGAACTTCACGGGGTCCCTCTCTCGCAGTGGCCTGTACAGCGTCACGAAGTGTTCATGCGTGGGTCTGGCAGCGTTGATTTCATGAACCCAGGTTCGCCGCTTTCTCTTCTCTTTAGGTACAGGTACCCCATCAACACAAACACAAAGACGTGTGCAGGATCCATCTTTGAAAAACGCCACCATCCCCAAAATGGCTTTTTATAACCCTTGCCCTTATTTTTTCATTTTTCAAGTGATTAGATTCATCTGATTTTTACTATTTTTTCACCCCACCGTCATGGAATACGTCCAGAATTGAGCATCGTCCGACCACTCAAGCGCATTCCGTGAAAAAATGCGTGCGCACGCGTCGACGTACATTTTGACGGTGGCTGCAGAAAATGCGCTCATCTGTCCCTAGCCTTAGCCCCAATACGACCCGACATACCTATACATGGGAGGTATCAATTTACTCAGAAGATGTTGCTGAACATATTTTGGGGTGCTTTTTAGCAGTAAACCTTAAAGTTCACAGTACATGTATTCTTAAATTGCATTAAAAAAAATCACCAAAAAAGTTTTTTTCTCAAACTTTGGCATAGATTTTGGGTAAAATGGTGGCATGGAAAGAGTCAAATACCCCATGTTTAATACCTTGATTTGTGTACTTTAAAAAAATATGTATATGTGGAGGGTTATTCAGGAATTAGTGACAGATATCAGTGTTACAATGTCACTACCACTGGTTTTGAAAATAAACCCTTTGGAAATGGCAAATGCTACTTGCACTTATTGTTGCATAAAATAAGGAAAAAAGCGAGGAATATGTAAACATTGGATATTGCTAAACTCAGGACTAAATTTAGAAACTACTAAGGAATTAATTTTTTTGACAGTTGTTGATACATAACAAATTTTGGGGGTCAGATTTCAAAAAAGTGTTTTTTTCAATTTTTGTGTATATATTTCACAATTGTTTTATAGTAAATTATATGAAATGATGAAAAAAATAGTATCTTTTATAAAGTCCATTTAATGACGAGAAAAACAGTGTAAAATATGTGTGGGTTGCATAAACGAGTAAGAGGAAAATTTGACCTAAACACAAACAGTGCAGAAATGTAAAAACAGCAGCGGTCACTAAAGGACGGATATGTGTAAAACCGCCCCGGTCACTAAGGGGTTAATCTATTCATAAACAATTGCTTGGGGTGGCAGCCTGTATGAAAAGAGGAGATGTTTTAGGACACCCAGAACAAGTATAGTGATTTTTTGGCTAAATTATGGTGAAACTTATGCAGGCTTTGGATGAAAGTAAAAACAGGAGCCAGCTAGTGCCTTCACACCATAACCCCTCTGAGGTATTGTGGAAGAGTGCAGGGGTGGACCCTGTCATCAAATATTACAATGAAATGAATCTGGTACACGCGTCAGTGCACCCAAAAATTGGGCCTTTCTGTGCCAGCTAGTGCCTTCACACCATAACCCCTCTGAGGTATTGTGGAAGACTGCAGGGGTGGACTGCAGGAGTGCATCTGCTGATCCAGGACTGATTAATTTTTATAAATGCCAGCCGGTCTACAGAGTCGGTGGACAGACGCACTCTTTTGTCTGTGACAAAACCTCCAGCGGCACTGAACGTCCTTTCAGAAAGCACGCTGGATGAAGGGCAACCTAGTAGCTGCATAGCATATTGGCTAAGTTCTGGCCAGTGATCCAATCTCAACACCCAGTAAGCCAGTGGATCATCTGCTGTAAAGTTATCCAGGTCTGCCCTTGCCCCTAGGTAATCCTGCACCATATGGTGAAGACGCTGGCAATGGTTGCCTACATTTGACGTCCCTGAGCGTCGTGGACTAAAAATATTGGAAAAGGCATCAGTCAAGCGGCCCCTTTCACCGCTCTTCCTCTGATCAACTGCAGCCTCAGAAGCACCTGTGTCATCACTTGGTAACCTACCAGTGCCTGGAAAGGTGTTACACAAGTGTCGCTTTAGAGCGTCCTCAAGTTGTCATCCTGTCCTCCCTCTGTGAGGGCAGGATGAGCTCTGCAACCGTACCCTTGTATCATGGATCAAGAAGGGTTGCCAACCAGTAATGATCCCTCTCCTTGATAGCACGAATCCTGGGGTCCTTTAGCAGGCTTTGCAGGATAAGGGAGCCCATGCAGCAAAGGTTGGATGTGTTATTACCTTCTGAGTGTTCCTGGTCGCTGAGGATGACCTTATCGTGCACTACCTCCTCCCAGCCACGTACTAGTCCTTGGGTTTCTGGGGACACAAAACCCTCCCTTGAGGAATTCCCACCTTCAATGCCCCCAAAACTTAAATATTCCTCATCCTCCTCCTGTCTGATCTGAGGACCCGTAGGAATGCTGTCTGCGTAAAGACTGGGGCCTTGAGAGCTAGGGAAGTCCTCCTCTTCCTCCTGCTGCTCTGCCTCTAGTGCCACATTTATAATTCCCCGCAGAGTGCGCTCCAGCAGGAACACTAGAGGAATTGTGTCACTGATGCATGCACTGTCCCTGCTCACCATCCTCGTTGCCTCCTCAAATGGTGACAGTACAGTGCATGCATCCTTGATCATCAGCCACTGCAGGAGGGGGGAACCCAAGTTGACCTGAACCTGTCCTTGTGCCATACTCACACAGGTACTCATTGATTTCCCTCTGCTGCTTGTGCAGAGGCTGTAGCATTGCCAATGTCGGGTTCCACCTCGTGGGCATGTCACATATCAGACGGTTTGTGGGAGATCCGATAAATCTCTGGATAGGTTTCAACCCTTTGGGTAGAGGCCAAGATAGGATGGATTCCAGTTTTTTGGGATCCATTAAAAAACCCTTGGACGACACTATGTACCCCAGGAATGGAACCTGTTTCACATGGAATATGCATTTTTCTAGCTTACAATATAAACCATTTCGTAACAGAGTGCCGAGAACAGAACGCATGTGATCGTGGAGAGTGCACCAGAATGTCATCTAGATAGACTATGACACATGAGGAGAAGAAGTCCCGAAGGACGTAATTTATAAAATCCTGAAAAACCGCAGGATTATATATTCCTTTCCTTCTCCATACTCTTCTCTTCCCATCGCTCTGGTACAAGTTGTTCTTGGTCTCATCTGTCCATAGGATCTTGTTCCAGAACTGTGAAGGCTTTGTTAGGGGTTGTTTGGCAAACTCTAATCTGGCCTTCCTGTTTTTGAGGCTCACCAATGGTTTACATCTTGTGGTGAACCCTCTGTATTCACTCTGGTGAAGTCTTCTCTTGATTGTTGACTTTGACACACACACCTACCTTCTGGAGAGTGTTCTTGATCTGGCCAACTGTTGTGAAGGGTGTTTTCTTTACCAGGGAAATAATTCTTCATTCATCCACCACAGTTGTTTTCTGTGGTCTTCCGGGTCTTTTGGTGTTGCTGAGCTCACCGGTGCCTTCCTTCTTTTTGAGAATGTTCCAAACAGTTGTTTTGGCCACGCCTAATGTTCTTGCTATCTCTCTGATGGGTTTGTTTTGTTTCTTCAGCCTAATGATGGCTTGCTTCACTGATAGTGACAGCTCTTTGGATCTCATCTTGAGAGTTGATAGCAACAAATTCCAAATGCAAATAGCACACTTGAAATGAACTCTGGGCCTTTTATCTGCACATTGTAATTGGGGTAATGAGGGAATATCACACACCTGGCTATGGAACAGCTGAGAAGCCAATTGTCCCATTACCTTTGGTCCCTTAACAAGTGGGAGGCACATCTGCAAACTGCTGTAAATCCTACACAGTTCACCTGAGTTGAATGTACATACCCTCAAATTAAAGCTGACAGTCTGCAGTTAAAGCAAATTGTGTTTGTTTCATTCCAACTCCATTGTGGTGGTGTATAGTGCCAAAGATGTTAGAATTGTGTCGATGTCCCAATATTTCTGGACCTGACTATTAGGGTTGCACCGATACTAGTATCGATATCGGTGCCGATACCGGGTACTGCAGGAGTACTTGGTACTCATGCAGTACCCCCGATATTTTTTTCCGATACCGGAAGCTGGCATTGAGCCGGCATTCTAGGGCCTGGGGCGGCTGTCCGAATGCTCTATCTGCATTCGGACAGGCCCTGCAGCTGCTCACTTTGTTTATACTTACCTTCCTTTAGCGACGCCGGGAAAGTCTTCGCGCGCGCGCTCCTTGGAAGGCCCCCAGCCGCGACCACGTGGGACCATGTGATCGCGGCTGGGGTCCTTCCAACGAGCGCACGCGCGGAAACGTTCCCGGTGTCGCTAAAGGAAGGTAAGTATAAACAAAGTGAGCAGCTGCAGGGCCTGTCCGAATGCAGATAGAGCATTCGGACAGGCCCTGCAGCTGCTGTCCGCTCATACTTACCTTCCTTTAGCGATGTCAGGAAAGTTTCCCCGCGTGCGCTCGTTGGAAGGACCCCAGCCACGATCACATGGTCCCACGTGGTCACGGCTGGGGACCTTCCAAGGAGCGCGCGCGTGAATATCCATGAGCTGGGGCAGTATCCATGAGCTGGGGCAATATATCCATGAGCTGGGGCATATCCATGAGCTGGGGCAGTATCCATGAGCTGGGGCAATATCCATGAGCTGGGGCAATATCCATGAGCTGGGGCATATCCACGAGCTGGGGCAATATCCACGAGCTGGGGCAATATATTCACGAGCTGGGGCAATATCCACAAGCTGGGGGGCAGTATCCACGAGCTGGGGGGCAATATCCACGAGCTGGGGCATTATCCACGAGCTGGGGGCATTATCCATGAGCTGGGGCATATCCATGAGCTGGGGCAGTATCCATGAGTTGGGGGGCAAATCCATGAGCTGGGGATATATCCATGAGCTGGGGGGCAAATCCATGAGCTGGGGCAATATCCATGAGGTGGGGGCATTATCCATGAGCTGGGGGACATTATCCATGAGCTGGGGGGCATTATCCATGAGCTGGGGGGCAGTATCCGCGAGCTGGGGGGCAGTATCCATGAGCTGGGGCATATCCATGAGCTGGGGGCTTTATATGACGTCTGTTCTTATTGGAAAGCGGTCACATGACTTAAGATAAAAGTATCGGTACTCGGTATCGGTGAGTACTTGAACAAAAGTATCGGTACTCGTACTCGGTCTTAAAAAAGTGGTATCGGTGCATCCTTACTGACTATATATATATATATATCCACGTGACCTGGGTGCCAATATATATATCCACGTGACCTGGGGGCCAATATATATATCCATGTGAGCTGGGGCAAATATATATATCTATGTGAGCTGGGGGTCAATATATATATATCCATGTTAGCTGGGGGCCATTATATATATCCATGTGTGAGCTGGGGCCAATATATACATGTCTGAGCTGGGAGCAAATATATCTATGTGTGAGCAGGGGGCAATATATCAATGTGTGAGCTGGGGGCAATATATCCATGTGTGAGCTGGGGCAATATATCCATGTGTGAGCTGGAGCAATATATCCATGTGTGAGCTGGGGCCAATATATCCATGTGTGAGCTGGGGCAATATATATCCATGTGTGAGCTGGGGTCAATATATCCATGTGTGAGCTGGGGCCAATATATCCATGTGTGAGCTGATTCAATATATCCATGTGTGAGCTGGAGCAATTTATCCATGTGTAAGCTGGGGGCAATATATCCATGTGTGAACTTGGGGCAATATATCCATGTGTGAGCTTGGGGCAATATATCCATGTGTGAGCTGGAGCAATTTATCCATGTGTAAGCTGGGGGCAATATATCCATGTGTGAGCTGGGGCAATATATCCATGTGTGAGCTGGGGCAATATATCCATGTGTGAGCTGGAGCAATATATCTATGTATGAGCTGGGGCAATATATCCATCTTCTTATGCTGTATTTTTCTTTTAAGACGTAAGCACATAATTAGTTCAGAAAGTCATTTGAAGTGTCTTTTCTAAAATAAATCAGTATTCAGGTCTAATTGTGGGGTTGGCACTTTGAGAAACATAAGTTGGTTCCGCGATCCAGATTGGGCACTCAGGCTCAAAAAGGTTCGCAACCCCTGGTATAGGTAAATTTGCTGTACCGATATGATGCTCCTATGCAAATAAGCCCTGTAATACAATACAATTTAAAGTGAAAGTGATGATCAAAATTAAGATAAGTGGTAACAAATGAAAAGATATAGCAAATTAATTTAAGTATTATCAATAAATTAGGAAAAGGTGAACCCTTCATTAAGGCCCCCAGGATATTTTGTCCCCAATTATATATCCAGTAGGCTTCTCTTTGACGCAGTTTTCTGTCCAGGTTGCCACCCCGTGGACCAAGGCGAACTTGTTCTACTGCCATGAATTTGAGTCCATCTGCAATATTTTGATTTTTAAGGCCGGGTGCTGCGACGGGGCCGTTCACACGCTTCTGCGTGCGCACAAAGCGCGCACGAAGCAAGTGTCCGCCTAGAAAGCCTCCCCGTTGATGCGCTAGAATGCGCATCGACGGGCTACAAAGCGCAATCCTCCATAGGAGGATTGTGCTTTGCAGCGCTGAGGGAGGGGCAGGCGGGCATCGAGTGAAAGGAATGTTCACTCTTACAGACGTTCTTCCACTCTGAGTGAGCTCGTATGCACCCGGCCTAAGGTGTAAATGTCTTGTTACTGGGGTGTCTTGCGGATATCTGACGGATCGTACATGTTCGATAATTCTCAATTTTAATGGAAGTAGAGTTTTGCCAATATATTTTATCCCGCAGCTACAGGTAAGTAAATACACAACATCATATGTGTTACAATTTGAAAAATCTTTAACCGTAAACTTCTCAGTGTTATCAATGTTTGTGAATTCCTTGGAATCTTTTTGTATGTGTTTACATCCCTTACATTTATCACATTTGTTTGTGACAATTGTTAAATTATAATCTTAAACAAACAAAAACAAATTCCCTATTATAGTTACCATATATGATTGTTCTGTCAATCACAAATTTCTAAGCATTTAGTTTATTAGAGTACTGTTTCTTTAATTGAGCGGCCATTACTGATGCCATACAGTACAGTTACTTCCTGGTAGAGCCAGATTCAAGCTACCAAATGTACCAAAAGCCTCTCTACTGAGCAGTAGAGTAAAAGCCGCTCTACTGGGCACAACGCCATTTTTTCCTGTATGTATGTATATTATGCTTGTAACACCAGTTCATCGTTTTGCTGCTGTTCCTTTTTCCATGTTTTTGTTTTAACCCCAAATGGGAAGTGTTTGGTGTGTGTATAAATAAAACCCACCATCTTTCTGCCTCTCCTTAGCTGAAAAGCAGCAGGAGGGGCATGGAGCTGCTCAGTAGAGCGGCTTTTGGTACATTGGTTAGGTACTCACTTTACAAAGAGGTGCCTTGAAGGGGCGAGGGAGCTTACGTTGCAATGGCCATTGAAACAAACTAAAACCTCATAGTGTTTTGTTGTACATGGAAATACATAGAAACGAGCGCAGATGACACCTTTTTTCTCTTGTTATGTTTTATACATTAACTGGGCTGTTACTCCTGGCTGTTGCAGCCGCTCCGGTGAGTATGGGCGCAATGCCATTTTTTCCTGTATGTATGTATATTATGCTTGTAACACCAGTTCTTCTTTTTGCTGCTGTTCCTTTTTCCATGTTTTTGTTTTAACCCCAAATGGGAAGTGTTTGGTGCGTGTATAAATAAAACCCACCATCTTTCTGCCTCTTTTTAGCTGAAAAGCAGCAGGAGGGGCATGGAGCTGCTCAGTAGAGCGGCTTTTGGTACATTGGTTAGGTACTCACTCTACAAAGAGGTGCCTTGAAGGGGCGAGTGAGCTTACATTGCAATGGCCATTGAAACAAACTAAAACCTCATAGTGTTTTGTTGTACATGGAAATACATAGAAACGAGCGCAGATGACACCTTTTTTCTCTTGTTATGTTTTATACATTAACTGGGCTGTTACTCCTGGCTGTTGCAGCCGCTCCGGTGAGTATGGGCGCAATGCCATTTTTTCCTGTATGTATGTATATTATGCTTGTAACACCAGTTCTTCTTTTTGCTGCTGTTCCTTTTTCCATGTTTTTGTTTTAACCCCAAATGGGAAGTGTTTGGTGCGTGTATAAATAAAACCCACCATCTTTCTGCCTCTTTTTAGCTGAAAAGCAGCAGGAGGGGCATGGAGCTGCTCAGTAGAGCGGCTTTTGGTACATTGGTTAGGTACTCACTCTACAAAGAGGTGCCTTGAAGGGGCGAGTGAGCTTACATTGCAATGGCCATTGAAACAAACTAAAACCTCATAGTGTTTTGTTGTACATGGAAATACATAGAAACGAGCGCAGATGACACCCTTTTTCTCTTGATATGTTTTATACATTAACTGGGCTGTTACTCCTGGCTGTTGCAGCCGCTCCGGTGAGTATGGGCGCAACGCCATTTTTTCCTGTATTTATGTATATTATGCTTGTAACACCAGTTCTTCTTTTTGCTGCTGTTCCTTTTTCCATGTTTTTGTTTTAACCCCAAATGGGAAGTGTTTGGTGCGTGTATAAATAAAACCCACCATCTTTCTGCCTCTTTTTAGCTGAAAAGCAGCAGGCGGGGCATGGAGCTGCTCAGTAGAGCGGCTTTTGGTACATTGGTTAGGTACTCACTCTACAAAGAGGTGCCTTGAAGGGGCGAGTGAGCTTACATTGCAATGGCCATTGAAACAAACTAAAACCTCATAGTGTTTTGTTGTACATGGAAATACATAGAAACGAGCGCAGATGACACCCTTTTTCTCTTGATATGTTTTATACATTAACTGGGCTGTTACTCCTGGCTGTTGCAGCCGCTCCGGTGAGTATGGGCGCAACGCCGTTTTTTCCTGTATGTATGTATATTATGCTTGTAACACCAGTTCTTCTTTTTGCTGCTGTTCCTTTTTCCATGTTTTTGTTTTAACCCCAAATGGGAAGTGTTTGGTGCGTGTATAAATAAAACCCACCATCTTTCTGCCTCTTTTTAGCTGAAAAGCAGCAGGAGGGGCATGGAGCTGCTCAGTAGAGCGGCTTTTGGTACATTGGTTAGGTACTCACTCTACAAAGAGGTGCCTTGAAGGGGCGAGTGAGCTTATATTGCAATGGCCATTGAAACAAACTAAAACCTCATAGTGTTTTGTTGTACATGGAAATACATAGAAACGAGCGCAGATGACACCTTTTTTCTCTTGTTAGGTTACTTAACCTGTTTGCGTTTGGATTGTATTATGCGATAAACACCACAGCTAACGTTAATGCTCATGCAAGTGAGTGTTAACGTTTGCGTTAATTGTGTAATGTGGCCCATATTTTTTTACTCCCCTTTTTTTTCCCTTTCCCGTAGATTGACTTTTCCCTGTTTTTTCTGCCCTCTTTCTTTGTAACTAGGATAGATCTAAGTGAAAGACCCAGGACTTGCTTTGAGATTACAATTGGTGACATATTTTATTTTGTAACAGATAAGTTAGATGTGATACATGGTTATGATACATGCTTACAGTCTGCCATCATGTATGTAATTAACTCTACTCATCATATACGTGTATCTAATATGTCTACATATTGATTCGCCGGGCCTATCCTTATATAAAGAATTTGGCATTAAATCTGGTCTTGAAATTAATTTAATCAAT
Source organism: Leptobrachium leishanense (assembly GCA_009667805.1). Classification (NCBI taxonomy): domain Eukaryota; kingdom Metazoa; phylum Chordata; class Amphibia; order Anura; family Megophryidae; genus Leptobrachium; species Leptobrachium leishanense. Next base: position 201,744,460 of record CM019067.1, read on the forward strand.
CTATCGGGCCTCAAATTTAAATTGACTCTAAGGTCAGAGGGATCAGATAGTGGAGAGGTTGGGTGATCGGAACATTTATGCTTCATAAATAGAAACGGTGCACGCTCAGTCCATCTGCTACACGAGCAGGACTCTGAGGATTCATATCCAGCGTCCGCTGTCACTTGGTAATGTAGTATCGGCATTTGACCGTATTAAAATTAGAATGCGGCTTTACGCGACCGGAAATGACGGAACACAGGATATGACATCCGTAACCTAGAAGTATCTGTAGCAATTAGGATGTGTACTGGTAACATCTGAAAATGCTCAGGTATGATGCTAAACACTATATAAATGATGCCCACATGTACAATAGCATCACTCCTGATGAAGCCGTGTAAATAAATGACAAAACGCGTCGAGTGTACTTTTTAACAGACACCTTACTGTAATTTTTCTTGCCAAGTATCTCTGGTGCTAGCCAGTTTTCCATATTGATTATTTTGTGTTTTGAGTGATCTATCATTTGGGAGCTACCTATTGGCGGCTATTATGTGCATTTATGCCCACATTAACGAAGTTGGATTTCAGCTGCGTCATTCCATCTTTTGACATACGATTGATGTGTAGGGGTGACCTTTAAATCTGCTTTAAATTTGAAGCTCTTGAATTGTCAGCAATCCTGATATGGTGTTTTTGATACTACTAAATTGGGGCTATTATTAATTTCGAAGCAGTGACCTTTAAATCCGCTCTAATGCTAATCTCCGGCAATCTCGATAGGTACTCTTTTAAGATATGAAATGTAATCGCTTCATTGAAGTGTCTATACCTATCTTCTTATTTGGAATTGTTTGAGAAAGATTGGACTGCTTGGATTACTCTTTACACAAGCTAATAACAATTTGTTGATGTGTGACTATATGGAACTTGGCTAACCTTGGGTCTATAGGAGTCTCATCTGGGTGCATTTCCTTAAGGGAATTACACCACCTAATACTGGTTTGCATTCAAAAGGAATCTATCTCATGAAAAAGCACCAACTATTAATTAACTCTTGAGTTCATCTATTACCTCTAAGACCTTTGACAAATATATCAGAGTGCGGCATTTTCATACACACAGTGTCTTCTTTTAATCTCCTTTTTTTCTTGTTTGTGATTTAATGTGATATTTTAATAAAATTTATTTAATTTATGTAAACTGTTGTAAGATATCGTCAAACAGGGTTAAGCCCTAAATACACAGATTTTTCCTACCTTACTTTGTTGTTGTAAGTAATTATCCTCACCAATGAATGTGCTTTTATTACCTGTATTTTTTTTCCTTTCAACTTAATAGGGACAAAGCCTATTCAACGCTGTCAAATTTAAGGAATCAACGATGGGTGGACTTGAAAACCAGAACACTTTTTGTGCAGTTTTCTCTTTATAATCCATCTACTAATCTTTTTACAGCTGTAAAGTTAGGTTTGGAATTCACAACAACATGTGATGTAAATACATTATCTGTTATAGAATCTCTCAGAATATACCACATCATAACATTTCAAGATTATCTCATTATGATATGCAAGGTAAATTTGCTTAGTTTAGTTACAGTGACTATAAAAAGTATGCTTAAAAAGGAATTTCTTTTTAATAGTGTCGCAGTGTATTGCATACAGGTGTGGACAAAACATAGGGGCCTACTCCTACACAACTGTTAAGCTCAAACCGTCATAACAGCCACTTTTCTTCCAGCTTGGACACTGTGACTGTTTACTGTAAATTAACAGCTCCTATACTTTGTACTATACTTAGTAGAGGAGCCATTAATGATCAGTGGTGGCTCTCTTATAAGGCGAGTTAGGCGGCCGCTTAAGGCCTCGCTCTCATGGAGGCCTTGCGGCCACCTAGCCCTCCAACCAACAGACCGGCCCTTTGGTGGAGGGAGCAGGACTCCCTCAAAGGGCCTCACGGGGTTTGACTTCTGGGACCCCGCAGCATTGGAAATCATTCGGCAGCATTTGGCTTTGCGGGTGCTGGCCGCCGGGTTTACAGCCCATGTTGCAGTAAGGGGCCCGGGGACTGGGGAGGCCCGCTGTCGGCAACTATGTTAACTTTAGGCCGCAGGCCTCGGAGGAGGTACTGTGGCCTACCTGGGCCCGGCCGCTGGCGAGCAGGGACTCCAAGATGGCAGCCGGTGGGCCCCCTCTGATGTCAGAGGGCCCGCCAGACGTCTGCAACCCATGCTCCACCCAACTCCTGGCTGACTGTCTTCCTCCTGTGTACTCTGCAGCGCTGGGAGGAAGGGATCATATATTGTCACTTCCTCCCAGCGCTCCATGATGCACGTGGAGGAGAGCGAAGGAGGAGAGCACCAGCAGTGGCTCCCAGGACCAAGGAAGGTAATTAAACAACAGGGGGGTGAAAACGGAGGAGGAGGGGGGTGAAAACGGAGGAGGATGGGAGGTGAAAACAGAGCGGGAATGAAATGAAGCCAGGAGGGGGGAGGAAATGAAACCAGAGGAGGGGGTGCGATATGAAACCAGGAGGGGGGATGAAATGAAACCAGGAAGGGGGATGAAATGAAACCAGGAGGGGGGGTGAAATGAAACCAGAGGAGGGGGGATGAAATGAAACCAGAGGAGGGGGGATGAAATGGACTGAAGAGGGAGGTGGGGGGGTGGACATGATAAAGGAGAGACCCCCTGCCTATACTGTTAAAAGTCTATTGCTGTGGATTCTGTGTACGTAACTCCCCATGTTAAATATAGGGAGCGCACAGTACAGTAACCTCACGCTGAGAAGCACAAGGTACCAAACGCAAACAATTTTTTCAACCCGCAGATACCGCAGCTAACGGTAGTGCTCACGCAGGTGAGAGCTACCGTTAGCGTTAACAGTGTAATCGGGCCCTAAGAATCTTAGTTTGTTTTTTAGCAGATAGATGTGGTAAGGTCTGCGCTTCTTCCTAAAAAGTCCTCTTAACAGGATGTGATATGAATTATCTCATTGCTCCAACGGTGTTCACTTCAAGAGAAATATACTAATATAGTGTAATCTGTAATTGTATTCTAGAGAATAAAATATATAGGTTTCCCACTCACGTTTTCAAGTGCCCAAAGCCTGGCACTGGATGTATGAATGGCCAGCTTTTCAAATGGGAGCGCTGGTTCACCCTCTACCGTCTGGATACTCCCACGTCCTTCTGTCTGGTGCACAGCAACCACAGGACAATCCTGCCAGACTCAAGGTCATGCTTTATGTCATTGCAGGTCCTGTGGTTGCTGTGCACCAGACAGAAAGACGTGGGAGTATCCAGACGGTAAAGGGGTGATCCAGCGCTCCCATTTGAATCGCTGGCCATTCTTAGGAAGAAGTGCAGACCTCACCACATCTACTGTATCTGCTATTATTTTGTTTGGTTGTTTCTGGGATATACTTTCAAAGTGGAAGAGGACGGCTGCTGATCCTATATGCAATTTGTTTTCCTTTAGGACATTGAACTATATTACGTCTGGTATTCTGTTGTTCTAAGAGACCACTAAGTGGCGCCAGGAACACAGTATTCATCAGACTGTAGATTGTTTTTTGTGCTTTGAAATGGTTTTCTTTTAAGCATACTATAATGAAATTAATAAATGCTATTTAGACTGTTATTAACATGTTTTCCTTTTTCCTTCAATTTTAACAGTTGCTCTTTCTAGCAGTTAAAATTTTTCAATTATACTTACAAATAAGCAGTTTGATCCACAAAGGCATTTGGAAATATTTTCAAGAACCCTGGAATTGGGCAGAGGTACTGCAATACTAATTTTGAGTTTATCTATATTCGCCATTTCATTATATTTTATTATGTGGGTATTTGTTTTGCATGACAATTAAAATTATTTTACTTCTCACACAAAATTATTCTATTGTGAAAGCATATTGTGCGCTACATAAAAGCTCTTTTCTCAATCTTGAAAAAATTGATTTACCTATGTGTCTAATAGATAACAGTTAGAGGTGTTTGTACTTTTTCCCTTCTCAGTTACCAGAGATTGACTGAAAATTGAATGAAATTCTGCAAGCTTGTCACCCATGATAGGACCATTATGACGCTCTCCCCTGCAATCCGTGCACTCAGCAAGAGTAGTCTATGGAACATCTCAGCAGTACATAAAATATACAATTTGAAATTTCTATTTTTACTTTCTTGTTCGAGGTATTTAAGAAAATAATAGCTTTGGTTTTATACATGCTCATAAACGTTCATGAATCAGAATCCTAATGAGAGAAGAAAGCTGTTCTACCCTTTCAGTTTTAAATTGCAACCCTGTCTGACTAAACAATTAGTAGTAGGTGTTGCATTACTTATGTTAAACAATTACGAACACGGTAATTTGGATAAAATAGGAATAAAAGAAAAAAAGCGCACTGTTTCAACATCTATCGTAGGTGAGCCAAAAGAAAGCAGATTTCCAGCAAATTCCAGGAGGAGTGCCACAAAAAAGTAAGAAATTCCTTATTAATTGCCAATCATAGTCAAGGTCAAAGGCATGTGCACAGTGGTTGCCGGGTGTGACTGGGCGCACCCTAATTTCGACCCACGGCATACACTGGTGCCCGGCTGGCCGCATCTCATGGACAGACGCCAGGACCCTTCATTTACTCTGCAGCCCTATAAATCCCTAGTGGTCCAAGTGGCTGTGAGGTCTGCAATGCGATCTGTGCTTTGTACACTGACCGCAAAGCACATCACAAACTGGACTCGGCGCTCACTTTCAGAGAAGTGGCGGCGCTCTGCTGACACATCAGAGAGCCAGCAGTCAGTTGACAGGTGATCCGAGATCGCTGTGAGCACCAGAGTCCAGCGTGGAAGGTGCTTTTTGATCTGTTCTCAAAGCACAGATCGTATTGCAGACCCCACAGCCACCCTGAGTAACAGGGATGTGGGAGGACTGCAGACCAGGTGACATGGCCCAGTATATGATCACTGGGCCGGATCTGCCACTGGACCATCAGGGATTCAAGTTCAATCCCCTTCCTTGCAAAAAAAGGTAAACAGGAGGAGCAAGGTTTATATATTTTTTCATAATAATAGATTTCTTTTTATGCATTTTAATAATGTAGTATATTAAAAAATTAAAATAGCAATTTAAAGTAGATTATATATTCAATTTAATAATAGATATTTCAATAGTATATTGAAATGCATTCATATAGAACTTAAATAATTATAACAATTAAATATAATTGTTTTTGCATTCTATTGCAGTGCAGTCTGTGCTACCCTAATACACTACTGTGAGTTTTATTGCTCTGGAGCTGTCACGATTCCAGCTCTGAGCCCTATAGGAGAGACGATCCAGGCTGACTCTTACCCCTGTCTGGTCTACCCCTCTTCATCCTCCGCTCCAGAACTTTCCTGCAGCCTGCCAGGTCCTTGTACAGAGTGCACCTGGCCTCTCCTTATATAAGGCATTCACTCCCTTTCAGCAGGGCACATCATAAGAGTCTATCTGCTGTCTGTTATTTTGTTCCTGCTGCTAGTATTTCTTTCTGTTATTTACCCTTTATTTATTTAGTTCATTTTATATTTTGTTCGCGGTTTCCCCTTGTCTGTTTGTCCCTCCTTTTGCCATGTTCTTGCCATTTGTTTTTATTCTTGATTTCTCCTGTTTTTTCCCTTCCTTGCTCCTGTGTGATATATTTTGTATGTTTTCGTTTTGTCTTCTGTTGTGCACCAACTCCTGGTTTTGTCTGACAATCCACCCTGTTCTGACTCCTGGCTTTGTATGACTATCAGGTCTATTCAGAGAAAGGTGAAAAGCAGGAGAATTGGCAGGAGAAGAGAACACTCTAGACCAAATAGCCGATTTGGAAAGTGAGATAAATGGGAGAATTTTTCTGGTTTGGCTATTTTGAATTTTTGACCTAGAATTTTCACTTCTCCAGTCATTCTCCTGACTTTCACCCTTCTTTGCATAGACCTGTATCTGTTCTGGTTCCTAACTCCGGCTTTTGTTCTTTCAATTTATCTCTTGATATTCCCCTTTGTACTAAGCTGTGTTTTATTCCATTTGCTTCCCCCAGCAGTACTAGTATCCATCCTTTGTTTAGAGACAACCATCTACGGACCAGTGTGTAGATTAGGGTTTCCTTGTATGCTGATGGGTGCCTGTTTATTTGGTTCTCCCCTTAACCCTTGTCGTTCCTGCTGTTCAGTGGTGTGTCCTTTCTGCTGCTTTCCTTGTGCAGCTGTGTGGTGCTTCACCTCCAGTCTGCCTGTTATGCAGCCAGCAGCACTCCTGCCTTCTGGGCTATCAACCCCGAATATGGGCCCCACCTCGGCTCACATGAGGTGCCCCTGTGACAGGAGCTTTGTGAAACGCTCATAGACTGTAGCTGTTCCTGAATAGCTAGCCCAGCGAGGTCTGACACAACTACACCACTATGTGGATGCGATATCGAAACTGCCCTTCTCCTTCATGACTTTAGGTAACATAATTGCCCATCTTTCTCTTCACCCTGTCTTTTATCTGCAACTGCGACAATTTCTTCTTGCTCAATTCGCTGATTTCACCCCCCCAGATTGGACAAATCCTCTGGACTCTCTACTGTTTATGACCTCCATACTCCCCCCCCCCCGTCAACTTCTAGCATTTATACCCATTTGCAGGCTTCCTCACCTACATCTATCCCTTGGACGGCAATTTTGAAATGGACCACTCATTTCCCGACACTTACCCCGCAGGACCTCATCCAATCTACTTTACAAACTCGGCGCCTCATTCCTTCCGCTAATTATTGGGATATGCTATACAGAATCCTCCACCGTGCTTACATGGCACCCAATAGGATGGCCAGGGCCGGGCTCACACCTACTGCTGCATGTCTCAAATGCGGTCACTCTCCCGCCGACCTCTGGCATTGCTTATGGTCATGTCCTAATATCCAGTTGTTCTGGGACTCTATCCTTAGATTTTGCTCGACAGTCCTTCGAATCACTGCTCCTAACACTCCGGAATGGGCCATTTTCAACTTTCTCCCTCCTGCCCGTGCCCGTCCCCATCCTAAAAGTCATAGGTTCTGGCTCGCTTTGCTGGTGGCCTCAGGTAAAAAGGCCATCCTCTCACAATGGATTTTCTCGACTCCACCCTCCTTTCGTATGGTATATGACAGGGTTTATTCACTGTTTTTAATTGATTGGATAGAAGCCTCCTCACACCTGGAGGACCAGACTAGGGCTTTTTTCCAGAACTGATCACCCTTAATTGTGATCCTCCCTGACGATACCAAATCTTCGTTGCGTCGCACTTTCTGCTGCACCTCCTGGTATTCTCTGCAAATGTTAAAAGGTTACCCACCTATCCCCCATACACCTTCTGACCCTGCGCTGTCACATTTCCTGGCCTCCACTGACCCTACCCCTGATGAAACTTTTGCTACTCCCGTAGGGCACGGTGCCATGTGATCCGTTTTGACACTGATGCACTGAACGTTCACTTCCTATCTCCCTTCGATTCCTGGAGGACTGGATATCCCCCATGTCCGGTGTGTTGCCGCATAGTTTGCTTTCAGATTTTGTACTGCTATGACTCTGTTCATTATGTTTCTGTTTATGTATCGCAATTGAACCTTTTAATAAAAATATCTTTAAAAAAAATTGATATAAATAAAAATGATAAAAATAACATTAGGCTGGGTTTTAGGGATTTGTTAGAGTAAATGTAACAAATATCATATATTTCTTTTAGCTCAATGAGTAAACCTATGCAGTGTTTTACAAACTGTAAGCCAGAATGAAGCTAACTTGGTTCCCCCTACAAAAATAGAGGCATAACTGCAATCCCAACATTCCTACTGGCAGGAATGTACTGGCCATAGGGACTACTGGGAGGTTCCCGGTGGGCCGCCGCCAGTTTCTTCATCAGCAGCTCCGGATTCGGACTCTCGAAGGGGAGGGGGGTGTATTAATAATTTGAGCCTGCCATTATCTATTATAATAAACCTTGCCATTTCTCCTATAGGCCCATAGATTTTTGTTTGCGGAACTATTATGATTTCTATGGAGTTACGAAGTACTGATGAAGTTGATTTTCCTAACCACTGTTTAATGTGGAGATGTGACAAAAATTACTACATTAGTAGACACTGTAGACATATTACATAGTTGGTGCTAACTTAACCAGAGCTGTTGTAAACTTACCAGAGCCATTATAGCCTATGGAGGTTTTAAGTTTACAACAGCTCTGGTTAAGTTAGCACCCACTATGTAATATGGCCCTGAGAATGTTGCAGCATTCATATAGAAAAATAAAATCTTCCAAACTATTTGATAAACAGACTGAATGCAATTGTGTGATATCCTGAGAGGTTTGCACTTTACATGCCACCTTTTTTGTCAGGAGGACTGGTGGGTGCCTAACCTCTGCATTTCAGTCTTGATTTTCTAGATCACCCTTTAGAGGAATATTTTTCTGTTTTTTCCTGTTTTTATTTCAGATTAAAAGTATAGAAGTTGGGGATACATATCAAAAAATTGAACATTGGGGAAGAATTAGAGTTCATACCAGAAAAGAGCGATGTATGCAATACAGCATACAATATGTACAAAGAAATACTCATTAATATATTTTAACCACTTGGCTGCAGAAGGCCCGCCAAGTGCTTCCTCCGCTGCGCCAAGTGAGGTGTCATCAGAAAGGCCAGATTCTAGCCTTTCCAACCATAGCAAACATGACCATATGATGTGTACAAATAGAAAAAAGTTTATAAAAATTACCTTTTTTTCCCCTTCTGTTCTAAGACGGTGGCATTGTGTGCTTTTTCTTGTAAAGCAAATGACACTGCACTAACTCATCTTCTCATTTCTCACTCCGGGACCAAATGTGGAGGTGATAGCACAAAGCGTTATTACACTTTGGTCCATCTAAACACAGGCTGCTTCACCTCTGTGAGGACAGCGGGGTCCTATTGGCGGGGCTCCTTTTCTTACACCCCAAAATGTCATGTTACTTCTCATTGGACCAGTCAGAGTCTGGCCTAGAAATGATACCAAACATGACCATGTAAAATGTCATGTCAAAACAAAACACACAAACAAACAATTAGAAAAAATGGCTTTTATTTACCCACACTGCGATCAAGTTCAGTGTTTTATACAAAGTCAAATTATTCATAAAACACAACGTGCCAAAATAAAATTTAAATTTTTTTTTTTTTTTCAGTTTTATGTAAAATTGCGTATTCTCTCTAAAAAAATGCAGTAACAGGTTCCCTTTTCTATTTTTTATAACAAGAGTGTCCCATAGAATATATAACCACAAAGGTTTGGATGATGAAATGTGAAAAAAATAAGTGATTGAAATCTGAATAGAAATCAAAATTTATTTTATATTTTGTGTTAAAGCATCCTGACGGGACAAGACATATACACATAATAATGATAGATTTTGAATCTGACGAGTCTGCTGAAAATAAGAATATATGATTTGTCTGGGTCCTACAATAAAGCATGACTTCAAATCATGTTTAAACATGATGAGTACATAACAGTCAAAATGAGCTCAGCACACATGGGTGAAATGGCACAGCAGCGAAAGGGTTAATTTAAAGTTGCATGTATATATATATATATATAATTATTTATTTATTTGCAGATCTGCATGATTATTCTCGGCTTTGGTTATTATGCAAGTCGAACCTTTTATTTTATGTTTGCCATGGATATAATTGATCATCTTCAAAAAGGATTTTTCAGAGAGTTTGTGAATTTTGATGCTATTATTGCCCTGGAACAGGTACAAATTTCTGACGTTCAAATATATTTATGTGATTGTACTGAATAATATCAAGCACTAGAAATAGTGAGGACATGCATGCTTTGCTAGTGTGCTTTTAAAAACATGCAATGTCTTTTGAATGAGTCAGTATTGTCATTCAGCAGGCATAAAAAGCAAGTAAATATGATGTTTTTTCACATTTACCTGCTTTTCTTTCTTGGAGTTTTCACGCCCACCTCAGGAGGCAGTTTGAGCCAACCAATCAGTGCCTATACTTAGGGAGAGATAAAAAAAAATGCACTGAGCATGTGCATCTGAGTTGCTCCTCCTTCCTCCTGCACTGTGAGCTGAGGGGAGGGTGGGGCTGACCTTTCACCCCCAGCTACTGCAGAGACAGGGAAGGAAAAAAATCCATACACACAGGGAGAAAAAGAGAGCAAAGAGAGGGACAACAAAGAAAAGCAGAGACACAGCAAGAAACGGTAAAGTGAGAAAGACAGCAAGATAAAGCAGAGAAAGCACAAGAAAAGGTGCAGTGAGAGAGAGCACGCACAAGAAAGAGTGAGAGGGGGTGCTTGTGTGAGGGACTTTGAGTGAGACAGTCAGGGTTATTAAAGAGCTACGAATTGCTGGCGAAAAGTAACCGAACAGTGAAATTCAGCATACGGTTACCTTTCCTGGCCATTCGGCTATTCAGAGAGCAGGCAGTTCGCCAAATCTTGGTGAATTGCCTACACATACGGTGCCTGTTCGGTGCCTGTTCGAGGGCAGTGAAATCCCCATAGAGAAGCAATGCTTTGTCTATACAGAGAACAAAAACCAGCAGTGAAAAATTGCCGAAATGCCCTGCATTTCAGTGGCTTCATTCGACAGGTTTATTCAGGCGAATCCCGTAGGCTTCAATGTTAAAAAATATTCCCATTTTAATGCAATATCTAATAAACTGTTTATTCTTTTATTCTGCATTAAAACGTTTCTTTATTTATAGATGTTTTAGGATCTTTTAAGCATTTTTCGGGCAATATATTTGAGAGCTGGGGCAATATAGGTGAGCTGGGGGCAATATATTTGAGAGCTGGTGGCAATATAGGAGAGCTGGGGGCATAATATTTGAGAGCTGGTGGCCATATAGAAGAGCTGGGGGCAATATAGGTGAGCTGGGGAAATATATATTTGAGAGCTGGTGGCAATATAGAAGAGCTGGTGGCAATATAGGAGAGCTGGGGGTAATATACTGTAGGTGTGAGCTGGGGCAATATAGGTGAGCTGGGGCAATATATATGTGAGCTGGGGCAATATATACAATATGTATAAGCTGGGGCATTTTATATGAGGTCTGTTCTTATTGAAAAGTGGTCACATGCTATTAAATAAAAGTATAGGTATTCGGTATCGGTGAGTACTTGAAAAAAGTATCGATACTCATACTCGGTCTTAAAAAAGTAGTATCCGTGCATTATATATATATATATACAGTATATATATATTAATGTTCGGGAGTGTAGGAGTAAATGATTAGGCACAGGTAGTTGGTGGTATGGATGGGGTGCATAGAGGTAAATAGGGGTGTAAATAGTTGTATGTAAAGTGTATAGAGGGTGATGTGTGTGGTAGGAGTTGGGGGTTAACATTTGTGGGTTGTAGGGGTTTATTGGATATAGGGGGGACGGGGGACCAGGGACCCAATAAGTAAATAACCCTTTAGACCCTTTGAGTTTTTGAAGGGGAATAGGTTGGTTCTGCTGCAGCCTACCCACTTCCTATAATAACTGCTTAGTCACTGGTTAGGGTTTGCATACAAAGGACCAGAGGTTCCCCTTATGCCTTCAATCAGTTACGCACCGTTATTATAGTATAGGGTCACATAATATCGTGATCATGTAATTTGCCAAGATGTTATGCAAATGTGGACTCGCAGCTGGGAAAATCAAGTTTTTCCAGCTGTGAACATTGCATATCTGTGAGCCAAAGCATTCAGAATTATGGAGGCAGCTCTGATATTGATATCAGGATCCATATTAGGATCCATTGTGCTCACAGTGAAACTTAGAGAATCCTGCCCCGAAACATACTTACAACCCAGACAAACGTAAAAGGCCCAGACAAACGTAAAAGACAAATAGATCCATTTTGATTTATTGCTAGGAGCCAATTTGCCTTTAACATCTCCCCTCACCTGCTTCATATACTTTCTGAGGGATTTTTAGAACACGTGCTAGTTTTAGACCATATTGTAGTATGAAGGTGGTTCAGGTTGCCCTTTTGTATGTGGAAGAGGGGGTACTCTGCAGCTCATGGGAGAAGCTGTAAAGCACTACAGAGGGAGTTCCTGCACACACCTCCCATCTTTCTAATCACATATCATTTCCATGCCCCTTATGTGGTTTCCTTACCTTACACATGTTTAGGTGATGTTCAGGAGATTCTGGTAGCATGCTTTTCTGTGGAAGGTTTGCCCTCCGTGGGAGAAGCATGGAAAATACACACAGAGGAGGATCATTGTGGGAGAAACTCCCCCACACCAGCAACTCACAGTCTTTGGGTTACAGAAAAGATGAATATCTCAAATTATTCATTAAACCATAGCATGAAAAACAGAAATGGAGAATGCATAGTGAAAAACCACTTTTATAAATACATATAAAACTCAATAAAATTCACCACTCACAAAACAGGTGTCACTAACATGTGAATGTAAGCGCAATCAGTGCATGGGATATAAACCTCCCGGTCAATTAAAGTCACCATCCAATCCCCACTTACTTGGCACATTAATGATTTGAAAACTGCTTGAAATAACCGTGGCCCGTATCATGTTGCTGTAGGTACAATCGGAACAGGATATCCCACAAAAGGTTAAAAGTCCCAAATATACAAAATAGACATAGTCTGTGGCTTGACGCGTTTTGTCGTTATGACTTCATCAGGTGCCTATATACAAGAATGTCCTTTCCATCCATTTATACTTTCTTTCCGGTGCCAAACAAACCCAAACATTTGTAAATATTGCCATGTTCTGGCTCTGTGCAGTGGAAATGTTGAACCTTTACTCAGTTCTTGTAATCACGGAACATGGGTGCCATGTTTATTAAGGGCAAATTCATTTTATATATAAAAGAACTGGAAAACAAAAGCGGTTCATATTATCAATCATATACATATCCCCTCATCATAGGACTACATAAACGTGCAGTCTGAATCTTCAAAAAAGGAAAGCAAGCCAAGATAAGAAAAATAAACATAACAATAAAAGTAACAGTTATAACAATAATCTTTATCATCTAAAAATCTTAACATTTACAATGACCCATATCCACAACAGAACTCTCCTATCATAATGGAGAGTATATCACCATCTGTATTTTAGGCTGGGGTCAGACGAGCGCACTGACTGCGCACAGTAACGGACGTACTTTTTAACTGATGAGATTGGTTACATTGTATCAGTTCATTTTGACTGATGTTGAGAAAAAGAAAAAAAAACTGTATGCCGTTGTTTCTCTACGTCTGTCTAGCTTTTTCACGTTGATGCCATTTTGGCGTCCTTTGCAACATGTGTTGCACGCGCGTGAAAAAGTGCGCACGTGCTTTGTGTTTTTTTCTCTATTGACTCCTTTGAAAAGCTGCAACAGGCAGCAAACAGCGTGGTCAGACGGACGCAAAAAGTGCACTCGTCTGACGCGGGCCTAAGGGAGGCGGCACACGAGCATACTGTAATGTGTCCGATACAGCTGCACTTTTTCACTGGAGATATTGTAAGTACTGCGTAAAGTGCGTCTGTGATGTCTGATGTCTCCAAACCCTAGGAAAATACATGGCGGCCTTGTTTCTGAGTCCGTTTAGCTTTTTCACGTCAATGTTATTTTTGCGTCCGTGGCTTTATGCTTTGCCCGTCAGTGAACAAGTGTGCAGGGTGCTTCGTGTGGTGTATTTAATTGACTCCTTTATAAAGCTACAGCGGACGTCAAACAGTATGGTCAAACGGACGCAAAATATTTGCTAATGTGCCGCCAGCCTAAACCAGGATCTTTTATAGTTCTCAGTCTATTAATCCATATGAAAATCAGAAAAAAGGATACTCCGTGTCTCTAAAAATGTACCCCACGGTACTGATCGTTAATGCACCGGAAGTTATTATTCCCAAAACCACCATAAATTGCACAAAAGTAAATATTAAAATAGTGCAGCGCTCCTGTACTAAATACGCTCAACTCCAGTGCTAGTACACACAACCACTTACGTTATGTCTTAAAGACTGATATTCCTCTGGACATATTTTTGTGGGTGTTTCATTTCCAGCAAGATACTTGTCACATCAATGTCATATAAAGAAATATACAATATATAGTGTAATACACGTTTCGCCCTGAAAAAGAACGGGCTTCATCAGTGGACATAAAATAATTAATGATGAAGCCTGTTCTTTTTCAGGGCGAAACGCGTTTGGAGGTTATATTTTATGTTTTTATCTGGGTGACCAGAATAAAAGAAATCTTTTTCTTGCAACCATCGCTTGTGTGGCTGTTTATGGTATGGTGATGAGAAAACAATCCACCTGGTGCATTTACTGAAGGTTTGGCTGACAAATTAAATCTGAGGGCATAACGACCTGGAGCTGGGCTAAGGCTCCAGAGGGGTGAGTGCATTGTATACTATTTAATGTAGTGTGAATTTTTACAATCTGCACCATTCCTTGTTTTTTCCTGCATTTCTTTTGAGGTTTTGCTGACCAATTACCAATAGAAGTGGGGCAGACGGGTATGCCCTAGAAAATACCCGCAAGCTGAGAAAATAGAGCGTTCTACGCTGAATGAAATGTGAGTGGTTCATTGCGCAATATTGATTTTTGATCAGTTGATGTACTGTATTACACTATATATTGTATATTTATTTATATGACATCGATATGACAAGTATCCTGCTGGAAAAAAACACCCACAAAAATATGTCCAGGGAAATATCAACCTTTTATTATTATTATTATTATTATTCTTTATTTATAAAGCGCCAGCATATTCCGCAGCGCTGTACAATAAGCACAGTATAGACAGGGTTACAATACATTGAACAACATTTGACAAACGGTACAGGAGGAGATGAGGGCCCTATTCCCGTAGGAACTCACAATCTGGGAGGGTTGGGGTTGGAAACAGGAGGAGAGGACTGTAAGGTGAGAGTGATTGATGGTTGCGTCAGTGAGTTGGGTGGTAGGCTTCCCTAAATAGGAACGTTTTAAGGGAGCGTTTGAAGGAAGAGAAGTTAGGGGAAAGTCTGACAGTACGAGGGAGAGCGTTCCAGAGAGTGGGGGCTGCGTGTGAGAAATCCTGCAGTCTATCATGGGAAGAGGTGATGCGGGGAGAAGCTAGTCGCAGGTCACTGTTTGACCTTAGGGAGCGGGCTGGAGTGTATTTGGTGATTAGTGAGGACAGGTAGTGGGGAGCTGAGTTAGTGAGGGTTTTGTAGGTAAGGATAAGGATTTTGAACTTAATTCTGCAGTGGATGGGGAGCCAGTGAAGGGACTCGCAGAGGGGAGTGGCAGAGACAGAGCGGCGGGTGAGGTGAATTAGCCTGGCAGAGGCGTTCAGGATGGATTGTAGGGGGGAGAGGCGGGACATAACATAGTTACATAGGCTGAAAAATGACATGTGTCCATCGGTTTCAGCCTCTCACACATCACCTACTGCTGTTGATCCAAAAGAAGGCAAAAAACCCAGTCTGAAATGCTCGCCAATATGCAACAAACTGGGGAAAAATTCCTTCTTGACCCCAGAATGGCAGTAAGATTTCTCCTTGGATCAAGAAGCTTACCCACATATTAAATATTATAACCCTTAATATTCTGTGTCTGCAGGAAGTCATCCAGTCGGTTTTTAAAAGTCTGTACAGTCTCTGACCCAACCACCTCAACAGGCAGAGAATTCCACAGCTTTATTGTTCTCACCGTAAAATAACCCTTCCTATGCTTTAGGCTGAATTTTCTTTCTTCCAGTCTAAATGGATGACCCCTTATCCTGTGCATAGTCCTGTTAATGAATAGATTATCAGACAATGGTTGATAATGGCCCTGTATATATTTATATAAGGTTATCAGATCCCCTCTAAGGCGCCGTTTCTCTAAACTAAACAGGTTTAAGGTTGTTAGTCTTTCCTCATAACTTAAACCTTCCATTCCCCTTATTAATTTAGTCTCCCGTCTCTGCACTTTTTCTAGCGCTATAATATCCTTTCTTAAGACAGGTGCCCAAAATTGCACGACATATTCAAGGTGCAGTCTTACCATTGATTTATGCAGAGGCAAACTTATGTTTTCATCCCGAGAGTGAACTCCCCTTTTAATGCATGCCAATACCTTGCTGGCCTTGGCGGCTGCTGTTTGACATTGCACATTGTTACTTAGTTTGAAGTCTATGATTATTCCTAAATTCTTCTCCTGCTTTGATTTCCCTAACTCTGTACCATTTAGGGTATAAGTTGCTTGTGTGTTTTTCACTCCAAAGTGCATAACTTTGCATTTGTCTACGTTAAATTTCATCTGCCATTTAAGTGCCTAGTCCCCCAATATATCTAAATCCCTCTGCAGCAAAGTAACATCCTGTTCACATTGTATTACTGTTCCTAGTTTTGTGTCATCTGCAAACACTGATACATGACTTTCAATGCCTATCTCAAGGTCAATTATAAATAAATTGAATTGGTACTATAACAGACCCCTGAGGGACACCACTTACCACTGATGTCCATCTTGAAAATATACCATTTATGACCACTCTCTGTAGGCCATTTGTGCTGTTGCTCGTTCTCAGGACCCATTCATCCCTGTAATGGCACAATCAAGCTAAAACCTTGTTTGTGAGACCTGAGCGGGCACCCACCGTAGAGCAGGCCATTTGTGCTGTTGCTCGTTCTCAGGACCCTCACAAGCACCCCCTTTTTTCTCACTGTAATTGTAAAGGGTCATCCAGACGTGGACCCCTTGCTTGATGTGCCTAGAGGGGTGCCAGCTATACCTTCCTGATGAGGCCCAATAAGGCCTAAACGATCTTCGGGGGTTACTGCACCTCTCGTGCAGGGATGACGTCCTTGGCAATCAGTGCTGGCCACCCTTTCTGGGTGAGAGCAGGCTGATTTGCATATGGAAAATTCATCCCTGTAATGGCACAATCAAGCTAAAACCTTGTTTGTGAGACCTGAGCGGGCACCCACCGTAGAGCAGGCCATTTGTGCTGTTGCTCGTTCTCAGGACCCTCACAAACACCCCCTTTTTTCTCCATGACCACTCTCTGTACCCTATCTTTTATCCAGTTTCCTATCCAAGAACAAGTATTTTCATCTAGACCAATTTTTCTTAATTTAAATAGTAACCTTTTGTTTGCAACTGTGTCGAAAGCTTTGGCAAAATCCAAGTACTAACGTAAGTGATTGTGTATACTAGCACTGGAGTTAGAGTGTATTTGGTACAGGAGCGCTGCACTATTTTCTATTTACTTTTATTAATCCATATGGTCTCCATTTGTGAGAGCTGACCTTCAATATTAACCCCTCTCCAATGTGGACTTTATTCTAAACCCCTGCAGTTTTTTAATATCAAAATATTGCAATGTCTGGATACATTACATAGTTGCATAGGCTTCAAAAAAAGACATGCGCCCATCGGGTTCAGCTTTTCACACATCACCTTCTGCTATTGATCCAAAAGAAGGCAAAAAACCCAGTCTGAAGTGTTCGCCAATATGCAATATACTGGGAAAAAAATCCTTCTTGACTCCAGAATGGCAGTCAGATTTCTCCTTGGTTCAAGAACCTTATACCCACATATTAAATAGTATGACACTTAATATTGAGTTTTTTTGCAGGAAGTCATCCAGTCGTTGTCTAAAGGTCTGTACAGCCTCTGACCCAACCACCTCAACAGGCAGAGAATTCCACAGCTTTATTATTCTCACAGAAAATTAACCCTTCCTGTCATGGATCCCCCCTAACAACCAGATATTAGTGTCTGTATACAGAGCCATGTCTACCCTTCCCATCCTTGAATGGACAGTGATTCTTGCCCTTAGAGGAACTGCTAACTTCAGGGACTCAATATTAATAAAAGAAGCAAGGACTTACAGAGCATGCAGAGCAGGGCCAGCGCTAACGTAAGGCGGCACAAGTGGCCGACTTACTGTGCTGGCCTGGTGCCAAACTGAAGGGGCGCCACTATCCTCCTCCCCAGTCACTGCTGGCCGGGAAATTCGTTCTAGTACCGCCCATTATGTAAACTATTCCCCCCATGTGGGTGGCTGGAGCAGCTGCTGCCGGCTTCACTTCTGGGCTGGTGACAGGGAAGGCACACAGGAAGGATCTGCAGAGCCATGGGCCATGTGCTGCCTCCTGCTGCTCCTCTTACAGCTGACAGAGAGTGAGGAGGTGTGACCAGCTCAGCAACAGAGATCCCACCAGGACTGGAGGTGAGTGATCACACCAGTGATGTGTGGTGAGGTCAGTGGCTGGTGAGGCACTGGCTAGATGGTGCAACATGTCCGTATGATAGGTTTATGTAAAATACAGTTTTTTTAATGTCTGTGTGTTAAATTTTTCTCACATTGGAGAAAGGGCGCTTAAGACAATGGCATAGGGGGCTGTTTGTGTGTATATATATATATACAGCATTGTAAAGGTATAAAGAATATAATGGAGTTATGATAAAATTAAATAGAGTCTGGGTGAAAGGTAAAAAAAGTAACACTGTGAAAACTGTGATAAATAAATAACAATTATAATAATATCACTTATAGAGAAACAGATTTTATTGGTTAATTTTATTATCAAAACATTTCAATGTTTTGAGAAAAATGGCACAAATGTTCAAGCAATTTTTGTGTAGACAGAGATCGAGAAATGATCGAGACACATGCAGGGAAAATGCATAACCTAAACAGAATCTATAGAGAAAGGGTGAAACAGGGAAAAGAGAGTAAGATACAAAAGAATGAATAGAGGGACACAGAAGAAGAAAAGAAGAATGGGGATTCAATAGACAGTGGAGCAGGAGAAGTGACGGGGATGACAGAAGAGTACAGAGAATATGAGGAAAGGACACAGACAAAATTTATAGAGGATTAAAAGAAGGATCTGATAGTGATGTGTGGATGGGCTGGGAGATACCTGAGAGATAAGCAGGTTCTGTTCTATGGGGACACGGAGGAGAGCGGGATTGATGAGGAAAGGAGGGGGTAGACAGACAGGGGAGGGATGGAGGGGCAGAGGGAGGGATACAGGGATGAGAGTAGGGAGGGGGAGCTAGAAATCAGGGGATGCAGTGAGAGAAGCAGGCAGAGCTGAGTGAGCTCAAGACCGGAGAGCAGAGCTCACAGACCTCCGTACACTAGACCAGCCCCTTGTGAGCAGCCAGAATCCCCCTCCTCCTGCCCTGTGCCCAGGCTCTCGTCTCCGGCTTTACTACGCAGAGCCTCCCCCCCCCGAGGCTCCCATCTGCTCGCTCTCCGTGTAGTGCTGAAAGCTGGGGCTGCCCCGGGGAGGAGGAATCTGGCCCAAGCCTGGGGCTGGGGGTCTGCAGTGAGTGGGGACAGCTACTGGGGAATCCGTGAAGGCTGCAGGAGAGTGCCGAGTCTGCTACACCAGCACAGGACACAGCATATCCGTGTAAACAGGAAGCTTTCCCATCCGAGGGCTCTGGCCAGCTCTGCCACTGCACTTTAACAAAGATCCCTAAAACCAAGACCTCACTGCTGCTCACACCCTCAGCTCCTATGGGCACAACCTGCCTGAAGCCCAGAGACTCTCACATTAAAGTTACAGCTGAGCTTAGTGAGACCCCATAGCTGGAGGGACACCATCTGCCTGCATAAAACAGTAAAACACCGTACCAAAAGATCCCCATTCCACATCACCACATCTGTGCCATTGACAGGGATTACCCTCCTCCCTTGCACAGACAAAGTAAAACATATCTGCCTTCCAGACAGTGCCTACTTGCCCGAGAGAGGGTTGTGAGCTGCTGTGTGGTCCCTCATGAGCACAGCACCTCGTCCAGCTGCTTCCCGCGTGACTGGTGCTGGCGCACTGTGTCACGTTAGGGTGTAGGAGGAGCTGAAGCCAGTGCGCGCTCAGCACAGGCTGAGCCCCCCACGACTGATGAGGACAGTCACATGTCCTGCGTCAATCAAGCCATGGGGAGCTCAGCCTCCAATGGTGGGCGTTTAAAAAAGAAAAAAAAATAGCTTGAGCCAATGGAGCTTTCCCATTGGCTCAAGATTTCATTCGCTGTCATTGCCTCTGGAGGCACTGACGAGCATGCCTGCCACCAGCTTGGGCTTCACAATCAGCGTAGCGTTCATGCTGCGCAAATTGCGTAGCCTAGGCTGGGTCAGTGCTGCCCCTGCTGTCTGTATAGTGAATCACACACACACACGCAGCAGCCGGTGTTCTGCCCATCGAGCGAACTTGCCATAATGGCGAACCCGCGTCACTTCCGGTGCACCTACGTCACCAAAAGTGACGAAAATCATCTGTGTACAGCATCCGGAGGTAGGACTCTTGAAACGGCCCGTCCCAGCAGCTCCCCCCCCTATCATAGACACTGGCAGAGAGAGAGTCTTTTAAATGACACCTTAACCAGGTGTCATGGAACTGACGTAGCGCTCCACGCTTCAAACCCCAAGAGACTTTAAGGAGCTGCAGATTGTGTTGTTGTCACGGATTGCTCTGTTCTGGGGCGCCTGGCAGCAGCTTCCTCGCTGCTCGCTGGCCAGGCGCCGAAATATAACGCCACCGGGTGCGCTCACGTGGGACGCCGGGGGGCGGAGCCTGGCGTATGACGCGGACCCGCCGGGTTTAAAACCCGGCTTCACTAGTTCACCGGTGCCCTGACGTGGTATCATTTTCCCGCAGAGCTCTCGTGTGTCTGGTGTTGTCAGTTACTGACGTTCTGCTTCCAACCAATTTATTGATCCTCTGTATATGAGCCTTGGCTTTGGCAAACGAATCACCCTTGTGTATGACTCCTGGCATTGGCAAACGAATCACCCTTGTGTATGACTCCTGGCATTGGCAAACGAATCACTCCTGTGTATGACTCCTGGCATTGGCAAACGAACCACCCTTGTGTATTACTCCTGGCATTGGCAAACGAACCACCCTTGTGTATTACTCCTGGCATTGGCAAACGAACCACCCTTGTGTATTACTCTTGGCATTGACAAACGAACCTCATTGTATATCATCATTAGCGTTGACAACTACTCCGTTACGCCTCTGCTCCTAAACAGCCTTGGCTCCTGTGGTAGTCTGTGTGTAACCATATATATACAGCAGACTACCTTTCCTGTTTCTGGAGTCCTAGGGAGAACGAATACTCTATTCTGTACGTCTGTCTGGTGTTTACCCTTTTTTGTATGTTGTCTGGTTAATTATCTGTCTAGTTGTGCCGACCATTCAAGGATCGGAAGGTTAGAGATCGGTCTACGTATAGGGACCACTATTCTGGTATTCAGGGGGATACGTGACATTACGTCAGGGCCAATGGATCCCGCAGACCTCTCTAATCAGTTGGCACGTATCGCCGCCAGACAAGAAGAGCAGGACCATAGGATGGACCAGTTTGCTCTTGCTCTTCAAACCCTGTTAAATCGGTCCAGTGGAGGAACCACAAGCCCTCCGGACCCAGTAGTGCCTATTGTCAGCTCAGCCTCTCCCGAAAGAAATAGGCTTAGTATGAAGGCACCATTACGTTATGATGGTACACCAAGTTTATGCCGAGGTTTTTTGACCCAACTTGAGATCTTGTTCGAGAATAACCCAGGGTCCTGTATGTCTGATAAAGCTAAAGTAGGATATCTGATCAATCATTTGACAGAGAAAGCTTTATTATGGGCTACACCCTTGTGGGAAAACAAGAAGCCCATCATTTACGACTATGAGGGTTTTACCTCAGAGCTCAAACGTACCTTTGATCCCTCTAGAAGGGCTACTAATGCGGGTAGATCTTTGTTCCACATAAAACAAGGTAATAGGAGGGTCTCTGACTACGCGATAGATTTTAAAACCCTGACTTCAGAGGTTCTCTGGCCGAACGACGTCCTAACCTTAGCCTTTACGGAAGGTCTGAACGAGACTTTTATGTTCGAATTAGCTCCTTTGAAATTGCCAGAGACTCTGGATCACCTGATCGATTTTTGTATCGCCATGGATGATCAAATTAGGGAAAGGAGACATCCCAGAGACAGACCTAGAAGGCTCTTGCCTCCCCTACCCCCTTCATCCAGAAATACCGGTACACCAGGTGCCCAGGAAAATGTGAAAACAGATATACCAATTGCAGAGCCTATGCAGATAGGAAAAACTGGTATATCAGAAGCAGAGAGAGCTCACAGAAGGGAAAAAGGGCTCTGTTTCTATTGTGCAGGGGCAGACCATTTCCGCCTTCAATGTCCTCAGAGACCTAGGGGTGGTAGGGGTGAGAGTGGCAGATCGAACCAAAGACCAGCCAATACCCAGGTTATAGGGTCTCTTTATGCCTCCTTTGTGAATAACGAAAAAAAAAAATCCAGGATTCTGGTACCAATCTCATTAACATGGGACAGGGTTCACCTTAAGACCGAGGCCTTCTTGGATTCTGGGGCCTCAGGTAATTTTATGGACAAACATTTTGCTGCAAAATGCCTCATACCTCTGGTTCTAAAGAGAGGCCTTTAATGGTAGAAGCTATAGATGGAAACCCTCTGTCTTGCCCTCATATTACCCATGACACTATTTTTGTCTGTATGGAAACAGGAGTATTGCACCATGAAAAAATATGTTTCCAGATCATTGAATCCCCTTCATGTCCTGTCGTGCTTGGTTTCCGTGGTTGGTAAAACACAACCCGGTTATTGATTGGGTCCAAAGAGACATAAAAAACTGGAGCCCTCATTGTCAGTCGAATTGTCTGGGCAAGGTCGACTTAATCGGTAGCCTCAATGTTGCCACAGCCCCTCCTTTATCCACAGAAGTTCCTGACCATTATCTGGATTTAAAGGAGGTCTTCTCTAAGTCCAGGACTGAGGTCCTACCGCCACACCGCCCGTACGACTGTGCTATAAACTTACTCCCCGGTACTATGCCTCCTAGGGGACATGTCTACCCCTTGTCCCAAAAAGAAAACAACATTATGGAGGAATACATAAGGGAGAATCTAGACCGAGGATTCATCAGATGCTCCTCCTCTCCTGCAGGAGCGGGTTTCTTTTTTGTCTCCAAAAAAGAGGGAGATCTGCGGCCTTGCATAGATTATAGAGGCTTAAACAGGATAACCATAAGGAACGCTTATCCCATACCTCTCATCACCGAATTATTCGATCGACTAAAGGGGGCCAATGTTTATACGAAACTCGATTTACGCGGAGCCTACAACCTAGTAAGGATTAAGGAGGGCCATGAATGGATGACGGCTTTTAATACACGAAGTGGACATTACGAGTATCTAGTGATGCCCTTTGGTTTATGCAACGCGCCAGCCATTTTTCAAGACCTCATAAACGATACCTTACGGGAATTCCTGCAAGTGTTTGTTATAGTATATCTGGATGATATCCTGATATACTCCCCTGATATTGTAACCCATCATGTTCACGTGAGACAAGTACTGAAAAAACTATTGGAGGCTGGGTTGTATTGTAAACTAGAGAAATGTTTATTTGACATAAGAACAGTACATTTCCTTGGCTACATAATAACTCCGAAGGTTTCCAGATGGATCCTAAGAAACTTACACCAATCCTAGACTGGCCTCTACCCCAAGGGCTGAAAGCCATCCAGAGGTTTCTAGGATTCACTAACTATTATAGGAGGTTCATTAAAGACTTTTCAGTTTTAGTATCTCCCCTCACGGCTATGACAAAGAAAGGGGTGGGTGCTCAGAAATGGACACCCCAAGCCAGTCAAGCCTTTGAGGCACTCAAACAAGCGTTTACTACTGCCCCTGTTCTCAGACATCCAGATCCGGCTCTGCCGTTCCAAGTGGAAGTTGACGCCTCCGAAATAGGTCTTGGTGCAGTATTGTCCCAAAGGGAGGCACCCGACAAACCCTTGCATCCATGCGGCTTCTATTCCCGGAAACTCTCCCCGGCAGAGAGAAACTATGATATAGGAAACAGAGAGTTATTAGCGGTCATATCGGCCTTGGCAGAATGGAGATACCTGCTGGAAGGGTCTAAAGACCCCATCATTATAATTACTGATCATAAAAATCTCACATACATTGGAGATGCCAAACGGTTAAATTCCAGACAAGCAAGGTGGTCATTGTTTCTTTCAAGCTTTAATTATGTATTAACCTATAGACCTGGGTCCAGAAACGTTAAAGCAGACGCTTTATCAAGACAGCATGAGTCCTATGAACATAACATCCAAGATCAGCATCCCATTGTACCCAAGAAAGGATTTTAGCCGCTACCACGATTAACGTCCTCGTCTCCCTTGATGAAAAGGCTGCAAACAGTTCAGGGATCAGCTCCTGAGGGGAAACCCCCGCGAAACTCTTCGTACCTGAAAGTGAAAGGGTAGAATTACTAAACGTTTATCATGATAATAAAACCTCTGGGCATATGGGGATTACCAAAACGGTGGCCAGCATCAGTAAGGTCTTCTGGTGGCCCACGTTGCGCCGAGATGTAAGATTAGGCTAGGGTCAGACGAACGCATTTTTATGTTGTCTGTGAAAAAGTGCGTTCGAACGAATGGACGCATTTTTTCACAGAAACGTGATAGTGTCATACTATGCGCATTTTCGTCCGTGATTTTGTACGGATCATCAATAAAACTCTTTTTGTGTCTGACGTTATGTTGGCCGGACATTAGCAGCGTCTGACGTCTCCTAATCACACACACACGCCGCTAGCGGACGCAGCGCACTCTGTACGTCAGTACCTGCGGTTTCACGTTCTCGAAAAAATGCGTTCATTTTCCACTTGCGTGCGCAGCCGGACTTTTGTGCGACCGTACTTCGTATATGGCCGTCATTGCTGGCATCTGCTGCTACTACGGCCGTGATTAAGTGCGCCAGAACGCGCGTTCGCACTGCCTCAGTCTGACCCTAGCCTTACATAGCCGTGTGCGAGGTATGCACAAGACATAAAAATCCCAAAACAGCACCCATTGGTCTACTCCAGCCTCTGCCGATCCCAGAACGACCATGGTCACATTTGGCAATAGATTTCATAGTGGAATTACCTGATTCAAGAGGGAATACAGTAATACTTACTATCATAGATCGATTCTCCAAGATGGGTCACTATGTTCCTCTTCGTAAACTACCTTCGGCAGCCGAACTGGTGCCTATTTTCATAAACAACGTGGTCCGCATACATGGTATTCCTCTTGGGATTGTCTCCGATAGGGGTACCCAATTTGTCTCCAGATTCTGGAAAGGGTTCTGTAAGAATGTGGGGATAGACTTATCCTTCTCTTCGGCCTATCACCCCCAGACAAACGGAGCAGCAGAACGCGCCAATCAAAACATAGAGAAGTATCTCAGATGTTTTATATCAGAACAACAAGATAACTGGTCAGATCTGCTACCATGGGCAGAGTATGCCTTGAACAGTGCAGTAAGTGAATCCACAGGACATTCCCCTTTTTTCACTGTTTATGGGTTCGATCCTCCCGTACTCCCTGCTACGTTTCCGGATACCACAATACCTGCTTTAGATGAACATTTAGCGTCCTTGAGGGAGACTTGGGAGAGAGTTAAAAAGGCACTAGAGAAAAGCAGTGTTATCCAGAAAATTAAGGCTGACAGACATAGAAGGCAAGCACCTGTGTATCAGGTTGGGGACAGGGTTTGGCTTTCTTCCCAGAACATCAAGCTCTTAGTGCCCTCCATGAAGTTGGCACCTAGATATATCGGTCCCTATAGGATTCTGCGGCGACTCAACCCAGTCTCCTATGCTTTGGCATTGCCCCCCCATATCAGGATACACAATGTGTTCCACGTGAGCCTTTTGAAACCGTTGTTATGTAACCGGTACACCAAGGTCCGTGCTCCACCTCCTCCTGTCTCTGTGGAGGGCGAGGAGGAGTTCGAGGTTAAAGCCATTCTGGATGCCAGGATGTCTAGGGGGTCCTTACAGTACTTGGTCGACTGGGTGGGTTACGGTCCGGAGGATCGTTCTTGGATTCCGGCTGCGGAGGTCCATGCCCCTCGGTTGGTGAAGGCCTTCTATTTGGCGCACCCCCGTGCCCCTGGGGGTCGTCCAGTGGCCGCCCATGAGAGGGGGGTTCTGTCACGGATTGCTCTGTTCTGGGGCGCCTGGCAGCAGCTTCCTCGCTGCTCGCTGGCCAGGCGCCGAAATATAACGCCACCGGGTGCGCTCACGTGGGACGCCGGGGGCGGAGCCTGGCGTATGACGCGGACCCGCCGGGTTTAAAACCCGGCTTCACTAGTTCACCGGTGCCCTGACGTGGTATCATTTTCCCGCAGAGCTCTCGTGTGTCTGGTGTTGTCAGTTACTGACGTTCTGCTTCCAACCAATTTATTGATCCTCTGTATATGAGCCTTGGCTTTGGCAAACGAATCACCCTTGTGTATGACTCCTGGCATTGGCAAACGAATCACCCTTGTGTATGACTCCTGGCATTGGCAAACGAATCACTCCTGTGTATGACTCCTGGCATTGGCAAACGAACCACCCTTGTGTATTACTCCTGGCATTGGCAAACGAACCACCCTTGTGTATTACTCCTGGCATTGGCAAACGAACCACCCTTGTGTATTACTCTTGGCATTGACAAACGAACCTCATTGTATATCATCATTAGCGTTGACAACTACTCCGTTACGCCTCTGCTCCTAAACAGCCTTGGCTCCTGTGGTAGTCTGTGTGTAACCATATATATACAGCAGACTACCTTTCCTGTTTCTGGAGTCCTAGGGAGAACGAATACTCTATTCTGTACGTCTGTCTGGTGTTTACCCTTTTTTGTATGTTGTCTGGTTAATTATCTGTCTAGTTGTGCCGACCATTCAAGGATCGGAAGGTTAGAGATCGGTCTACGTATAGGGACCACTATTCTGGTATTCAGGGGGATACGTGACAGTTGTGGAGCTGCAGATCAGGCTGCTCGAGGCACTGAGCTCCAAGCAACTCAGAGGCCGGGCTGATCCTGGCAAGGGGGTATCTGGAGAGTCAGGACAGGCAGAAGAGAATGGTTCCGTCACATTGGCTGGCAGCAGTGTGGATAGAGGCTCTCTAACACCAAGACACCCCGAGATGGCCAACTATGCAGCCTGCAAGCAGGACACCCTGAAGGACCTGCTGGAGAGCCGTGGATGGAACGGATACTAAAGTAAGGGTCAAAGGCACAAGTGTGGCGCAACCAGGAGCGAGATGGAAACGCTCAAGGAGGTAAAAAGACACCTCAAGCAATATGGTCCAAACCCTAGCATGGACCTGTTCCGCAGCGTTTTGAATGAGGTCTGTTTATTGCAGAAAGGGGAAACTGTGCGGGACCAGGAAGATTTTAACCCTCTGCCTGTGGAATACAATAAATACAAGGTCCTAGGCTGGATTGAGCCAGGGGACATTCATAGCCAGGAGGAGAACTGGCTGGCAACTACACCACACACCCAGAGGGTGCCTACAGACTTGGATTGGCAGAGACCAGGGATTTTGGAAGCATTGGCTTCTGCCAACACCAAGACCCAAACAAAATATGCCTCCTCACCAACTGTGACCGTCAACCACCCACCCTCAAGTAAGGCTAAAAGGAAGCGGAGGGGTGGACGGGTGAAAGAAATGGAGGAGGTGTTGGATCCAGAATGCAAATTTTGTGACCCGTTTCGAAGGGAGGTAGAGACATTGAAAGGGCAACTAGAAGCTGCCACCCAGAGCGAGAAAGAGACTGGCCTGCAATTGCACTGGCTACAGGATCAGCTGCAAGATGGCGAGAGAGAGCTGAATGAGGTGAGACTATCCAGAGATGCTGCGGAAGTGAATGTACAGCGCCTGGAGATGGAAATCACTGGCTTACGGGACTTACTTACAGCTGCTGAGCGAGCCAAGGATAATGCCGCTCGGGATTGAGAAGAGGCCATGGCCATTGGTGTTTTAAAAGTCCAGGCAGCCTTGGGGGAAAAGTGTCTCCTGGAATCACAGATAATGGCCCTGACAGAGACATTACAGAACCATCAAAATGAGCTGCGAGCTGTCACAGTGGAGAGAGATGGTCGCTGCATGGAAGTGCAAGAACAGGCAGCCACCATGCAACAATTGTCGGCCCAGCTGCAGGCCTGTGAGGACTCTACCCTCAACCTACACACGGAGCTCAGTGGTGCTCAGGCGCAGATAGCGGAGCTGGAGCGCGGCTCCTGTGTAATGATCGAGCAGCTGGAGGCTGAGCGGCGAACTGGAGCTGCTCTACACATAGAAATGACAGCTTTTAAAATTCGCCTGGAGAACTGCAAGCAGGAATTAAAGCGGACACAGCTCTCCCGGGATACTATTCAGGCATGGGCCTGGGAGCAGGAGGAGGAAATACAGCTGCTCCAGAACCAACTCCAGCTGTGCCAAATTCAGCTACTAGAAGCAGACGCTGCTCGGAAGGAGAGCCTCACTCAAACCAAGGCAAGCGAGATGGAGGTGAGCTGTCTGACACACCAACTAGGTGTATTGGAGCAGGAGCACCAGGGCACTGTCAGCCACCTGCAGGCTGAGCTTGAAGGGACACAAGCACAGTGCCAACAGCTGCAACATGAGTTTTCCCTGGCACAAGCTGCCAGCACCCATGTGCCCACCATGGAGGAGAGCAGCACAACAGGGAGTCAAGACATTACCCCTGTTATATTTGGCATAGAGGAGCGATTGTACCCAGTGTTCCTGGAGGTGGATGCTGTGCTGGCATCAGAGTGTGCCTTGTCCCAGACAAAGATAGAGACCCCCCCAGTACTCCACCCCTATGAACCAAGGTGCCGCCAGAGAGGGGACCTCTTCTTACCTGCCTAGAAGACCAGCAGAATCGGTGAGTGACTACCCTGAGAGGCAATCAAGTTCCTGGCCCCAGGAAGAATTGCTTCCTTTTGGGATTGTGGGAATTGCCGTGTGCTGGGCCCTTTTAAAATGTTCAGGAGGGGGGCAGCAGCAGAAGGAGAGACTGGGGACTTGGATTGCTGACTGTGTTCTGGTCCTGGGTCCGCAGAGGGGCCCTGGAGACAGAAAGATGTGGGGGGAATTCCAGTGTGCCCGCTAGAAAATTTTTGTGTCTGTGGACTGTGGTGGCCTGTTGCCTGGCAGACACTACTGTGGTGAGTCCTTGTAAGCACTGGACAAGAGGGTTGGCTATGGACCCACACCCAGGCATACCCTGTGGTGACTGTCAGACCCTGCTGACTTTGCTTATGTGCCCGCAACCTGGAACTTTGAAGATGGTGCAGATAAGGGACAAAGTGAGAGGTCTCGTCAGTGGCAAGTGATCCATTTGGGATCTAAGCTCGCCCTGCCGTTCTGGAAGGGGGGACATATGTCATGGAACTGACATAGCGCTCCACGCTTCAAACCCCAAGAGACTTTATGGGGTTATATCTGGAATTGGGCGCTGCTTGCGTGGGATCTGTTTTTGTTGTTTGAATCCCGTATGTGTTGACAGTGGGATGTGACCTCTTCTAAATGTGTAGCAGAGGGGGTATATTTACAATGATTGCTATAAGTGTAACACTTGGTCAAGAAAAAATGTATATCGAGAATGAACCATAGGACATTTAACATATATAGCACTTCTTTTCGAAAGTGAAATTATGCGCACATAGGTAACGTTTGTATATGTATTCTAGAGTCTTTTTTTGCAATGTTTTTACTTGCAATGTATACCTTTACTATGCAGATTATAAGGATAGTGTATTTCTTATCCTCTATTGCCACCTTGTGGCCAAATGTTCAGTCAGGAAAATGTCTATTCCGTATCCTATGCTGCCACCTTGTGGCCAAAGGGTCAGTCAGGGAAATGTCTATTCCTTATCCTATGCTGCCACCTTGTGGTCAAAGGGTCAGTTAGAAATGGTATTTCAGGGGAAGTTGTTGTTCAATGTGCAGTTTCTTCCAACTCATCTGCAGCAGGATGGACCTCAATATCGGGGGGACAGATCAGAAAGGACAGGTTAGAAGGAGTGCCCAAGAGCCAATTCATCAGAGTAAAAATAAACTGCTCCAAAACTACAGATTTCGACACCCAAGCCATGAAACTCAAATTGGAATTCATGGAAAAAGGATACGACGAAACGACACTGGAACTGACAAAAAATTAAGTCTCATGTGTCGACAGAAAAGAATTCCTAAGGTACAAGGACAAAACCCCAGAACACTACACGAAGATCGGGGTACCTGTTATTTTTTCATACAGTCAACAAGACCCAGATATTAAGAAGATCATCAAAAAATGTTGGCCTATCCTACTGGAGGATCCAGTATTACAAGAAATTCTACCTCCCAAACCTAGATTCATTTGTAGAGGAGTCAATAATCTGAAATCCAGACTTACCACCAGTGAACATGTTCCAACAAAAGGCAAAAATTCCTTCTAACAAAATACAGGTTTCTACGGTTGTGGCAACTATATTAGTTGCAGAAGTACAGGAAACATAAAAAGACACGTCACTTCAGTTGCAAACAGAAGAGGGAAATGGAAAATTAAAGAAATACTCACATGTTTCTCCACAAATGGGATTGTCCAGGACGCGTTTCGCCAGCAAATGTGGCCTCTTCAGCTGGATGATCCCTCTATCTTCATGTCCTTCTTTTATATGTTGTCCGGTAGATGAATTTTGGTTTCGTTTTTGGCGCGAAGCTACTGCGCATGTCGATTTGGGTTCCGGTCTTGTGTTGCGTGGGTCACATGGTTGCTAGCTGCCAATCAGTGCCTGAGTTCCTCTTTTGTGTATATCCTGGGGCTGCAACGGGCCGATCATCTTCTGCATTTGCTGATTTAGATTCCGTTCTTTGGGCATGTGGGTCACATGGTCTCTGTTGGCCAGTCAGTCCATTGATTTCTCTTTTGTATCTAGCCTATGATCGATTATGTCGGTATGATGCTACCGCTGTAGATGTCAGTGGTAGAGGAAAATAAGTCTTCCTGATTCTAATACATATTGCTTGTGCCTGATGATTAATACACTTTTGGGTTTCTGCATTGGATATTGTAGAAACACAGGGGCGGGTGGTGGTTTATAACCGATAATGTAAAGCAGATGTGCAAATTTATGTGCCTGATGTCTGGCCGCGGAAAAAATTGGGTTCTTTTTCAATTTTCAATAGGAGGTATGGTATCCTATAGTCCATACGAAATTGGTTTATTGCAGGAGTTCCGATCGGTAAATTAGATGGAGACACACAAACTGGGATCATATGGAGTACAAGTGGATTTTTATCATTCTAAAACAGATGGTCTTTTTAGGGTGATGCTAATGGTAGTTTTGAGTGACTCTATCAATTACTTTATACTGAGTTCTCAGACTGTTCCCTGATTATAGGGACATGGGGCTTGTTTTCTTGCAGCATTGTGTACACTGCAGATGTGGGAGGATTTGGTAATATGGTGGATATT
This sequence comes from Leptobrachium leishanense, assembly GCA_009667805.1. Classification (NCBI taxonomy): domain Eukaryota; kingdom Metazoa; phylum Chordata; class Amphibia; order Anura; family Megophryidae; genus Leptobrachium; species Leptobrachium leishanense. The sequence goes on from CM019067.1 coordinate 201,775,766, forward strand.
TGTATAACGGACCTTTAACCTTATTGTATACCAGCAGGGTATAGGTTCTATTGAAGATGGACAGGATGTCTCTTCGACCCAACAGATAAATCCTTTATTGGTCTTGTTTGTTGGATATAGTGGGAACTGGATTAAGCTCTAAGGTGATGACGTCATATATCCTCAATATCTGTGGATGTTGTGCGTGACGTAACTGTGAATATTGAGAATTGGGAGATAATTGTATCGGTTTTATTTAATAAGGATGGAAGGAGGCTGAAGTCTTATTACTTTTGGAGAAGTGTACATTTGACTCAGAGTAGTAGAGGTGTCTTCGAGCCCTATATCTGTTTAAATTGTTCCAGAGTTTTGTTGTATTTGTGAGAGGGTCTTATACCTAGAGTATAGATTCAGAGGAAATGGCATAATTCAAAATCCATATTGAGGCCTTTTGGATGTAAAGTGTCGAATTCATATATACACTTCATTTCCTCTTGGCCAATTTTTCTTGCTAGGTCGCCTCCTCTTCTGTTGTTTTGTATTCTTTTTATTGCCATGAATTTTAAATTCCTTGGGTCGCAATTATGTGCTTTTTTGAAATGTGCCGGGATACTATGGGATTCTAAGCCTTTTTCTATGTTCCTCACGTGTTCTCTTATTCGCACCCCTAGTGCTCTTGTGGTTTTCCCGATATATTTCAGTCCGCATGGGCAGATTAAGAGGTATATCACATTTGTGAAGAAGCATGTGAATATTTCTTTAATTTTCCATTTCCCTCTTCTGTTTGCAACTGAAGTGACGTGTCTTTTTATGTTTCCTGTACTTCTGCAACTAATATAGTTGCCACAACCGTAGAAACCTGTATTTTGTTTGAAGGGATTTTTGGCTTTTGTTGGAACATGTTCACTGGTGGTAAGTCTGGATTTCAGATTATTGACTCCTCTACAAATGAATCTAGGTTTGGGAGGTAGAATTTCTTGTAATACTGGATCCTCCCGTAGGATAGGCCAACATTTTTTGATGATCTTCTTAAAATCTGGGTCTTGTTGACTGTATGAAAAAATAACAGGTACCCCGATCTTCGTGTAGTCTTCTGGGGTTTTGTCCTTGTACCTTAGGAATTCTTTTCTGTCGGCACATGAGACTTAATTTTTTGTCAGTTCCAGTGTCGTTTCGTCGTATCCTTTTTCCATGAATTCCAATTTGAGTTTCATGGCTTGGGTGTCGAAATCTGTAGTTTTGGAGCAGTTTACTTTTTACTCTGATGAATTGGCTCTTGGGCACTCCTTCTAACCTGTCCTTTCTGATCTGTCCCCCCGATATTGAGGTCCATCCTGCTGCAGATGAGTTGGAAGAAACTGCACATTGAACAACAACTTCCCCTGAAATACCATTTCTAACTGACCCTTTGACCACAAGGTGGGAGCATAGGATAAGGAATAGACATTTCCCTGACTGACCCTTTGGCCACAAGGTGGCAGCATAGGATACGGAATTTACATTTTCCTGACTGAACATTTGGCCACAAGGTGGCAATAGAGGATAAGAAATACACTATCCTTATAATCTGCATAGTAAAGGTATACATTGCAAGTAAAAACATTGCAAAAAAAGACTCTAGAATACGTATACAAACGTTACCTATGTGCGCATAATTTCACTTTCGAAAAGAAGTGCTATATATGTTAAATGTCCTATGGTTCATTCTCGATATACATTTTTTTCTTGACCAAGTGTTACACTTATAGCAATCATTGTAAATATACCCCCTCTGCTACACATTTAGAAGAGGTCACATCCCACTGTCAACACATACAGGATTCAAACAACAAAAACAGATCCCACGCAAGCAGCGCCCAATTCTAGATATAACCCCATTTTTTCCTGTATATACAACCAGGCAGTAGCAAAGCGCTGCCATATTATCTCAGAAGGGCAGCAGCTTACGGACACAATACACATAAGGACGGGCGCCGTTTGAAGGTTTTCCACCATTTATCCAAAATCTTTCCCGCCTTGCACTAACCCTCAGGCTGCCAGTCCCAGGTGTATAAATAGCCCTTATTAAACACAAAGGGCCGATCCAGTTATGGAATTCAGAAAGAAATTCGGGATTCCAAAAAATGACACATTTTCAGATGCAATAAACAACGAAGAAGAATCCTCCATACCTATAAATAGAGAGGAAATAAGGAAAGATCTAGAAAAAATCCTGAAAAAGGAACTACGGCTTAAATGGGAGATCATCTCCCTAGAAAAGTACACAAAAGAAAAAATAGTCCCAAGAGGCTTACGCTTCTCAAAAGGACCAGCTCTAGGAAATGAGAGAGAACCATTCCTAGAGAAATGGAGCAAGATGTTAGAGAACTTCTCTACACACACCTTGGAAGTACTCATTGAAGAAAGAAAATATAACTTAGAAGAAACTAACCAACAAATTGAGTTAAAAACGAAGGAATTTCTGGAGACCACACAAGAAGGCATAAATGTATTCACAGAAAAGATGGAGAATATTTTAGCCAAATTGGAAGAAGACCTTATCAAGAAAAAAAGAAAAAAGGTCATAAGGGACAAAACAGACTATCAGGGTTATCCAAAGAGATTCGAAAAGTCACCGCACGTTCGGTTACTTTTCGTTCTCTTCAATTCGGTTCCTTTTGCCGATTGCATTTCGGTGACCCTGCGGTGTATTCAGCAAACAGCACAGGGCCCCCGAATTGCAGGGAAAAGCTGCCACAAACCTGACGAAAACTAACCGAATGCACGCTGAAAACAAGCAAAAACATCTGGATTAACCTTTGAACAGGAGCCGAACAGGAGCCGAACATGAGCCGAATCACACAGAGCCGAAGCAGCTGTGACGTAGAGGAGGCAGTGAATAAATTAGAAAAACCATTTGTATGAATCTGGGAAAATGAAACGCTGTTTGCAAAGAAAACTACTGAGCGAAAATGTCTGAAATTTTCACAGGAGGTCCAGGGAATGATAATAATGAGGGCTGTTACAAAAAAAATAAGCAAACTGAAAAAAAATAAAAAAAAAAAATCGGACTTTTAATTTTTTTTTAAAAAATTCAGAAAAATGCTTAAAGTATCCTAAAAAATCTATAAATAAAGAGACTTTTTGCTGCAGAATTTTATAATGAACGGTTTATTAGATATTGAATTAAAACGGGAATATTTTTAACATTGAAGCCTATGGGATTCTCCTGAATAAATTTGCCGAATGAAACCACCGAATGGCAGGGCATTAGGGGAACCTTTCACTGCTGGTTTGTGTTCTCTGAATAGCCGAAGCAGTGCTTTTTCATGGGGATTCACTGCCCTCGAACAGGGACCGAACAGGCACCGTATGTTCAGGCAATTCGCCAGGATTTGGCGAATTGCCTGCTCTCTGGATAGCCGAATGGCCAGGAAAGGTAACCGAAGGCTGATTTTCAGCGTTCGGTTACCTTTCTCAAGCAATTCGAATCTCTTTGGATAACCCTGTATGAAAAAGGAAATGTGTGGAGACTAGCAGCAAAGATACACAGCACAGAAGGAGAAGATGACCAGGATGTTTTTGAGGAGGAAGTAGACCACCCAGAACACAAGGGCATAACAGAACAGACCCGTGCGATTTCATTTGGTTATCAACCATACCCTCAGCCTAGGAGAATACCGTTCAAGGAACGAAGACAATCCTTCAGAATAAACAGAAATAATAGGAGACGATCATGGAACAACCACACACACTCCCAATATCAGGGATGGAACAACAGGAGGAAAAATTCATACAGAACATACGATGAATATAAGGGAGGGAATACACAACACCACAACTGGAGATACAAAGAACCATATCAGAGAAATCCGGATATCCACAACAGAAAAATGAGAAGAACGTCCATCAACAGGAATCTATATCAATCCCCAAAAAACAACATGTATCAACCAAACAGATACGAGAACATCAGGAACAATGATGCAGAAGAAAGAAGAGATCTGAATGAGGATTTTTGGCTGGCCACACCGAAAGAACAAAGGAAGAGAAAGCTAGAACAGACAAAACAAGAATGGTACCCAGAACTAAGAAAAACGGGAGAAAAAAGAGGAGAGGATGTATGCAGATCCCCCAGGAAAAAAGCAAAGGTAGGATAAGAGGTAAAAGAGGAGGAAAAAAGAAGTAAGTACGCATGAGAGCCAGACCCAAACCAAAGGAGATCAAAAAAGACGGTATATTCAACCTGTCAGGAAAAACACTGACTATAGACCAACAAAAAGTTTTGAATAAAGGCCTGAAATTTGCACCTACACAATACATTAATCATTTTACCACATACATAGATCTACAAAAATTCAAGAGGAATCTCTGCCTCAAAAAATACTTTCAGAAAAACCCTTTAGAAAAGGCAGCAATGATATAAATCTACAAACACACAGAATTGAAAGAAAAATCTAAATTCTTTCCCAGATCCATGATTTCAGCAGAAATAGCGACGTTCGAAAGAATGGTCGTAAGAGAAATGGAAAAAATAAAGATAGGAAAAAAACACAACCTCTCCAAAAAAGAAAGAGAGGCACTGGAGGAATTGAGAGAAGATTCCACAATAGTAATCAAACCAGCAGATAAAGGGGGAGGGATCGTCATACAAACAACAGAAAGATACGAGGAAGAATCCCTCAAAATACTAAACGGCCCCAACACGTACACAAAACTAACAAAAGACCCAACAGAAGACATTAAAGTCATTTTCTATCAATATATCGACGAGGGACAGGTACTTGGCATTTTGAATGATAAAGAACATAAATACCTTAAAGTACTATATCCCCGGAAACTGACTTTTTATCATCTTCCAAAGGTCCACAAGGACCCAAAGAATCCACCAGGGAGACCAATAATTTCCGGTATCGACTCCATATCCAGTAGGGTATCGGAATATATAGATAAACTTCTACAACCTATAGTGTCGAAAACAAGATACCATCTAAAAGACACTCTTAACGTGATACAAGATCTCGAACAAATACCGTGGAAAGACAATTATTTTTTGGTCACTTGTGACGTCAAGTCCCTATATAGTAATATCCCCCATTAAGAGGGAATCGAAGCTATAAGAATCCACCTAGAAGATGAGAAAGATATATCAGCTGAACAAAAACACTTCATATTAGAAGGCATTAAACTTATTCTAGAAAACAACTATTTCTCATTCAAAAACCACTACTATCTACAAACAAAAGGTACTAATATGGGGACTCGATTTGCCCCAAGCTTTACAAATCTTTATATGAATAACTGGGAGAAGAACATCATAGAAGGAAGGAAGGAAGATGTCATTTTGTACCGAAGATATATTGACGACATTCTGATGATCTGGAAAGGAGAAGAAGAGAATTTGAAAACATTCATGGTAGACCTCAACACAAGAGATCCAAACATACAACTGGAAACTACCTGGAACCAAGAATCCATTAACTATCTGGATTTGACTATCTTCCCAGAAGGGAACGTGATCCCCACGAAAACATTCTTCAAACAGGTTGACTCCAACAGTTATATAAATAAAGTTAGTTGCCATCTGAGAAGATGGTTAGAAGGAGTGCCCAAGAGCCAATTCATCAGAGTAAAAAGAAACTGCTCCAAAATGACAGATTTCAACACCCAAGCCATGAAACTCAAATTGGAATTCATGGAAAAAGGATACGACGAAACGACACTGGAACTGACAAAAAATTAAGTCTCATGTGTCGACAGAAAAGAATTCCTAAGGTACAAGGACAAAACCCCAGAAGACTACACGAAGATCGGGGCACCTGTTATTTTTTCATACAGTCAACAAGACCCAGATTTTAAGAAGATCATCAAAAAATTTTGGCCTATCCTAAGGGAGGATCCAGTATTACAAGAAATTCTACCTCCCAAACCTACAGTTGTGTTCAAAATTATTCAACCCCCAATGCTGGAAATGGTTTTAGAGAATTTAGTGTACATTTGTAATTGTATTCCGAATGAAATCCTACAAGGACTTTTTAAAGAACCATATGCAACTAAAATGACATCAATTGGTTTTGTAATACAGTAGTAAATGTTTATTTTGTGAATTCTTCATTGACACAATTATTCAACCCCTTAAAGACTACCACTCTGAAGAACAGAGGTTCATTCGAGTGTTTTCAATCCGTATTGAAAACACCTGTGGATGTCACGGAGCAGCAATAAAGCATAATAAGCACCAATTAAGCAGCTTTAAAATGACTGTGATACTCAGCTCCTTCTAGACATTTACTGATGTGGTTACAAACATGGTGAAGTCAAGAGAATGGTCCAGGAAGACAAGAGAAGAGGTGATTACTCTTCACAGGAAGGGCAATGGCTATAAGAAGATTGCAAATATGTTGAACATACCAAGAGAGACCATAGGAAGCATCATTCGCAAATTCAAGGCAAAGGGCACTGTTGAAACGCTACCTGGTCGTGGCAGAAAGAAGATGCTGACTTTGACTGCTGTGCGCTACCTGAAGCGTAGAGTGGAGAAAAGTCCCCGTGTGACTGCTGAGGAACTGAGAAAAGATTTGTCAGATGTGGGTACTGAAGTTTCAGCTCAGACAATACGGCGCACACTGCGTAATGAAGGCCTCCATGCCAGAACTCCCAGGCGCACCCCCTTGCTGTCTCCAAAGAATAAGAAGAGTCGACTGCAGTATGCCAAAAGTCATGTGGACAAACCACAGAAGTTTTGGGATAGTGTTCTGTGGACTGATGAAACAAAATTAGAACTGTTTGGGCCCATGGATCAACGCTATGTTTGGAGGAGGAAGAACAAGGCCTATGAAGAAAAGAACACCTTGCCTACTGTGAAGCATGGCGGTGGGTCAATCATGCTTTGGGGCTGTTTTGCTTCTCAAGGTACAGGGAAGCTTCAGCGTGTGCAAGGTACCATGAATTCTCTTCAGTACCAGGAGATATTGGATGACAATGTGATGCAGTCCGTCACAAACCTGAGGCTTGGGAGACTTTGGACCTTTCAACAGGACAATGATCCCAAGCATACCTCCAAGTCCACTAGAGCATGGTTGCAGATTAAAGGCTGGAACATTTTGGAGTGGCCATCGCAGTCACCAGACTTAAATCCGATTGAGAACCTCTGGTGGGACTTAAAGAAAGCAGTTGCAGTGCGCAAGCCTAAGAATGTGACTGAACTGGAGGCTTCTGCCCATGACGAATGGGCGAAGATACCCGTAGATCGCTGCAAGACACTTGTGTCAAGCTATGCTTCACGTTTAAAAGCTGTTATAACTGTAAAAGGATGTTGTACTAAGTACTAAGATTGAATATCACTTGGGGGTTGAATAAAACTGATAATGATGTGAGCACAGAAAAGACATTTGTGGTTATTTCATTATAAATGTTATGTTATATTTGTCTGACCTACACGTGCCTCTTTGATTTAATTGTAAGCAAGATGACTGAATGATCAAAATCAATGTCAAACTGGCCAAAACACTCAATTTCAGTGGGGGTTGAATAATTTTGAACACAACTGTAGATTCATTTATAGAGGAACGACGAATGAGAGATAAACTCTCAGATAGCAAATAGGAGTGCTAATTAAAACATAACTTTCATTAATTATGATTAGTACATACTCATATAGACCGACTATTATAAAAAACATAAACACAAGCGCGATGTAAGGCTGAGAGATAAATGTATATATATAATTAGTGAATCGCCAAATGGCAACCCTAGGATGCAGATAACAACTGCATAAATGTACCCAAAGAATGAATTGGCAATTTGATTTATAAAGCTGAGAATTGCAGATGATTATATCCAACGTTGGAATGTGCCAAAAGTTTAGAAATTCATACAAATTAAATCAGCAATTCCAGGTTATGACGCTAAAGGCTGCAGATTTATGCGTTCAAAGTGAAAAAGTGCCAGGATTGTAAGGCGCACAGGGTGTAGATTAACAATTGCAAATTGGAGCATTAAAGACTGCGAGTTTAATTTATCAAGGATAAAAGATGCCAGAATTTGAGAACAATAATGAAGACGTTCATTTAGCCTGGCTGCCTTGTATTGCAAAAAAAGACAGATACACAGCAGTACCGCAGCAACAACCAATTCACAACAAACACCACAGCGCTTCAATGGGTACGCTAACCGTCAGAACACATAGCTGCAAAGATGCCAAGTAGTCTTAAAGCCAAAGGGAAAACATTTGATAATCAATTGTCCCTGAAGGGCTAAATCGATTCTATCGTCTCCCTACCAAATTACATCACATGACAATATTAAAACACAGGATCAGGAAGACTTATTTTGCTCTACCACTGACATCTACAGCGGTAGCATCATATCGACATAATCGATCATAGGCTAGATACAAAAGAGAAATCAATGGACTGACTGGCCAACAGAGACCATGTGACCGACATGCCCAAAGAACGGAATCTAAATCAGCAAATGCAGAAGATGATCGGCCCGTTGCAGCCCTAGGATATACACAAAAGAGGAACTCAGGCACTGATTGGCAGTTAGCAACCATGTGACCCACGAAACACAAGACCGGAACCCGAATCGACATGCGCATGCGCAGTAGCTTCGCGCCGAAAACGAAACCAAAATTCATCTACCGGACAACATATAAAAGAAGGACATGAAGATAGAGGGATCATCCAGCTGAAGAGGCCACATTTGCTAGCGAAACGCGTCCTGGACAATCCCTGACACTTTGATTTTATTTATCTATTTGTTTTTACCTACCCACTACTGTTGTTATATTATTATTTACTATTAAATACCTTGATTTCCAATACACCACCGCATCCTGTTCCTTTAAAGCGCAGCGCAGACAATCTACAGGGCAGACTCCAGCGCTGACATCGTGAGGACTCCAGCCCAGCAGAAACAAGCTCGTGGTAAGGAAGAAGCGAGGAGGTGAAGGAAAGAAGGACTCCTGGCCACCTATATTGGCCAGGGACGCATCCAAGAGTGAGCTTGGTAACATTACCGACTCCACCCCATGTGAGTTGGCAATTTACTGTATACCTAATCAAGGTCATTATCACAGTAAAGCATTATATATGTTTTTTCTTATCTGTCCCCTCCGATATTGAGGTCCATCCTGCTGCAGATGAGTTGGAAGAAACTGCACATTGAACAACAACAACTTCCACTGAAATACCATTTCTGACTGACCCTTTGGCCACAAGGTGGCAGCATAGGATACGGAATAGACATTTTCCTGACTGAACATTTGGCCACAAGGTGGCAATAGAGGATAAGAAATACACTATCCTTATAATCTGCATAGTAGAGGTATACATTGCAAGTAAAAACATTGCAAAAAAAAGACTCTAGCATACGTATACAAACGTTACCTATGTGCGCATAATTTCACTTTCGAAAAGAAGTGCTATATATGTTAAATGTCCTATGGTTCATTCTCAATATACATTTTTTCTTGACCAAGTATTACACTTATAGCAATCATTGTAAATATACCCCCTCTGCTACACATTTAGAAGAGGTCACATCCCACTGTCAACACATACGGGATTCAAACAACAAAAACAGATCCCACGCAAGCAGCGCCCAATTCTAGATATAACCCCATTTTTTCTTGTATATACGACCAGGCAGTAGCAAACCAGGCAGTGCCGTTTGAAGGTTTTCCACCATTTACCCAAGAGACTTTATGTTAATTTATATCGTGTGATTTTAAATATATTTTACATTGTTTGGTTTTAATTTAAATTAGTTTAGTGTAAATTGCGGAGCTTTAGTTTTAAATATACTTATATTTCTGTAGGTAAATGTGTTTTTGTGTAGCTTGTAAAACAAGCTTGACTGCTGTGTAATTTATGCAAAAGGACTTTTCCCCTTATCTGGCTGCATGTTTGATTCAAGAAGTCTGGGATAGTGTTTGTCTTTAATCTGACGTGTTAGAACAATAGATATGTAAATGTTGTGTGAGCTAAAGGCTAAAGAATGTTTATTGTAAATCTCTAACTGACATAATGTAATTAGAGACTTTAGGTACATGTTCACCATTTGGTATGCAAATTATAACTGAAGAGGACCTGAAGGAAATCTGCAGTGGTCTTGGAACCAACCAATCAGAACGGTTGGGATGGGTGGGAAGTTTGAATGTGCATTGCTGTATTTTGTATAAATATCCGGTGAAATCTTCCATAAAGAGAGAATACTGTTGGAACATACAGCTCGCCTGGTGTCTCCTTCAACTACGCTACACTACACTCAACCTCAGAAGGCACAGAGCGGCCTTCTGGAAATGCAAAGAGGCTCCAAGGCAGAGGTTCAGATCAAGCAGATCTGGAGCTGCAGATCAGACTGCTCGAGGCACTGAGCTCCAAGCAACTCAGAGGCCGGGCTGATCTTGGCAAGGGGGTATCTGGAGAGTCAGGACAGGCAGAAGAGAACGGTTCTGTCACACCAGGCCACTGCGATGCTCAGGGACAGAGATACAGAGTTCCAAAGGAGCCCTGGGTCCTCCTGCAATGCAAAGTTCCCCCAGGGGAGAAAGTAGGAATCCCCTCCCGGAGTCTGTGACCCTCAATGCGGGGAGAAGTGGTGGGACAGGGGGCTGATTCACTCCCTTCCTGTTTGAGCGGGCAGGGGCTGGCTGGGGGAGACGCTGGGAGGGTTGTTTCCTTCTCCCTCTCTCGCAGCAAGTATGATAGGGGAAGAGGAGAACTGCTGGGACGGTCCGTTTCAAGAGTCCTACCTCCGGATGCTGTACACAGCTGATTTTCGTCACTTTTGGTGACATAGGTGCACCAGAAGTGACGCGGGTTCCCCATTATGGCAAGTTCGCTCGATGGGCAGAACACCGGCAAACAGTGAAAGTGCAGGAGAAAAAAAGGAGGATAGAGAGAAGCAAGCACAGCGAGGAAGCAAGGACAGCGAGGGAGCGAGGAGCAGGTGAGTATGAGAACTTTTTTCAATAAATAACATTTTATTTCAGTTTAAATATACACACACACACATCACAAGTCATTACAACACAATGAGCACATTAATTTACTGGAATGGCAGGGGAGACCGCCGGGGATTAGTCATTACACGGCCAATCAATGCGAGCTGCAAACCCACCAGATTAATATCAACAACTGCAAAGAAAAAGCGAGTGTGGGGAGAGCGAGGCGGATGCCGGGACACGGGAATTCCAGGCGGAGGGTGATGGGGTCTACTGCTCATCGAGTTTGCATACAGAGGGATCATGGCAGGCTGTGATCTCCAGAATCTGATACAAAGGCCATCTCTTGCCTCAGCATGAGATTTAACCCCGTGAGATTACACATCATATAGGATAAATCTCACAGGGTTAAATCTCATGCCGAGGCAAGAGATGGCCTTTGTATCAGATCCTGGTGATCACAGCCTGCCATGAGGTCCTGAATAGGCATGAGCTTTTCGGTTCGATCTGTTCGGAGTTCGCATCGAACATCGGCAGTTCGGCTGTTCACGAACTCTGAACATTTCTGCGTCTTCGCCGCATGTTCGCCCACAATGCACCACAATGGACCACAATGCACTTTTACACTGGCCTGAAGCTTGTAATTGGCTACAGCCTTGCACCTGACCACAGGTCAGGTGCAAGACAGGTGCAAGACTATGCCAATCACGGTTCAGAGTCCTGATTGGGCAAATTTTGCCCAATCATGGGCTCACAGAGCTAAGTCCCACAGCACACTATATAAGGCGTCACACAGCCCCCAGCACGTGTTTTTTGAGAGGAGATTGTTCTGTTAGTGTGTGTTCTCACTGCCAGCAGCTATTGTGGGGGTCTCACTTCTACAAGATATCTGGGAATTGTTGTAATCTATGTGTTCTCATTACCAGCAGCTATTGTGGGGGTCTCACTTCTACTAATATCTGGGAATTGTTGTAATCTGTGTGTTCTCACTGCTAGCAGCTATTGTGGGGGTCTCACTTCTACAAAATATCTGGGAATTGTTGTAATCTGTGTGTTCTCACTGCCAGCAGCTATTGCGGGGGTTTCACTTCTATCAGATATCTGGGAATTGTAATCTGTGCCTTGTTACTCCCACCCATCGGGGGTCTCATTGATTTATAGGAGGTTCCTGGGAATTGTAATTTGTGTCTTGTCAAAGCCACCCATCAGGGAGTCTCACTGATTTATAGGAGGTTCCTGGGAATTGTAATCTGTGTCTTCTCACTGCCAGCTATCAGGGGGTCTCACAGACTTGTAGCAGATATCTGGGAATTATAACTTGTGTCTTGTCACTGCCACCCATCAGGGGGTCTCACTGATTTATAGGAGGTTCCTGGGAATTGTAATCGGTGTCTTCCCACTGCCAGCTATCAGGGGGTCCCACATACTACTAGCAGATATCTGGGAATTGTAATATGTGTCTTGTCACTGCCACCCATTAGGGGGTCTCACTGATTTATAGGAGGTTCCTGGGAATTGTAATTTGTGTCTTGTCACTGCCACCCATCAGGGTGTCTCACTGATTTATAGGAGGTTCCTGAGAATTGTAATTTGTGTCTTGTCACTGCCACCCATCAGGGTGTCTCACTGATTTATAGGAGGTTCCTGGGAATTGTAATTTGTGTCTTGTCACTGCCACCCATCAGGGGGTCTCGCAGACTTGTAGCAGATATCTGGGAATTATAACCTGTGTCTTGTCACTGCCACCCATTAGGGGGTCTCACTGATTTATAAGTGGTTTCTGGGAATTTTAATCTGTGTCTTGTCACTGGCTGCCAGCTATCAGGGGGTCTCACTGAATTATACCAGAGTTCTGGAAATCTTTAATATAGATAACATAGTTAAATCAGAGTTCTGTATATCTTTAATCTATATATCACTCACCATGTCAGAAAGACCAAAAACGACATGCAGACGCTCCCAGACACAGATAAGAGGGCAAGCAGCCTATGTGTCGGGAGGCTGTGCCTCTGGTCGTCGTGGACGTGGTGCATCTTCTGCAGGGGCACACTTGTCCTTTCTAATTGGTGCTGGCCGTTTTAAGCAGCAGCAACATACAGAGGATTTGGTGGATTGGCTAACCAGGCCATCCTCATCCTCTGCCAGCCAGGCTTGTAGTGGTTTACAGTCCACCTCAGCTGCCAAAGCATCTAATGCAGCCTCCATGTCCACAGGTACTCCTGCCGTAACCTCACTATCACATACGGAGGAGTCAGCTGAATTGTTTGACTACAATGACAGTGACATGCTGCTTGAGGATGCGCAGCAACTACAGTGCTCTGATTCAATCTCTGAGGTTGAGGAAGGGAGTATAATCAACCTAGAGGAAGGGGGTGCCAGTGACACACAAATAACTGGCACTCATGTTGCCCCAGCAGCTGCAGCATACTGCCAAGTTGGCTCCAGTGATGAGGAGATAGGGGGTAATGACGATGATGAGGTCACTGACTCCACCTGGGTGACTGATCGAACAGAGGAGTCAAGTGAGGAGGAGGAGGCACAACAAACATGAGGCACAACGTCCTCTATGAGCAACCGTAGCCAGTCCAAGGCATCAGAAGTCACAGCTGCTCAGGTGCAGAGCGCTGTGGTCTCAAAGCACATGTACAGGAAGTCTGTTGTCTGGGAGTTCTTTAAGAAATGTGCAGCAAACCGCACCGTTGCTATTTGTAATCTATGTCAGATGAGGATCAAGCATGGGAAAGACATCCCACGCTTGGGTACCACGTGCTTGAGGCAATATATATGACCACCTGCCATGCATACCGTTGGCACAACACTTTGCATAGGTCCTCCTCATCTGTCTCTACCCCACTATATGTCCTGCCATGTCATTGCCTACAACCTCCACTGACAGGGATGATGCTACAGTCCTGGGTGTACCAGGTCCTTCCTCACAATGTGACAGCATCCCATCAGCTGAAGATTTACGCAGTCAGATTACGTTGCCGCAGCTGCTGCAGCGTAAGAAAAAATATAGTCCCAACCATCCTCAAGCATAGTGTCTAAATGCCGGCTTAGCAAAATTACTCGCATTACAGCTGCTGCCTTTCCAGCTGGTGGACTCTGCTTCCTTCCGTGAATTTGCTGAATGTGCTGTAACACAATGGCAGGTTTCAAAACGCCATTTATTTTCACGGAAGGCCATTCCAGCACTATACCAGCACGTGGAACACAATATTATGGAGTCATTGGGAAAGGCAGTCAGCAGCAAGGTGCACATGACTTTAGACACGTGGTACAGCAAGCATGGACAGGGCCGTTACATTTCCTTCACAGCACACTGGGTAACTCTGATTGCAGCTGGGAGGGATCCAAGACAAAGCTCTGTGCTGGAGCTTGTTCGTCCAACACACCTCCAGAAAGCTGCTTATATGAGGTCTGTCTGCTCCACCACCTCTTCCTCCTCCTCCTTCTCTGTCTCTGGTGAAGTGGCAGTTAAACCGATGCGTGGCAGGGGCTATGCAATGGCTCAAGCAAAAAGATGCCATACTGTGCTTGAGCTGGTTTGTTTAGGGGACAGGAGCCACACCGGGCCAGAAATTCTGTCAGCTCTGCAGAGGCAGGTGCAGAGATGGTTAACACCACGCCAGCTTCAGCTGGGAATGGTCGTCCGTGAGAATGGCAGCAACCTTCTCTCTGCCCTACGCCAGGGTAAGTTGACGTATGTACCATGCCTAGCACACATCCTAAATCTGGTGGTACTGCATTTCCTAACCAGGTACCCAGGGCTGGCAGAGCTTCTCAGCCAGGCCAGAAAAGTCTGCAGCCACTTCAGACGGTCATTCCCAGCAAGTGTTCGCCTGGCAGAAATTCAAAGAGAATTCCACCTTCCCACAAACCGTCTTATCTGTGACATGCCCACCAGGTGGAACTCGATATTAGAAATGCTGCAGCATCTGTACAAGCAGCAGAGGGCCATCAATGAATACCTGTGTGAGTATGGCACAAGGACAGGTTCAGGTCAACTTGGTTTTTCCCCCCTCTCGCAGTGGCTGAAGATCAAGGATGCATGCACTGTACTGTCACCATTTGAGGAGGCAACGAGGATGGTGCGCAGGGACAGTGCATGCATCAGTGACACAATTTCTTTAGTTTTCCTGCTGGAGCGCATTCTGCGGGGAATTATAGATGTGGCACTAGAGGCAGAGCAGCGGGAGGAAGAGAAGGCCTTCCCTAACTCTCAAGGCCCCAGTCTTTATGCAGACAGCATTCCTGCGGGTCCTCAGATCAGACACGAGGAGGATGAGGAGGAATATTTAAGTAGTGGGGGCATTGAAGGTGGGGATACCTCAAGGGAGGGTTTTGTGTGCCCAGAAACCCAAGGACTAGTACGTGGCTGGGAGGAGGAAGTGCACAATGGAGTCATCCTCATTGACCAGGAAGACTCGGAAGCTAATGCCACCTCCAACCTACGCTGCATGGGCTCCTTTATCCTGCAAAGCCTGCTAAAGGACCCCAGGATTCGTGCTATCAAGGAGAAGGATCATTACTGGTTGGCAAGCCTTCTTGATCCACGATACAAGGGTAAAGTTGCAGAGCTCATCCTGCCGCACAGAGGGAGGACAGGATGAAACAACTTGAGGACGCTCTAAAGCGACACTTGTGTATCACCTTTCCAGGCACTGGTAGGTTACCAAGTGATGACACAGGTGCTTCTGAGGCTGCGAATGATCAGAGGAATAGTGGTGAAGGCTGGGGCCGCTTGACTGATGCCTTTCTAAAAATTTTTAGTCCACGACGCCCAGGGACGTCAAATGTAGGCACCCATTGCCAGCATCTTCACCATATGGTGCAGGACTACCTAGGGGCAAGGGCAGACCTGGATACCTTTACAGCAGATGTTCCACTGGCTTACTGGGTGTTGAGATTGGATCACTGGCCAGAACTTAGCCAATATGCTATGCAGCTACTAGGTTGCCCTTCATCCAGCGTGCTTTCTGAAAGGATGTTCAGTGCCGCTGGAGGTTTTGTCACAGACAAAAGAGTGCATCTGTCCACCGACTCTGTAGACCGGCTGACATTTATAAAAATGAATCAGTCCTGGATCAGCAGCTATCAATTCCCTGATGCTGACGTAACTGAATAGATCGGGGATCTCTTATGCATTCCCAAAACCTCCCCACTGCACTCTTCCACAATACCACAGAAGGGTTACTTACAGTGTGAAGGCACTTGCTGCCACCAAAGGCACAATATTTGGGTGCACTGCCACTGTCGCCTATATTACCAGATTCATATCATTTTAATATTGGACTGCAGGGTCCAACCCTGCACTCTTCCACAATACCACAGAGGGGTTACTTACGGTGTGAAGGCACTTGCTGTCACCAAAGGCACAATATTTAGGTGCACTGCCACTGACGCCTATACCAGATTCATATCATTTTAATATTGGACCGCAGGGTCCAACCCTGCACTCTTCCACAATACCACAGAGGGGTTACTTATGGTGTGAAGGCACTTGCTGCCACCAAAGGCACAATATTTGGGTGCACTGCCACTGACGCCTATAGCAGATTCATATCATTTTAATATTGGACCGCAGGGTCCAACCCTGCACTCTTCCACAATACCACAGAGGGGTTACTTATGGTGTGAAGGCACTTGCTGTCACCAAAGGCACAATATGTGGGTGCACTGCCACTGACGCCTATACCAGATTCATATCATTTTAATATTGGACCGCAGGGTCCAACCCTGCACTCTTCCACAATACCACAGAGGGGTTACGGTGTGACACTAAAGGCCAAATTTTAAAGCACCTATTGTTACTTTCATCCAAAGCCTGGATAAGTTTCACCATAATTTAGCCAAAAAATTCACTAAACTTGTTCTGCGTGTCCTAAAATGTCTCTTCTTTTTATACAGGCTGCCGCCCCAAGCTGCTGTTTATGAATAGATTTTTGTCCTTGTTTCCTGTCCCCCAGGGCACTACCCGGACCCCCATACACCTTTTATGGCAAACATCTTGCATATATGCCCTCTTGGAGGGCACTCTAAAATATGAACTTTCGAGTCCCATTGACTTGCATTGAGTTTGGTTCGTGTTCGAGTTCGAACTCGAACTTTTGAAATTGTTCGAGTTCGAATGCGAACCGAACATGGGGGTGTTCGGCTCATCACTAGTCCTGATTACAGCAAGTTAAGGCGGCCGCGGTGAGGTGACCCTGGCTGTCAGAAACGGGAGCCAGGGTAAGTAAACAGGGGAGGGCTGGCGTGGGGAGTGTGTGTGCGGGAGAAGGAGCAGAGTGGGCTGCCTGCTTTCCACTTAGCAGGATAATAAAAACGAGCTAGCTGGTGCATAAGCACTAGGCAGGGTCTCTTACCACAGATCCCAGGGAGAAGAAACATAGCTGCCGCAGTCTGTGGAGGATTCGTCCACTGCAGTAATCCCGCGCTTCCATTCTAGGCACCACCCACACACATGCGGCCAGGAATGGAAGCGCAGGATTATGGCGCGTGTGGACGGATCCTCAGGCTCCTGGACGACATTCACTTCCCGGCGGTGCCGCAAATGTAGATGCCGCAGAAGATTTAAAAAATAAATAAAACAATGCAGCGACACCATTGGCCGGTGTTCCACTCTGCACCATGGTCTTGTCGGCCCTGCCCCCTCCACACACACACACACAGATCTCCCCTGCTGTGAAGGAAAGCTTCTTTTTTAACTCCTGCTGGACTAGGTATCTGAGCCCCACAGTACAATGTGCTTCAGCTGTGCTTTAATGCAATCCATCCTGCTGCTCCTGTATGATCTCTGTCAGTGTGCTGTGAATTAGACATGTGCACAGCACAAAATTTCATTTTGGACTAATGGATTAGTCCTAAAATGCAATTTATTTAGTTGCTAAAGAAATTCATTTTCAGTTCTTTAGTATGAAAACTAATTTCATTCATCCGAAAACCAGTGCATACAATTACTATTGTAGTGGCTCCTCAGAGGGCTGAGATCGCTGCTTGTTACAGTATCACTCACTCTCAGCACAATGTGCCAGGCAAAGCTGTTACAGTAACTGACTGCTGCTCATCACAGTGCTCAGAGTTTCAGTAAAACTAGTAATTAATATTTTTATATACAAGAGGTTAGAACAATATTATTTCCTTGTTTTACTGAAACTCTGAGCGCTGTTACAGTCAGTTACTGTAACAGCTGAGCCTGATACATTGTACTGAGAGATAATATAACAAGCAGCCGATCTCAGCGCTCACAGCCACTGGATTTAAAGGGCTAAAAAAAAAGGGCTCCTCTCTGTATAATGTATAGAACATCCTCCTGCATTAATTAATGCCCCTCTCTGTATAGAACATCGTACTGCATTGGCATGTGGAGGGTGCAGAACTTCGGAATGCAATGCTTATCCAGCACAGGAGAGGGAACTTTTACTTAAACTTTGTATCTTTGTGGGGGAGACACAGGAATATAAAAGCAGGGGAGAGGGAAAATATTAACGTAAATCGGTCTGAAAGCTCAGAGAAGAGATGACTGGTGCAAATAGATTTTTATAATTAAATCCAGGGAAAACATTCAAATAAATCATAATTTATCATAATGACAGAGTAACTTTGAGAAATGGATACTAAATGTATCAGAAGTAAAAAAAACGTTATAACAAGCAGCACTGGGAGAGGAGAGGGACTTTATATAAAATGTGTATTATAGATGAGGAAAGGGGGATAGTGCTCCTGGATAATATAAAATGTATTATTATTATTATTTTTTTTTTTCATTATTTATAAAGCGCCAGCATATTCCGCAGCGCTGTACAATAAGCACAGTATAGACAGGGTTACAATACATTGAACAACATTTGACAAACAGTACAGGAGGAGATGAGGGCCCTATTCCCGTAGGAACTCACAATCTAGGAGGGTTGGGGTTGGAAACAGGAGGAGAGGACTGTAAGGTGAGAGTGATTGATGGTTGTGTCAGTGAGTTGGGTGGTAGGCTTCCCTAAATAGGAATGTTTTAAGGGAGCGTTTGAAGGAAGAGAAGTTAGGGGAAAGTCTGACAGTACGAGGGAGAGCGTTCCAGAGAGTGGGGGCTGCGCGTGAGAAATCCTGCAGTCTATCATGGGAAGAGGTGATGCGGGGAGAAGCTAGGCGCAGGTCACTGTTTGACCTTAGGGAGCGGGCTGGGGTGTATTTGGTGATTAGTGAGGACAGGTAGTGGGGCGCTGAGTTAGTGAGGGTTTTGTAGGTAAGGATAAGGATTTTGAACTTAATTCTTCAGTGGATGGGGAGCCAGTGAAGGGACTCGCAGAGGGGAGCGGCAGAGACAGAGCGGCGGGTGAGGTGAATTAGCCTGGCGGAGGCGTTCAGGATGGATTGTAGGGGGGAGAGGCGGGACAGAGGGAGGCCAGATAAGAGATTATTGCAATAGTTGAGTCGGGAGATTACCAGGGCGTGTATGAGTTGTATCAGACCTAAGCCCCTATTATGCAGAGCGGGAGAGGAGATAACACACCTTTTATAAAGTCCCTCTCTTCTCCCAGCGCTGCTTGTTATAAAGGGTTTTTTACTATCCAGCCCTCCTCTGTCATTAGCTTTCAGTGTGATTTATTTGAATGTTTCCTTCTCCAGCTGCTTTTATCATCTTGTCTGCCTCATAGACATGCAAGGGTTAAGTAAAGGTTTCCTCTCCTGTGCTGGCTGTCTGTGCTGCGAGTGAGTATTCTGGAGTTCTATCACTGTCAGATTTTCGGGTAGGGGTCGGGAAGGATTACGCCTACAAACCTTTTCTGTAGCTTTGCGATGTTGCGTTCATTACTGGTCTCCTTCACTCATCAATGTAATATCACAAAAAGGACTGAAACTAAAATGTAGTGCATTTTATTTTAGTTTCTTTTGTTTTTTGCACAGAGCAGTTTCGTATCTCTTGAGTCATACTAAAACTAAATTATCCCAAAATTCGGACTAAATCATTTTAGTACTAAAACGAATGCACATGTCTACTGTGAATCATATAGAGGACCTGTAGCGCTCACTCCCGGAGGAGCCGCTGAATTTAACCTAGGGTTAGTCTCACCGCACTAGGGAATAAATATACACCAGCACTGTTGTGGATTTTATAGATTATATACTTTACTGATCCCAATAAAGCGGCATATATAATGTGAACACGGTATATGAACGACAGGATTTCGTAATGCGGGAAAAACACGCGGCGGCAAAAGAAAAGCTTAACCCCTTCATTTCTGGAGTGTAAGTCCCATGAAAGTAATGTCTCAAAAAGGTGTGTGTGCGTGATCTCAGGTACCCGGGTACTATATTCAACTGGCCAGTGAATAGAATGAGCAAATCTTCAACTAGTCACGTTGGGGCCCTGTAGATTTAGACAGTAATGCAGCGTGCTTCGTTAAACTTTGGAACTGTGGCCTGGAAGGCCTCTCACCCATCCATTAGACAATCTGTTCCGCTCCCCGATCAAGGATGTCTCTCCGCTGGATTGCACTGGAACTCTGTGCCACCGGATCCGCTTCTCTTGCTTGTCCGATCTCCGCAATGAGAACTACGGCCTACCGCCTGCACTCACAATGGATCATCGCGGTCTCCTTACTCGGGGTCCAACCGGAACTATGTCTCTGTGCAAAGCCTCTCAGCAATGTATAGATAGGTCTCCGCCAAGTCACTGTCTCTGATCCCCAGCACCCGCGAGACAGCACCTGCTCTCCGGCCTGGTCTCGATCTCTGGCAGTCTCACGTGTGTCTTCTACCTTTCGTCGCTCGGCTCACACTGGCTCTCCTTCGACGAGGCTGCGGATGTCCTTGCTCTCTCTCCCACCCACTTCCTGTCTCCACTGCAAAGCACGATGGAATTTGTAGTTCCGTTTGTGTCCAGTATAGTTCATATTGCGCCTGTCTCCCTCTGGTGGCCAAACCAAGTAAATGCAGCAAAACAATCTTAAAACAGTGCTACAGACCTTTATAGCAGCAGGAAGGGTGGCATTAAAGCACAGCTGAAGCACATTTTAGTGTGGGGCTCAGATACCTAATCCAGCAGGCGTCAAAAAAACTTTCCTTTACAGCAGGGTTTAATACTGGACAGATATTCCACATTTATATATACATTTATATGTTGCTGCCCCACTGGGAGGCTATTCCATGTATCTACTACCCTTTCTATATCACTGTTACTGCTCCCACTGGGAGGCTATTCCATGTATCTACTACCCTTTCTATATCACTGTTACTGCCCCCACTGGGAGGCTGTTCCATGTATCTACTACCCTTTCTATATCTCTGTTACTGCCCTCACTGGGAGGATTTTCCATGTATCTACTACCCTTTTGGGAGGCTATTCCATGTATCTACTAACCTTGCTATATAACTGTTACTGCTCCCACTGGGAGGCTATTCCATGTAACAGTGCTACAGAAAGGGTAGTAGTTACATGGAACAGCCTCCCAGTGGGGGGGTAGTATCTACTACCCTTTCTATATTAGGGATGAGCCAAACACCCCCGTGTTCGGTTTGCATTCGAACTCGAACAATTTCAAAAGTTCGAGTTTGAACGCAAACACGATCCGAACTCAATGCAAGTCAATGGGAGTCGAAAGTTCGAATTTTAGAGTGTCCTCCAAGAGGGCATATATGCAAGATATTTGCCATAAAAGGTGTATGGGGGTCCGGGTAGTGCCCTGGGGGACAGGAAACAAGGACAAAAAGTTTTAAAAAAACCTTTTTTAAAGGAA
Organism: Leptobrachium leishanense; assembly: GCA_009667805.1. NCBI lineage: Eukaryota > Metazoa > Chordata > Amphibia > Anura > Megophryidae > Leptobrachium > Leptobrachium leishanense. The sequence goes on from CM019067.1 coordinate 201,797,408, forward strand.
CAGTGAGTTTTCCATGAAATAAGGGTTAAAAATAAAAATGAAAAATTCCTTCAAATATCGTGCCTAGGAGGTCCCCATAACCTGCCCGTGAAGTGGCGGATTTGTGGGATGTATAGAAACATTTAAAAACAAAAAATGACATTTCAAATGACGATAAACGGTTTTCCTTTAATCTATTCATAAACAACTGCTTGGGCAGCAGTCTGTATGAAAAGAGGAGACATTTTAAGACATGCAGAACATGGTTAGTGATTTTTTTGGGCTAAATTATGGTGAAACTTTTGCAGGCTTTGGATGAAAGTAACAATAGGTGCTTTAAAATTGGGCCTTTAGTGTCGTCGACAGTGCCATCACACCGTAACCCCTCTGTGGTATTGTGTAAGAGTGCAGGGTTGGACCCTGCTGTCCAATATTAAATTGATATGAACAGTGGCATCACTAGGGTTGATGTCACCCAGTGCGGTAACTCATGGTGTCACCCCCCCCCCCGAGTTTTACGTTTTTTTTAAACTACTCTTACTCATAAAGCAGTACCCCCATATGACACTGAATGCTCATAATACACGGCGCACATTACTGTGAGGTTTATTGCTGTGCAGCTCTCATATACTCACACACAAATTTTGGTGAACTGCCAGCAAGTATGGTGCCTGTTCGACGGCAGTGAAAGTCCCCATAGAGAAGTAATGGTTAATCTGTTCAGAGACATCGAACAGCAGAGAAATGTCCTGAATTTTAGTTTCTTTCGTTTTTTGCACTACCACTATGAGTCATACTAAAACTAAATTATCCCCAAGTGGTTTCATTAGACAGGTTTATTCAGGCGAACACCATCAGGGCTATTCAGAGAGAGGTGAAAACCTTGAGAATTGCCAGGAGAATGAACAATCTAGACCATATAGCCAATTTGGAAAGTGAGATAAATGGAAGAATTTTTCTGGTTTGACTATTTTGCCCAAGAATTTTCAATTCTACAGTCATTCTCAAGGTTTTCACGCTTCTCTGAATAATCCTGCATAGGTTTCAATGTTAAAAATATTCCCGTTTTTACCCAATATCTAATAAAACGTTTATTCCATTAATCTGTAGTAAAAAGTCTCTTTTAGGGATGTGCGATTCGTTTCAGACCGATTTGTTTTTTTCACGAATCAGCCCGATTCGGTGATTCGGATACGGCCGATTTTCCGAATCGGATCGGATCCGAAAACGTCTGAAACGAAACGATTTCCGATCCGAAACGAACAAATTTCGGAATCGATAACCATTTTCGTTCAATTCATAATTTCGGTAATTTTCAAAAAATGCTTAAAATATCCTTGCTTAAAAGATCAATATGCTTAAAAGATATTGAATTAAAACGGGAATATTTTAACATTGAAGTCTGTGGGGCAAAACATTTCCCAAACCCTGTGGCTCAAAAATGCTTAAAAATCCTAAAAAATCTAGAAATAAAGATATGCTTTACTACAGAAAATAATAATAAACGGTTTATTAGATATTGAATTAAAACGGGAATATTTTTAACATTTAAGTCTATGGGGAAAAACATTTCCCACACCGAATGCACGAAAATATCCGAAATCACAAAAAAAGTCGATACGATAAACGAGCCGATCCGAAAACACAAAAAATTCAGATTTCACGAAAAAAAGTCGAAACGAAATTAACCGAAACGTAAATCGGCCGAAACGATCCGAAATGAAAATTGTCGAAATGCGAACGAAACGAGCCAAAACTAAAAAAAAATTGGTGCACATCCCTAGTCTCCTTATTTGTTGATTTTTTTCTTGGTATCTATTAGGCATTTTTCAAAAAAAAATCATTTTTTTTTTCTTTCTAATAGCGTTTTTTTTCTCTAACAGCCCTTTTTATTATCATTCATAGGATCTTATATGTTAATTCCAGACATTTTCATTCAGTAGTTTTTTTTAAAACAGCGGGGGATGGGTTCGTGGTGGCATTCGGTGGCTGATTCCCTGCACTTAAGGGACCCTGCGGTGAATTCACCAGGGAAAATTGATTCCGTGAAGTGCAGGGAACAACAGAACACTGAAATGTCTGTCATTTCGGTGCTCTGTGAATATCTCCTTTAGTGGTGTTTTTTTTGCTGCCCCCTGGAAAGTGCCAGCCTAGGCCTTGCCTACCCAGGACATACTTAAAAATGAGAGAATTCTCAATGTATCCTTCCTGGTAAAAGAGTTTTGTGTAAAAAATGTTGAGTTCCACCTGGTGGGCATGTCACAGATCAGACAGTTTGTGGGAAGGTGGAATTCTCTTTGAATTTCTGCCAGGCAAACACTTGCTGTAAATAACCATCTGAAGTGGCTGCAGACTTTTCTGACCTGGCTGAGAAGCTCTGCCAGTCCTGGGTACCTGGTTAGGAAATGCTGTACCACTAGATTTAGGACGTGTGCTAGGCATGGTACATGCGTCAATTTACCCTTGCGTAGGGCGGAGAGAAGGTTGCTGCCATTATCACAGACGACCATTCCCAGCTGAAGCTGGCGTGGTGTTAATCATCTCTGCACCTGCCCCTGCAGAACTGACAGAATTTCTGGCCCGGTGTAGCTCCTGTTCCCTAAACAAAGCAGCTCAAGCACAGTATGGCATCTTTTTGCTTGAGCCAAAGCGTAGCCCCTGTCACGTGTCGGTTTAACTGCCACTTGGCCAGAGACAGAGAAGGAGGAGGAAGAGGGAGAGGTGGTGGCAAAGCAGACAGACCTCATATAAGCAGCTTTCTGGAAGCGTGGTGGTTGAACAAGCTCCAGCACAGAGCCCTGTCTTGGATCCCTCCCAGCTGCAATCAGTTACCCAGTGTGCCGTGAAGGAAATGTCACAGCCCTGTCCATGCTTGCTGGACCACGTGTCTAAAGTCACATGCATCTTGCTGCTGACTGCCTTTGCCAATGACTCCATAACATTGTCTTCCACGTGCTGGTATAGTGCTGGAATGGCCTTCTGTGAAAAGAAATGGTGTTTTGGAACCTGCCACTGTGGTACAGCACATTCAGCAAATTCACGGAAGGAAGCAGAGTCCACCAGCTGGAAAGGCAGCAGCTGCAATATGAATAATTTTGCTAAGCTGGCATTTAGTCGCTGTGCTTGGGGATGGTTGGGACTATATTTTTTCTTACGCTGCAGCAGCTGGGGCAACGTAATCTGACTACGTAAATCTTCAGCTGATGGGATGCTGTCACATTGTGAGGAAGGACCTGGTACATCCATTACTGTAGCATCATCCCTGTCAGTGGAGGTTGGAGTCAAAGACATGGCAGGACCATATAGTGGGGGTAGAGACAGGTGAGAAGGACCTATGCAAAGTGTTGCACCAATGGGATGCGTGGCAGGTGGTCATGTCGCCTCAAGCACGTGGTACCCAAGCATCCGGTGTCTTTCCCACGCTTGATCCTCATCTGACATAGATTACAAATAGCAATGGTGCGGTCTGCTGCACATTTCTTAAAGAACTCCCAGACAGCAGAGTTCCTGGATGTGTGCTTTGAGACAACAGCGCTCTGCACCTGAGCAGCTCTGACATCTGATGCCTTGGACTGGCTACGGTTGGTCCTAGAGGATGTTGTGCCTCGTGTTTGTTGTGCCTCCTCCTCCTCCTCACTTGACTCCTCTGGTCGATCAGTTACCCAGGTGGAATCAGCGACCTCATCATCATTGTCATCACCCCCTATCTCCTCGTCACTGGAGCCAACTTGGCAGTATGCTGCAGCTGCTGGGGCAACATGAGTGCCAGTTATTTGTGTGTCACTGGCTCCCCCTTCCTCTAGGTTCCTCAACCTCAGAGATTGAATCAGAGCACTGTACTTGCTGCGCATTCTCAAGCAGAATGTCACTGTCATTGTAGTCAAACAATTCAGCTGACTCCTCCTTGTGTGATAGTGAGGCTACGGCAGGAGTAGCTGTGGACATGGAGGCTGCATTAGATGCTTTGGCAGCTGAGGTGGATTGTAAACCACTACAAGCCTGGCTGGCAGAGGACTAGGATAGCCAATCTACCAAATCCTCTGTATGTTGCTGCTGCTTAAGACGGCCAGCACCAGTTAGAAAGGACAAGTGTGCCCCTGCAGAGGATGCACCACATCCACGACGACCAGAGGCACAGCCTCCTGACACAGAGGCTGCTTGCCCTCTTATCTGTGTCTGGGAGCGTCTGCCTGTCCTTTTTGGTCTTTCTGACATGGTGAGTGATATATAGTTTAAAGATATACAGTACTCTGATTCAACTCTGTTATAAAAATTGGAGATATGCAGAACTCTGATTCAACTCTGGTATAAAGATTAAAGATTTCCAGAACTCTGGTACAACTCAGTGAGTTACCCTGATAGCTGGCAGCCAGTGACGTGACATAGATTACAATTCCCAGAAACCTCCTATATGTCAGTGAGCCCCTTTGATGGGTGGCAGTGTGACAAGACACAGATTACAATTCGCAGAAATCTGCTAGAAGTATGTGGGACCCCCTGATAGCTGGCAGTGAGAAGACACAGATTACAATTCCCAGAAACCACCTATAAATCAGTGAGACCCCCTGATGGGTGGCAGTGACAAGACACAAATTACAATTCCCAGGAATCTTCTATAAATTAGACTTGTGCACTGATTTTTTTTACAGGATACATTGAGATTTCCCTGGTTTTACAAGAAGGATACATTGAGATTTCCCTGGTTTTACAAGGAGGATACATTGAGATTTCTCTTGTTTCCCGGGAAGGATACATTGAGAATTCTCATGTTTTACAAGAAGGATACATTGAGATTTCTCATGTTTTACAAGAAGGATGAGATTTCTCTGGTTTTACAAGAAGGATACATTGAGATTTCTCTCGTTTTACAAGAAGGATACATTGAGATTTCTCTGGTTTTACAAGAAGGATACATTGAGATTTCTCTGGTTTCCCGGGAAGGATACATTGAGATTTCTCTGGTTTTACAAGAAGGATACATCATTGAGATGGGAATGATACAAAATTACAGAATCAGCGACATAACCGAAAAATACGTTGTCCGAAATTACTGAAATGGAACCGAAATCAGGAATGGAGCTGAAATTACGAATGGAACGAAAATGATTTTCGATTTTTCACATTTCTCGTCCAATTCGAAAATTCCAAAAAGTTTTCGTTTCGGCTTGGAAATTTGTTCGGATCTGCCGTTTTCGGATCCGAAAATTTTCGGAAAATCGTCCGAATCCGAATGCACGAATCGGGAAATTTCGCGAAAATTCCTAAATTCCGAAATGCACATCCCTACTATAAATCAGTGCGCCCCCCTGATGGGTGGCAGTGTGACAAGACACAGATTACAATTCGCAGAAATCTGCTAGAAGTATGTGGGACCCCCTGATAGCTGGCAGTGAGAAGACACAGATTACAATTCCCAGAAACCTCCTATAAATCAGTGAGACCCCCTGATGGGTGGCAGTGAGAACACACAGATTACAACAATTCCCAGATATCTTGTAGAAGTGAGACCCCCACAATTGCTGCTGGCAGTGAGAACACAAAGATTAGAACAATTCCCAGATATTTTGTAGAAATGACTGACCCCCAAAATAGTTGGTGGCAGTGAGAACACACAGATAACCACAATTCCCAGATATCTTATAGAAGTGAGACCCCCACAATTGCTGCTGACAGTGAGAACACAAAGATTACAACAATTCCCAGATATTTGTAGAAATGACTGACCCCCAAAATAGTTGGTGGCAGTGAGAACACACATAACCACAATTCCCAGATATCTTCTAGAAGTGAGACCCCCACAATTGCTGCTGGCAGTGAGAACACACAGATTAGAACAATTCCCAGATATTTTGTAGAAATGACTGACCCCCAAAATAGTTGGTGGCAGTGAGAACACACAGATAACCACATTTCCCAGATATCTTATAGAAGTGAGACCCCCACAATTTCTGCTGACAGTGAGAACACAAAGATTACAACAATTCCCAGATATTTTGTAGAAATTACAGACCCCCAAAATAGTTGGTGGCAGTGAGAACACATAGATTACCACAATTCCCAGATATCCTCTAGAAATGAGACCCCCAAAATAGTTGGTGGCAGTGAGAACACACAGATTACAACAATTCCCAGATATTTTGTAGAAGTGAAACCCCCCCAATAGCTGGTGGCAGTGAGAACACACACTAACACAACAATCTCCTCTCAAAAAAACATGCTGGGGCTGCAAGGGACGCCTTATATAGTGTGCTGCGGAACTTAGCTCTGTGAGCCCATGATTGGGCAAAATTTGCCCAATCAGGACTCCGAGCCATGATTGGCATAGTCTTGCACCTGTCTTGCACCTGAACTGTGGTCAGGTGCAGGCTGTAGCCAATTACAAGCTTCAGGCCAGTGGAAAAAGTGCATTGTGGTCCATTGTGGTGCATTGTGGGCGAACATGCGGCGAACACAAGGAAATGTTTGGAGTTCGTGAACATCCGAACAGGCGATGTTCGAATCAAACTCCGAACATATCGAACCGAACAGCTCATCCCTATTCTATATCACTGTTACATGGAATAGCCTCCCAGTGTGAGCAGTAACCATGATACAGAAAGGGTAGTAGATACATGGAATAGCCTCCCAGTGGGGGCAGTAACAGTGATATAGAAAGGGTAGTAGATACTGCTCCCATTGGGAGGCTATTCCATGTATCTACTACCCTTTCTGTATCATGGTTACTGCTCACACTGGGAGGCTATTCCATGTAACAGTGATATAGAATAGGGATGAGCTGTTCGGTTCGATATGTTCGGAGTTTGATTCATTAGGGAGGCTAATAATGACTCATTAGGGAGGCTCTGTAACGTGGGGCCTGACCTGACTTGGCACAGAATGTGTGTGAGCTACTGGAGCAGTCAACAGACATGAACCATGAATAGTATAAACAAAACATGGAATTTATTTACAACATGAAAGAACCAGAATAACACACATGAAACTAAAAACCTGAGCAGAAAACAAACAGACTAACCTGAACTAAATATACAATAGATACTAAACTAGATAAACATAGACAGATAAACAACCAAGGACCTGAGTAACTATAGGCAGAAAGACATGAACAGAACTAGGCAGGGGAATAAACCAGAACGGGACGTGACCTGAAGACAGACAAGATAAACTAGCATAACATGAGAGCTCTAAACACTAGAGACAACATGAACATCAGACAGAGGCATGAACAAAAGACTAAGGCTTGAAAAAAAACTAATAGAGACTTGAACAAAACAAGAATACAGACCAAACAGACCATAGACTAGACCAAGAACATGAAACAACTCAAGGCTTGGATGACAGTGAATACCAGAATAAACCGAGCATGGATCAGGCCCTGAACAAGGATGTTGTGTATTGATTATGCTTATACTTCCTGTTTCCTGTTCTGACCTCTGACCTGGAGGCAGTTCTATGATCCAACATGATTCCTCACACAAGCAGCTTGCAGTGTCTTCATTTCTATACATGAAACATGGTGTCAGAAGTAACTAAAATCAGGACTGAGCCTCTTGTCTGGAGCACAGCAGCTTTGGGAAACTACACAGGTTTGTGAACTGTGGACTAAGACTGTTCCTTGTGGATTTTTTTTTTCTTTTTTCTATTTGAGAGCTCAGAGGCTTCCTGGCAATATGGCTGCAATGAATTGCATACCTCCCCCAGAGGAGATGAGAATGAGTGGAGATTGGAGCAGCAACTGGGAATCTTTCAGAGCTGAATTTGAAGATTATTCCCTGGCTACAGGCTTGAATGAGAAATCTGCAGCAGTGCAGGCAGCAACTCTGAGGAGAGTGATGGGCAGTGAATGCAGGCATGTGTATAAACACAATGTGAATCCTCACAGCGGAGCAGCAAGAAAATGTTACAGCAATTCTACAAGCACTGGAAGCTTATTTCAAACCTGCTAAAAACATAATTTACGAAAGGTATGTGTTTGGGTGCTGCAAACAAGAAGAGGGAGAATCTTTTGATAACTTTGTTACACGCCTGAGAGAAAAGGCAGCAACTTGTGAATATGGAGCTCTCAAAGATGAATTAATAAGAGACAAAATTGTTTTGGGCATAGCTAGTGAGAGCGCACGCAGGCGCCTCCTTAGAGAACATGACTTAACTCTAAACATAGCCATTGAAACGTGCCGTACAGCAGAGCTCACTGACAGACGTCTGAAAGTCATGGAACAGGACAGACAGAGGACCGACAGCATAAACATTGCAATGCAGCGTTATAACATAAGCAAACCGCAGCAACGCCGCCTGATTAGCGCAAACGCTGCCAACCTTACAGCATGCAAATACTGTGGGACTGTGCATCAAAGAATTAAAGAGCAGTGTCCAGCTTATGGGAAGTCTTGTAGGTCTTGTGGAAGAACAAACCATTTTGCTAATGTTTGTCTGTCAAGTAGACGACAGCCATCGATTGGAAAATTACACACCGTGGAGAACGCATCTGCATATGAGGAAGAGACAGTCTCCGCTGAAGTTCTATACAGCAGTGAAGTAATCGGCGCTGTGCAATCCAGAGGAAAGAAATGGTTCGTCACTTTACGTTTAAATAATAGACCCCAATCCTGTCAGCTCGATTCAGGAGCAACATGTGATGTAATGTGTTTAAAAGACAAAATGATGTTAGCGCCAGACGCACATCTACTGCCAAGTGACACCAAACTAAAGCTATACTCTGGTGAGCTTATGAAATCTCTAGGACTCTTCAGGACTGAATGTGTCTTACGTGGACAGAGACACAAGCTAGAGTTTGAAATTGTGGAGGCCCGCCAAAAGCCACTGTTATCAGGCTCAACCTGTGAGCGTCTAGGGCTGATACATTTCTCCGTCCCTGCAGAGCTCAACGTGATAGACAATCAATCCAAAGGGCCCTTGACAAAACATCGGCTGTTACAAGAATTTAGTGATGTGTTTACTGGGCCAGTAGAATCCGTACCAGGGGAAGTTCATTTTGACCTTGATTTGAGTGTCCCTCCAGTCCAATGTGCACCACGCAATGTGCCAGTGGCGTTAAAACAGGCAGTCAAGGCGCAGCTTGACCAATATGAGGCCGATGGACACCTGGCTCCAGTGACTGACCCAACTGACTGGATAAGTAACATGGTTATTGTAAAGAAGCCTGATAAGCTAAGAATATGCATAGATCCCAAATTCTTGAATCTGGCACTGAGGCGATCTCACTACATCATGCCAACGCTCGAGGATGTTTTGTACAAGCTGCCTAAAGCACGTCTGTTCACGCTTGTTGATGCCCGGGATGCATTTTTACAGTGTAAACTGGATACTGCAAGTAGTTACATGACAACCTTCTGGACTCCTTGGGGCAGGAAAAGATGGCTCAAATTGCCTTTTGGAGTATCAGTTGCACCAGAGGTGTATCAACGTAAACAACATGAACTATTGACTGGACTCAGTGGTGTCGAACCAATAGCTGATGACATCCTTGTGGTTGGCTGTGGGGACACAGATGAGGAAGCAGAGCAAGATCATGATGGCAAACTGCTGGAACTGATGGATCGTTGTAGGCAGGTAAAATTAAGACTTGGCATAAAAAAGCTGCAATTCAAGGTCAAAGAGGTCCGCTTCCATGGACACATCCTATCCTGGGAGGGTTTGAAGGCTGACCCAGACAAACTCAGAGCCATACTGGATATGCCACAGCCAGAAAATGTGAAATCCCTGCAGCGCTTCATTGGGTTGTTACCTACCTGGCAAAATTCCTACCTCACCTCTCAGAGGTCTGCGAGCCATTGAGAAGGCTTCTGGACAAGGATGCTGTTTGGCATTGGCTTCCTAAGCATGATAATGCAGTGCAGGACATCAAACGTTTGGTCACAGATACACCTGTCCTGAAGTACTATGACGTTACTACTCCTGTAACTATTCAAAGTGATGCAAGCAAAACTGGACTTGGGTGTTGCCTATTGCAAGCTGGCCAGCCTATCGCTTTTGCTTCAAGAGCACTGACTCTTACTGAACAAAACTACGCTCAAATAGAAAAGGAATGTCTGAGTATAGTGTTTGCCTGCCAGCGCTTTCACCACTACCTCTATGGTCGCGACGAGATCACGGCGGAAACTGACCATAAGCCTTTGATTTCTATTTTCAAGAAACCTCTTTTGTGTGCGCCCAAACGCCTACAGAGCATGTTGCTCACACTACAAAACTATTGCCTAAATGTTGTCTACAAGCCTGGCCCGGAAATGTATATTAGTGACACTCTTAGCAGAGCTACAGCAGCTGGAGGTGCACCCGACTATGCACAACACACAGTTTGCAATGTTCAACAGGACCTGGATGTCCTGTCACAGATTAATCATTCAGACTATTTGAACGTCACGGACCAACGATTGCTTCAGATAAAACAGCACACTGAAACCGATGAGAGTTTGCAAGCTCTTAAATATGTTGTTCTGGATGGTTGGCCTGATTCCAAGGAGGAGGTGCCATTAACTGCAAGAGAATATTGGACCTTCAGAGATGAAATCGGCATTCAGGATGGCATACTATACAAGGGGCAGAGGGTCATCATTCCTAAATCTTTAAGATCAGAGATGCTGACACGTATTCACGCCAGTCACATTGGTGGAGAAGCATGCTATAGGCAAGCACGAGATACCCTATACTGGCCCAACATGCAGAATGAGATTAAAGACTTTGTTAGCCATTGCTCGGCATGCAATGAATATGCACAGGCACAACAGAAAGAACCCATGATGTCGCATGTGCTGCCCACCCGGCCGTGGCAAATTGTAAGCATGGATTTATTGAATTATGCTGGGCAAGATTTTCTGCTAATTGTTGATCACTATTCTGACTTTTGGGAGATTGAGCTACTTCCTGACCTGTCTGCTGATACTACAATCAGGCGTTGCAAAGTTCAGTTTGCACGTTATGGCCAGCCGGATAGAGTTATCTCAGATAACGGACCTCAATTCGCATGTGAGCAATTCAGACGGTTCTCTGCAGATTGGGGATTTGAGCACGTCACCTCATCGCCTCGGCACCCGCAAGCGAATGGCAAAGCGGAATCGGCTGTCAAGATTGTGAAGAATATTTGTAAGAAGGCCAAGTATGATGGTACTGACCCGTGGAAAGCCATTCTACATTGGAGGAACACCCCATCCGAAGGCATGGACAGTAGTCCTGCGCAACGCTTAATGTCAAGGAGACTGAAAACTTTGTTGCCTGTGGCCAACAAATTACTTGAACCTTGTGTGGTTACAGGTGTCCTAGAGAAACTGCGAAGGAGGAAACAGATTGCCAAACTGTCTTATGATGTGTCTGCTAAGGACTTACCTGAACTAAGCATTGGAGAGCCAATCCGTATGAAGCCGCTTCCTGGTGACAGGACTGGTCGCTGGAGACTGGGTTCCTGTGTTCAGCGTGTAGCCCCTCGCTCATATCTTGTGGATGTAGACGGCAGTCTCTACCGCCGCAATCGGGTGGCCTTGCGAAGAGCGGAGCAACTCCCCATACAAGCCTATGTGCCTCCTGCACGTGCTCCTCCCGAGGTACTCAATGCTCCTGGACCGCATCCGCAAAGCGGAGGGAATACTGCTGTCCTTTCAGAAGGATACATTGAGAATGACATAATACAGCCACATGTACCATCAAGTTTGTCTGTGCCGAACACCCCAGCCAGGAGGGAGGGCGGCTCTGTATCAATGCCTACTGGAGCCGCACGACCTTCCCCAGGCAAAATCTCTGTGGCCTTGCGTAGCGGTCGAGTTTCAAGACCGCCAGATAGACTCAATCTGTAGTGTACCTACCAGTCACTCAGCATGCTATGTTTGTGACTGTTCTGGATCTGTTTTAGGTTAATTGTTTACTACGTTTGTATTGAATGTTAAAAAAGGGAGATGTTGTGTATTGATTATGCTTATACTTCCTGTTTCCTGTTCTGACCTCTGACCTGGAGGCAGTTCTATGATCCAACATGATTCCTCACACAAGCAGCTTGCAGTGTCTTCATTTCTATACATGAAACAAAGGATTCCCTGGAGGCTAGGATCAGAATGAATATCAAACAGAGCATGGATATCAAAATTAGTCAGCGCCCTTCTTAGGGCGATGCATGCTTATATAGCACATGACTTCATGAACAATTAGAGTCCAGGTGAGGTCCAGGCTTGGACGTGAACCAAATGTCCAGAACTTGGATGCAATATCCATTGAAGCCAGAGGGGGCGCCAGATGTGCCAGAATGTCCAGATCATGACTGGCAACTCCCACTTCTGCCAGAGGGGGCGCAGGACATTACAGGCTCAGTAGCATGTATTCATACCCTTGAAGTAAAAAGACTACGACACAAGCCTACTACCCTTAAGAAAATCGGTGATGGGAGGAGCCCCCCCATAGAGGCTCATCTGCACATAATATGAACCAATAGGTTCCTCGTTTGTGAGTGTTTTTTTCTTCCACCATACTTTTGATCAAGTCGTTTGAAATCTATATCAGTGTTGCGTGATTATTTTTTATCTGTTGTTGTATATTGTAGTGCTCATTACTGGATCCAGCTGCCAATTGGAACCAGTATTCTGAAGAAATACGAACCCATTTATTGTCTGCGCTCCCAACAAATTCGTTTGTATTTTTATGTTTTATATATAGGTGGGGGACACACCTTGTGGTGAGCTGCATGTTCACGACCCTTCTTTTCTATCACACAATCCTGTTTATTTATAAGCACAACGCCGAGCACATTAACACTTGAAAGGTGTTTTGTATAGTTATAGCTGGGACACTGCAAGACTCGGGAACCCCTGGCACAGTGCCAGACCGGGGACCCCCTGGCACACAGTCAGACTCAGGGACAGCAGCCTTACCACGAGATTTGGCCTCTGTAGCTCCACAGTGGGAGATGGGCACAGCGGCCTCACAGCTTAACATGGGTATGGTGACCACTGACTTGCCATTAGTCATGGACATAGCGCCCTTGCTGATTGGCATAAACAGTGTGGATTCATTGACTGGTGGAAACAGTGCGGATTCACCACTTGGCAGAAACAGTGCAGACTCACCGCTTGGCAGATACAGTGCAGAATTATCACTTGGCAAAGGCAGGGCAGCCACGCCTTGGGTTGAGTTTCAGTGGCTCCATTGTGGGACATGGGTACAGTGGGCACACCACCAATCTCTATACCAACAGTCTCACCGTCACACTGAGTACCTATGGCATTACTACCAGAACATGAACCAGCAGCACCATTTTTAGACTTAGTACCAGTGGAGTCCCTGCTGGATCTAAAAATTGTGGCCCCACAGGGTAACCTAGGAACAGGGGGCTCAATATGTGAAAATAAAGTGGGCTGTGACTGTCTGAAAGTGGGCATTGGAAGATTCTGTGGCATGGGTCTGCACAGTAGTAGCAGAGATTATACAGCCTGCTTCTCTCCTTCTCAGACATAGGAGTACTAACACAGGTTCTGCTGGGAGATGCTGCATTGTTAACCTCAACAGGTGAGCACCCTAGAGACTCCATTAACCTCTGCAGTGCCCTCAGCATTGTCAGGGATATATTAATTATGACGTGTATTTTCTTATTTTAGATATACAGATGTATATATATTTTTGACAGTGCCTCCAATACCAATGGTATAATTTGGTAATTTACCCTTAAGATAAGGATTAATAACCAATCAATGAATATACGTCTTAACAAATATATAGCGCTTTATCCCGAGTTCTTTTGATGCTATGTAGATATTTTTAGACACAATAAAATCAATAAAGATGATATCAGACTGCGTAACGGTAAAACAATTCAAATCAAAATTTATTCACACGTCAAGTTTCATACAATCATATGTTATCCACTGATTAGCAAGATACAATTTCAAAAGTAATTATAGATCGTGATTAGTAGTAATACTGCGACACGCAATAATCTAATGGACAAACCATGTAGGTTTATAGACCGCACTCCACATGTGCACGCATCAGTTCTTAAACACCAAGTTCTATTCTATTCACTTAAACCTTTCCCATTATAAACCAATCTTCAACCTGGCTAAAAAAAAACACTCAGTTACTGGGCATCACCTACAACACAGTTTATTATTGTGGGGGCCTATTCACTAAATGCAACTTCCTTCAGGGAGATACATAACACACTCGATAGGTAGACTATCTCTTCCACAGATCAATCACAGCACTTCATTCAATATACATTAACCCAAAACTTCCTATTGACTTACATGCATTCAATTGAAAGGGCTGCAAGATGTATATGAAAGGGGTTATGTTCGTTTTACTAATGGGGCTGATGGCACTTGATATATAAAAACTTTTCACGGTTCCAGCGTATGTCACTATGGGCACACAACTGATCTTTAGATGTCCACATCCAGTATTCTTGGAATATAAATAATTTCACTAAATTATGGCGCAACTAAGCTGCCGTAATAGTTTCTTCCTCTTGCGCTAGTCTGCAGTAGAGCGGAAAGGCTGATACTATTCTACTGTTTAGGCTTCAACAGCAAAGTAATTCATTAATATTCATTTAATTTGTGATGGACATCTAAAGTAAGGACTATGCAATTAGGAAATATCAAGTTATTCAGTTATACTTAACCATCTGGTAGTGAAGATAGAATGGTGTAAGATTAGGGTGTGGTCGCGTCTTATTGGAGTGACTGATGCTATCTGCCCTTTCTCCCCTCCAAGCGTCCCTCAGGTCTCTCCCCAAGCTTTCTTTCAGGGTCTTTTTTCCTTTTCTTTTCTCTCTGGAGTATCCCCTCTATATAGTGGTTTTCCGTCCTGTTTTAGCTCTAGCCCATCACTATGTGGCCTCATTTGATTGGAGGATATATATATTCATTAACTCCAGGGGTCTGTCCAGGTGTTATATTACCTGGCCAGCATATGGCGCTCTCAGATCAACCATCAACCTTCTACAGGAATTAATTTATGTATGTGGCCAATCTTTAATGGTTTGGGGGTCATTTTATACTATATCCCGGGACTCCATGGGTTTATTTAACAATATCAATATTATTGCTATTGTTGAATCGCCGGCATATTTTTCCACGGCGTGCATGCATCTCATACACCCCTTATTTATATCCAGAGCTATGTGTGTATGAGATGATTCTGCAGGCAGGCATTCTTTCATGATATATTCCTTAAAATTCCTTCATAATTAACAGACTTAATCTGTTTTATAAATGTTAATACACAAGACATTTATTATGTAATAATCAATTAAATGTGGTGTGGCCTCTATCTTTTATAAAATACCAAGATTATCTATTATAACTGACCACATAAATTAAATATTCAAATACCATATAGTGTTAGAGATCAGAACAGTGCTATATTATAGCATTACAAACTGGTTATTCAGGTAATATAGCACTGTTAAAAACAGAAAATCATTTAACCTTTTCTGTTTTTTTTTATTCTACAGGTTATATAATCCATTGTCTAAGGCCTCAGAGCTTAGATCTGACCAAATATTGCCTTTGAACATACACACTAGGTTAAACTCAGCTGCCCATCGTGTTCCTTTACTTCAAAGCAATGTGATCTAACATCTGTTTTTTTACAACAAGAATCAATTAGGATCGTTTCTGAACAATGGATGTTTCTTCCCTTGTTTGCTGAAAGATAACGAATTTAGCTTGTCCATTGTCTAAAAATCATAGTCTTGTTACATTTTAACCCCAATTAGACAGATGGCCTGTTTGAAGCCATTCTTGGCCGTCATGTATACAGTCCTGCGAAATATAGAAATTTCATATCTGAACTGGTCTGACAGCATGTTGAGCACCATTTGGAGCATAGAGTTAAGCACAGGTAAAATACCTGCAGGCTTGGTGGGCTCCTGGGTAATGTCACGGGGGGCACATGGCTGGAGCCATGGTGGGGCCTTTATACTGGGTGTTGTTAAGCCCATTAGGCAGATTTGTTGCTGACTGCATGATGCAGAACACGGCATACAGAATATACACAGATGCTGGACATGAATGCCAAACAGGATACACACACAAAAGGAAACCGTGCACTGGGGAAATGTCCTTATGGTGGTCTTCTAAATCTATGCAGGATATAGGGCAAGGAAAAAAACACAATAACAACAGGGGTAGGCAAGAAACAACAATACGAAATGCCCAGCAGCAAACACAGAACCCTAACTAGAATGAAGTCCTTAAGCTGGCCTCTAATAAAGACTATAATATGCTGCTGGGAAAATACACAAAGACAAGAAACCAGGACACACAGAACATAAACAGGAATAATCAAGAGTAGTCAGAGATTTCCAGAAGATCTAAATAACAGAGTAGAGTGTCAGCCATATGCCAGGGATCACGAACCAGAATAGCAGGTCAGACAAGCAGGTCTGTACACAGGATTTTCAGAATATAGGGTACAGGGAGCAGTCAAGAGAATAGTGAAGAAAACAAGGCAAAAGTGATACACAGGGTATCAAAACAAATATCACAATATCAGGCACACAGTAAATAAAGACTCATCCAGGAGCAGGGAGCTGATGCCTGTGACCACAGGCCAATCAGCAACAGGGAAGTCCAGGGATGGATAGTCTGAACTGGCTAGCCCAGAACCACTCAAGAACTGGCCCGGATCACTATCACTACCCGGGAGCATGGCTGGGATGTGGAAACCTGACACTTACTGGCCTTACTGGTCAAACCTGTTTGACATTGGGCATCGAAAGGTCACCGCATGTTCGGTGACTTTTCGTTCTCTTCAATTCGGGCGGTTTGGCGATCTCATTTCGTGACCCTGCGGTGTATTCAGCAAGCACCACAGAGCCGTCGTAGTGCAGGGAAAAGCTGCCGCAAACCTGCCGAACACTCACTGCAAAACCCAGCAAATGCATACTTAAAACCCGCAAAAAGATCTGGATTAATCCCGCCGAACACGCCGCAGAAACCCGAGCAGCCGCCGATCACAGCGCAGAGCAGCAGTCCGAAAAAGCCGACACCGCAGACAAATGGAGTGAAAAAAAAACAGTACGCTTGAATGTTTGAAAAGTGAAACGCTGTTTGCAATAAACTACTGAACGAAAATGTCTGAAATTTACATATAAGATGCAATGAATGATAATAAAAAGGGCTGTTACAGAAAAAAGATTTTAAAAAAACGGATTTTTTTTTTGCAAAATAATCCCGAAAAATGCCTAAAAGATCCTAAAAAATCTAAAAATAAAGAAACTTTTTACTGCAGAATATTATAATAAACGGTTTATTAGATATTGAATTAAAATGGGAATATTTTTAACATTGAAGCCTATGGGATTCGCCTGAATAAACCTGTCGAATGAAACCACCGAACAGCAGGGCAATTTGGCAACTTTTCACTGCTGGTTTATGTTCTCTGAATAGACGAAGCATTGCTTGTCTATGGGGATTTCACTGCCCTCAAACAGGCAACGAACAGCCACCGTATGTACAGGCAATTCGCCAGGATTTGGCGAACTGTCTGCTCTCTGAATAGCCGAATGGCCAGGAAAGGTAACCGAATGCTGAATTTCAGCGTTCGGTTACCTTTCGCCAGCAATTCGGATGTCTTTGAAAAACCCCTGTTAGTTTGAAGTTTAGGATTATTCCCAAATCCTTCTCCTGCTTTGATTTCCCTAACTCCTTTAGTCAGTGTTTTATCCAAGAACAAGTATTTTCATCTAGACCAATTTTTCTGAATTTAAATAGTAACTTCTTGTGTGGAACTGTCAAAAGCTTTGGCAAAATCCAAGTAAATCACATCCCCAGCGACCCCCTGATCTATGCCTCTAGTTACTTCTTCATAGAATGCAATTAGGTTAGTCTGACATGATCTGTGTTACATAAAACCATGCTGATTTTTTTGCTATTTACATTATACCTCCCAATAAATACCTGAATTTTATCCCTTAGTAACCCCTCAAATACTTTTCCCAGCCACAGATGTTAAGCTCACAGGTCTATAATTCCCAGGTATACCTTTTGAACCTTTCTTGTATATATAGGGACTACATCAGCTTTTGCCCAACCCTCTGGTACGTTTCCTGAAAAAAAAAAGAATCTTGAAAGATTAAGAACAGAGTTTACATATTTCAACACATAGCTCCCTCAGTACTCATGGGTGAATTCCATCCGGCCCTGGGGCTTTGTTCACGTTCACTTTAGTTGCTGCAACACCTTTTAATGAGTCAACCTATTACATTTTATTACTTTCAGGGTTATCCAAAGAGATCCGAATTGCTTGAGAAAGGTAACCGAACGCTGAAAATCAGCGTTCGGTTACCTTTCCTGGCCATTCGGCTATCCAGAGAGCAGGCAATTCGCCAAATCCTGGCGAATTGCCTGCACATACGGTGCCTGTTCGGTGCCTGTTCGAGGGCAGTGAAATCCCCTTGAAAATGCACTGCTTCGGCTATTCAGAGAACGAAAACCAGCAGTGAAAGGTTCCTGAAATGCCCTGCCATTCGGTGGTTTAATTCGGCAAGTTAATTTAGGAGAATCCCGTAGGATTCAATGCTAAAAATATTCCCATTTTAATTCAATATCTAATAAACCGTTCATTATAAAATTCTGCAGTAAAGAGTCTCTTTATTTATAGATTTTTTTAGGATATTTTAAGCAATTTTCTTATATTTTTTTTTTTAAGTTTACTTATTTTTTCTGTAACAGCCCTTTTTATTATCATTCCCTGGACCTCCTGTGTAAATTTCAGACATTTTCGCTCAGTAGTTTCTTTGCAAACAGCGTTTCATTTTCACAGATTCACACAAACTATTTTGCTAATTTATTCACCTCCCTCGTCTGCGGTGTCGGCTGCTTCGGCTGTGTGCGATGGGCTCCTGCCCGGTCTTTTTCCATGGTTTTCGGCAGGTTAATCCAGATGTTTTTGGGGGTTTTCGGCGTGCATTCGCTGGGTTTTGCGGTGAGTTTTCGTCAGGTTTGCGGCAGCTTTTCCCTGCAATTCGGGGACCCTGTGGTGCTTGCTGAATACACCGCAGGGTCACCGAAATGGGATCGGCAAAAGGAACCGAATTGAAGAGAACGAAAAGTCACCGAACGTGCGGTGACTTTTCGAATCTCTTTGAATAAGCCTGTAAGTTTTTATCAATGATTTGCATGTCTCCTGTTATAGATATCAATTTGATAAATACTGAAGAATAGTCATTCAAAATTTCTGCCTTATCTTGATCTTCAGTTAATAATACCTCTGACAACAAGCAACTGGTGACATGGAGAAAAAACGTAACTTATTTTTCAGAATGAAGTGCTGAGGAAATTCCCTGGAAATGGTCCAATACTCCACACAAGGACAAGAAGAGAAAATTGGAAGACCTCAGCGTCTGGAATGGATCTCCGTGGGTCTATTTCAACAAACCACGGATACTGGAAATGCCAAAATTTCGCAAGAAGATGGGTATAGGATAAAACTTTTATTCCAAATAAAATAAAATATAATTACATATACAGAGCTCTGTATATGTAATTATATTTTATTTTATTTGGAATAAAATGTTTTATCCTATACCCATCTTCTTGTGAAATTTTGGCGTTTCCAGTATCCGTGGTTTGTTGAAATAGACCCACGGAGATCCATTCCAGACGCTGAGGTCTTCCAATGATACCCCTGACTCAGATTTTAGTGAACCTACACGTTCACTCTTGGGTTTTTTCAAATTTATGTACCTAAAGAATCTTTTAGGGTTGGTCTTTCTTTGGCTATTTCTTTTTCATCTTCTAGTTTAGCCCATCTAATCGCTTTTTTGTATGCTTTATAGGATGCCTCAGATTTATCAGATTTTATCAGAATTTATCAGATTTAAAAGCTTTAAATGCCTTCTTTTTACTTTTCATTTCCTTGGTTACCTTCCTACTGCGCTACATTGGTTTCAGTCTGTTTCTTTTATGTTTATTATTCAGTGGAATATATTAGGACTTGTACTTTTCTAGTGTTAGTTTAAAGATATTCCACTTATCCTCTGTGTTTTTCCCATGAAAGAGTTTATGCCAGTCAATAACATTGAGAGCTTCCTTTATTTTATTAAAGTTGGCCCTTTTAAAATTATATGTTTTAGCATGCCCACTATGAATGTGCTTTTTTGTGTTTATTTCAAAAGACACCATATTATGGTCACTGTTTCCCAACTGCTCCCTTACTTGAATATTTGAGAAAAGATCTGCATTGTTTGTTATAACCAGATCCAGACAGGTATCCTTTCTAGTTGGGGCTTCTACCAGCTGTGTCATGAAGGTATCATTTAACAGGTTCAGAAGCCAGATTCCCTTTGCTGAATTATTAGTCCCACTCTCCCAATTAATGTCCGTGTAATTAAAATCTCCAATAATTAAAGTGCTACCCCGATGTGCAGACTTTTTGATTTGCTCTAACACCTGTTCTTCCACATCATTATCTATATTAGGTAGTTTACAGCATATGCCAACCAATAGTTGACTTCCCTGTTTATTCCCCAAAGAGATATTTCCCCAAAAGGATTCCACATTTCCCTCATCTCTTTCCAAGTGTGTACTATTTGGCTTTAAATCATAATTGACATACCAACTTACTCCGCCCCCTTTCTTATGTTTCTTATGTACCCCTCTAAACAATGCATAACCATGTAAATTTACAAAATAGTCATGCGTTTCATCCCACCACGTTTTTGTTATACCTATTATGTCGTATTGCTCTGTAAGTATATACTTTTGCCTCTAGTTCCCCCATCTTGTTATTGATGCTCCTTGAATTGGCAACTGATACCTGTTATTTGAACTCCTGGGGCTACATTATAGACATGTGCACAGCACAACATTTCGTTTTGAACTAATGGATTAGTCCTAAAATGCAATTTATTTAGTTGCTAAAGAAATTCGTTTTCAGTTCTTTAGTGTGAAAACTAATTTCATTCATCCGAAAACCAGTGGATACAATTACTATTGTAGTGGCTCCTCAGGGGGCTGAGATCACTGCTTGTTACAGTATCACTCACTCTCAGCACAATGTGCCAGGCAAAGCTGTTACATTAACTGACTGCTGCTCATCACAGTGCTCAGAGTTTCAATAAAGCTAGTAAATAATATTTTTATATATAAGAGGTTAGAACAATATTATTTCCTTGTTTTACTGAAACTCTGAGGGGGGCGTGGCTTGGGCTCCATCCGGAATGGCCGCGTGAGTGAGGAGCTCCGCTCAGACTCCAGCACCAAACGGCTCTCCTGCACTCCGTGACCGGCGATGGGGAAATCTAACAAGACCCCCGGCGCTCAGAAGACCCAGGAACCTGATCGGGTGTCAGATACCCCATCCCTGCGCCGATTTTTGGTGGGGCCTTTGGATCTCCCGGCGGGCCCGCCAGACAAAATGGCGGCGGAGGAGGTGAGGACACCGATGGACCCTGAACCGTCCATGCTCAACCCATCACCATCACGCTCAGAGGCAAACGCATCGATAGACCCAGCGGTATGGCTCCCCTTGCTCCGCAATTTGCCCACAAAAGCTGATTTAAAGGAGGCCAATACCGAATTACACTCCTCCATCATGGCGGAACTGCAACACGTGCGCCAAGACATTCAGGGCCTTACGCACAGGGTGGACGTACTGGAACAGGGATCGGACTCACTGCGGTTAGCTCAAGAAGTGTCCACATCGGTCCTGCAGCTACGCTCTACTCAACTCCGCAATATGGCCCTCCACATAGCGGACTTAGATAACAGGGGCCGCCGTAATAACCTCCGCCTGAGGGGCTTACCTGAAACCGAAACATCTGTGGATCAACTGACGGGTATGCTTTTATCAATTTTTAATACTCTGCTGGACAGAACTGAACCCTCAACCATTGATTTTGTTTGGGCGCATAGAGCTCTCAGACCTAAGGGACCCGCGGGGAGCCTGCCACGGGACGTTATATGCTGCCTCTATGATTATGGCCTTAAGGAAGACATATTACGGAAAGCACGTGAGGCCACGCACTTCTCCTACGAAGGGACAGAGCTCCAACTGTACCCTTATCTATCACCAGCGACCCTGGCCTATAGACGTGCCCTGAAACCGCTTACATCGCTTTTACGCGACCAACACATCCGCTACCGCTGGCACACACCAACTGGCCTAGCGGTTCTATTGGATCAAGGCACCTTCATCTTACAATCCCCGGAGGATGTGGAGACTCTATCGACGGACCTTCAATTACCGCCTCTGCAATTCCCCTGGCCGGATCCCCTTGCTCTGTACAACCAAGCGGCACGTGATGCACGCCAGACTCCTCTCCTGCCACGTCCAGGACGAAACCGTGGTCAAGCCGGGAGACGCACCGGCTCGCAGATGTGATCCGGATGTACCCCGCTCCCACACCATACATCCGCCACCCCGGATTGATACTTTCCGAGCCACACAGCAGAATTATGCGGGCCCACGCTGGGCCGCCTCTTTGTGCTTGGACGATCTACAAGACAACAACCCGAACCTTCCAGCCCTTTCCGCGCTTTGCCATGGGGATAAGCTGCCTGTATCATTTTACACTCTTTTGCATCACTCACCAGACAGCATGGAACACCCTGCAGGCCCCCTCACCGCCCCACTCAGGGGCTACCCATTATGGGAGAGGCTACAAGGGATTTTTGATCGAGGATGGCGGCACATGTTGATGTTCATTACTGACCAGAACACTCCTCGCTACTCGGCCTCCCCACTATTTTAGCTGTGGCAAGATAACATCACTGGTCTAGATGGCCCCCCTTTTTTGCTACCTCACAAAGCTGGACTGATTATGTAGGGGGTCTCCTTTTTCAGAATTCGTGAGAGGGACTTGTCCCAACCCCAAACCCGGTCAGGTTCGTCTCTAATAATTCAGTTAAAGCTGGCCTTAGGCCTCATAAATGTTTGCCGCATATGTTTTACTTTACTGCCTTTTTTGAGTCGTGGTGCGGCTCCACACCACCATGTTTATTACTTTTTTCTCCTTAATTCTCTGTCGGTCCCGCTTGGGGCTCAGTCGCGTACCCCGCCGAGGTTAGCGGCCTCGCAGAGTGCGGCCGTCATCTGGTGTTTTCACTAGTGTCGTTGCTGCACCCGCCGCTCATCGCCTCTTTAAGATTGTATATAGTTTTCCCTTGTCTTCCCTTGTTTTGTTTCCCTACCCCCCCTGAGGATCTAGATATGTCGAATGCACGCTGCACGCCCCTCACGCCTGCAGATCTGGTCATTGTTTCTATAAATGCAAATGGTTTAAATGTCCCTGAGAAGCGTTCCCATGCCATGAGAGACTTCCGATCTCAGAGGGCCTCAGTTGTGTTAATTCAGGAAACTCACTTCCAGGAAGGGAAGGCACCCACTCTGACAAACTCTTATTACCCTCTAGGCTTCTATAGCAATAATACCGAGGCTAAAACTAAGGGAACTGCGATTTTGTTCCACAGACGCGTCCCATTTCAACTACTTGATTCTATGACCGATGCGGGGGGCCGCTTTGTCTTTGTCAAGGGTCGGATCCTAGACCAGGTATACACCTTTGCCAACTGTTATGCCCCCAACAGAGCACAACATAGGTTCCTCTCCGCTACCCTGCGTACACTGCGGGACTTTGCCGAGGGGCTGGTCGTGCTGGGAGGGGATCTAAATGTACCCTTAGAACCATCTTGGGATACCTCCGCGGGTCATTCATCCATACCACTACACATAATGCGCTCATGCCGTAACTCCCTACATGCGTCGAGACTTGCAGACTGCTGGCGGACACTACACCCTGTAGGCAAAGACTTCACATTTTACGCACATCCCTCCCAATCCTACTCTAGGATTGATTACCTGTTCATACCTCAATACCACCTCTCGGCCCTACTCAGCGCAGCGATTGGTACGGCCACATGGTCAGACCACGCCCCTGTCTCTATCACTTTGCGCTCTCCCATGTTTAGGCCGACTGCCCCTAACTGGCGCCTTAATGACTCCCTCCTGTCTGACCCGCTCGTGACCGAGGAGGGACGACAGGTCCTCACAGACTTTTTCGTAGAAAACGCCACTGGTGAGGTGGCCTCGCCACTTGTGTGGGAGGCGCATAAATGCGTGATCAGAGGCTACTTCATCAGAAAAGGCGCTGAACTGGCTAAGAGCCGATCAGCAGCTATGCGAGACCTACAGCACCAGATAACCCACATCTCCTCTGACCACAAGCTTGAGGGTAACCCTGAAACTATGGCCCACCTGACTGAACTGCGCAGATCCTTAACCACACTTATGAACACGACCTATCACAGATCGTACTTACGCTCAAAGGCCCTTTTTCATCTACACGGGGACAAAAGTGGGAGGTTATTAGCGCGAATGATAGCCAAAAAACGCTCAGCTACATACATAGCGAAATTGCGCGACTCACAAGACGTAACACAACGGCTGCCCGCAAAGCTTCTTCAAATTACACGAGACTATTATGCTGCGCTCTATAATCTGCAAGGCAATACTTGTCCCCAGGATGTAGCCCACAAGCGCGCGGACATTATGGCTTACCTCACTAAATACTCCACTAAACGAATCTCAAGTCAAACGTCAGAACTCTTGCACCGGCCTTTGACGGCAGAAGAACTAGCCCTGGCACTTAAGACCTCTAAAACGTAAAAAGCCCCAGCCCTGATGGTCTCCCGGTCCAATATTACAAAACCTACACTGCAGTCCTCTCCCCACATCTCCTGACAGCTTACAATGACCTGGCAGAGGGGCAACCCCTCCCCACACAGACCCTATGTGCCAACATAACGATACTACCGAAAGAGGGTAAAGACACCGACCTGGCCTGGCCTGACCTGGCCTGGCCTGACATTGGCCTGGGTCCCCACCTCCGCGCCTGGATAGGAGCTCTATACGGGGACGCGACTGCACGCGTCTGTGTGAATGGGGTGTTTACGGCCCCATTTCCTATCCTCAACGGCACACGCCAGGGCTGTCCACTCTCGCCGTTATTATTCGTATTGACCCTAGAACCATTCTTGGAGGCCATACGGTTAAATTCGAACATAACAGGGGTTCAGGTGGGTCCTCAACGCCACAAGGTGGCTGCGTATGCGGATCACCTCTTGTTTTTCGTCACAAGGCCGGAGGTGTCCCTGCCGGCAATCATGGTGGCCTTTGAGGACTATGGCAGACTATCCAACCTCAAAATTAATTACCTTAAATCCCATATCCTAAACATCTCGGTCCCTGACTCTAGAGCCCAAGCTCTAAAGCCACACTTCGCTTTCACATGGGCTACTGACAAAATTAAATACCTAGACATATGGCTCACATCTCAAGGTTCCCACCTTTTTCGAGATAACTTCCCTCCATTACTTACACTCTTGCAACGGGACCTAGCCAATTGGAACTACCCACACATCTCATGGCTGGGCCGTATCTCAGTTATTAAGATGAACGTACAACCCCGACTCCTGTACTTGATACAAACGATGCCTGTTGATCTTCCCCGGGCGTTCCTTGCTTCCCTTAGGTCTCTGGTGACCACTTATATATGGAGGGGTAAGCGCCCCAGGACGAGCTACCAGGTACTCACTAGATCTAGAGCTGCAGGGGGCCTGGCCCTACCTAATTTTAGCCTTTACCATCAGGCCTGTCACCTACAGAGGGTGGTGGAGTGGTCAAGAGAGGGATCGGTTAAACTGTGGAGAGCGGTGGAGCAAGAATTGGTTGGGAGGCCGATGACAGTCCTTCCGTGGCTACCATTGAAAGAGGGCAGGAAACTGGCCAACTCCTCGCCATATGTGGGGGCAACGTACGGAATATGGCGCCGGATAGCGATCAAATTTAGCCTCACCTCCTTTCCCTCTCCCATGACCCCGGTGATACATAATGAAGATTACCTTCCTGGTCTAGACCCTCACTCGGTCAGACGGCTGATACCCGCTCCCACACCTCGTATATTGCACTTCTTTAACGCCTCGGCCCGCCGATCACTGGTAGACATAATGCAAGACAGACAGGTCACATTCCTTCATTCGTTTCACTATGCTCAGATCTGGCACTACCTTGATGGTATACCCCAAAAACACCAACTGGGGCGCCCACTATGGACGTTTGAGAGACTATGTCATAGCACGGGACCTCTCTCACATGGTCTGTCATTGCTGTACACGTTGCTCAGAGATGCATCCGCGGACACTCCACCGCCATACATGGGAAAATGGGAGTCAGTCTTCAATATCACACTCTCAGATGATCAATGGTCCAAGATATGCGAATTAACACATCACTGCTCCACCTCCTCCAAATTGCAAGAAACGGCATACAAAGTCCTTAGTTTCTGGTACAGGACACCGGACATAATTAATCGCTTTGACCCACAGGTTCCTGCGCTCTGCTGGCGATGCAATGATGCACGGGGTGACATGCTGCATATCTGGTGGGAATGCCAAATGATCAGACCCTACTGGGTTAGAGTATATGACATACTCAAAGAATTCATAGAACCCCCCCCGGAATTTTCACCTGCCGCACTGCTCCTACATCATAATAACTACTCGATAGCTTCGTACAAACGCACGCTGGCCATCCGGGTCCTAAACACCGCCAAGGCCTTAATACCCCTGTTCTGGAGCAGCTCACAACCCCCACCCCTCGCACTCTGGTTTACCCGAATGGAAGAACTCCATACCATTGAACACCTGATATACAAGGCCTCGGACCAATTATCCCTATACTCTGAGATATGGTCGAACTGGGTCCTCAGATCCTCGGCCACTTCATTCAGAGCAATGCTGACCCTCCCCGAACAGTAGATGGTTCCTAGAGAGATTTGTATATGAGCGATAGACATGTGGCTCACCTGAAACTTGCGCATACCCCCTCTTCCCTTTCCTCACCCCCTACTTTCCTTTTTAGTTATAAGTATGCACTGTTGCCAAGCACTGGACCTGCGTGTCCATAATGGCTTATTTACCATCTCTGAGAACCTGCATGTTCATTGATTTATGTGTCTATTTTTGGAATTCAATAAACAGATATTTACAAAAAAAAAAAAAAGAAACTCTGAGTGCTGTTACAGTCAGTTACTGTAACAGCTGAGCCTGATACCTTGTACTGAGAGATAATATAACAAGCAGCCGATCTCAGCGCTCACAGCCACTGGATTTAAAGGGCTAAAAAAAAGGCTCCTCTCTGTATAATGTATAGAACATCCTCCTGCATTAATTAATACCCCTCTCTGAATAGAACATCCTACTGCATTGGCATGTGGAGGGTGCAGAACTTCGAAATGCAATGCTTATCCAGCACAGGAGAGGGAACTTTTACTTAAACTTTGTATCTCTGTGGGGGAAACACAGGAATATAAAAGCAGGGGAGAGGGAAAATATTAACGTAAATCGGTCTGAAAGCTCAGAGAAGAAATGACTGGTGCAAATTGATTTTTATAATAAAATAAAGCACTTTAAATCTAAGGAAAACATTCAAATAAATCACACTGAAGGCTCATAATGACAGAGTAACTGTAAGAGCTGGATACTAAATGTATCAGACGTAAAAAACCTTTATAACAAGCAGCACTGGGAGAGGAGAGGGACTTTATATAAAATGTGTATTATAGATGAGGAAAGGGGGATAGTGCTCCTGGATAATATAAAATGTATCAGACCTAAGCCCCTATTATGCAGAGCGGGAGGGGAGATAACACACGTTTTCTAAAGTCCCTCTCTTCTCCCAGCGCTGCTTGTTATAAAGGGTTTTTTAATATCCAGCCCTCCTCTGTCATTAGCTTTCAGTGTGATTTATTTGAATGTTTTCCTTCTCCAGCTGCTTTTATCATCTTGTCTGCCTCATAGACATGCAAGGGTTAAGTAAAGGTTTCCTCTCCTGTGCTGACTGTCTGTGCTGCGAGTGAGTATTCTGGAGCTCTATCACTGTCAGGTTTTCGGGTCGGGAAGGATTACACATACAAACCTTTTAGCTTTGCTTCATTACTGGTCTCCTTCACTCATCAGTGTAATATCACAAAAAGGACTGAAACTAAAATGTAGTGCATTTTATTTTAGTTTCATTCTTTTTTGTACTGAGCAGTTTCGTATCTCTTGAGTCATACTAAAACTAAATTATCCCAAAATTCAGACTAAATCGTTTTAGTACTAAAACAAATGCACATGTCTACTACATTACATTGTTGGTGCTAACGTTAGCGCTCACCTGAGTGAGCGTTAACGTTAGCCCTGGTAGCCACAGCATATTACAATCCAAACGCTAACGGGTTAAGAAACCCGTTACTGTTTGGTATCTTGGGCTTTTCAGCGTGAGGTTACTGTACTATGCACTCCCTAAACTTAACGTGGGGAGCACAAAGTGTTAATCAGCGTTAGGATTACAAAGTCCTAATGCTGATTAACATCCAGCTGCGGTTTGCAAAAAGTTAACCACAGACAGGACCTGGTGCAGAATCCATTAGCACCAACAGTAACCCATCCAAAAAAATTGAGATGCTCACCTACTATCCCACGGTGAGGACTACGATTCCGTCTGCCTCCTCTATCTGCCTCCTCCGTCCATTGGGAGCAGGGAGAGACTGGGAGAAAAAGTCCCCCAGTCTCCCCCTGCGGATCACTACGCCAACCTGCTGGATCTCGCAAGGCAAGATCCAGCAGCTCATGTGACCGCCACAGTCTGCTTCAATAGAGTCCTATGGACTCCATCGAGTGGATGCTCGCGGCGGCAGTTAGTGCTGCCAAGCGCATCGCGGGGCTTAGCGCCCGGTAACAATGCAGGCAGCTTTTTAAGCGCCTGCTTTGTAATTCCGTGCTAAAACAGGGGCACTTGGGAAAAAACTGTGGGTGCAGTTTTTTCTCCCTAGCATCCCCGTTTTAGCACGCGGAATGTAATGTAGCCCCTGGTTTTTAACTCCTATTTGCAAATAGACCACTACAAGTAGCTCCAGTGAGTTGTTGAAGGGATTATATAGCCACACAAGTGAAATCACCTGACAGGAAACACTCCTTCAATTAACAAGCCTCCAGCAGCACACAGAGAGAAAGAAAAAAAAACACAATAGGTGTTTTTAGTCTGGTCTAATGAATTTGATACATTGTATGCAGAATGAGGGTGTCTGTAGGTGTCTCCTGATGTATCAAACAACACCTGTGCTTCTGAGAAGTGTTCATTTCTCTACTAAATCTTCCTCTGATATGCTGTTTAACCCCTTAACTAACTCTGCATTTCACTGCTGTGTGCTCAGCTCATTTTTACCGCTTTCGCTCATCATGTTTAAACGCGATTTGAAGCCACATTTTATTAAATGACACAGACATATTAGATATCGTTCTTTCCGGCAGACTCCGCAGATTCATAATATATCATTTTTATATGTATACGTCATGTCCTGCCTGTATTTTATGACAAAAAATGCAATAAAAATTGAATTTTTAATCATCTGCAGTGCGTAAAGTGTTTTTTTTTTCACATTTTAGCACATGAGCATGTGCGGTTATGTTTTCTATGGGGTGCGCTTGTACAAAAATTTGAAATGGGGACTTGTTACATTTTGTGGGGGGAATTACATGATTTATAGCAAACGCACCCCATAGAAAAAAATCATTAGTGCGGCATCATTGTTCACATTATAATTGAAATGTGAACAATATTGCTGCATTAATAAAAATAACACACAAAAAAATACATGGTTTTTTTTTAACTTTATACCTGGTCATGTTGGGTATCATTCGAAAGGCCATGCTCAGGCCTTTCAATTGACACCCTCCATGACCCCCTAGCTGCCTGGAGATATCGGGGTTCAAATGAACCCCCTATCTCCACCAGGGGATTCCGGGCAGCTAGGGGTTCCCCCGGCTATCTGACATCATCACCCTATGCGTGAGGATGTCAGGCAGTGAGGGGGGGACCCGGGGGTGGAGCCACCATCCAAGATGCCGGCCCCCACCGGAGCTAGGCTGCACTTCGGTGCCGCAAGGCATCTCTATACACAGCCCCATCAGCATCTCTATACACAACCTCACAGCATCTCTATACACAACCTCACAGCATCTCTATACACAACCCCATTAGCATCTCTATACACAAACAGCATCTCTATACACAACCCCATCAGCATCTCTATACACAACCCCATCAGCATCTCTAAACACAGCCTCACAGCATCTCTATACACAACCCCATCAGCATCTCTATACACAACCCCATCAGCATCTCTATACACAACCCCATCAGCATCTCTATACACAGAATCTCTATACACAGCCTCACAGCATCTCTATACACAACACCATCAGCATCTCTATACACAGCATCTCTATACACAACCCCATCAGCATCTCTATTCACAGCATCTCTATACACAGCCTCACAGCATCTCTATACACAGCCTCACAGCATCTCTATACACAAACAGCATATCTATACACAACCCCATCAGCATCTCTATACACAACCCCATCAGCATCTCTATACACAACCTCACAGCATCTCTATACACAAACAGGATCTCTATACACAACCCCATCAGCATCTCTATACACAGCATCTCTATGCACAGCCTCACAGCATCTCTATACACAACCCCATCAGCACCTCTATACACAGCATCTCTATACACAGCCTCACAGCATCTCTATACACAACCCCAACAGCATCTCTATACACAAACAGGATCTCTATACACAGCCACACAGCATCTCTATACACAGCCTCACAGCATCTCTATACACAGCCTCACAGCATCTCTATACACAACCCCATCAGCATCTCTATACACAACCCCATCAGCATCTCTATACACAAACAGCATCTCTATACACAAACAGCATCTCTATACACAACCCCATCATAATCTCTATACACAGCATCTCTATACACAGCCACACAGCATCTCTATACACAGCCTCACAGCATCTCTATACACAACCCCATCAGCATCTCTATACACAGATAGCATCTCTATACACAACCCCATCAGCATTTTTAAACACAACCTCACAGCATCTCTATACACGGCCTTACAGCATCTCTATACACAACCTCACAGCATCTCTATACACAGCCTCACAGCATCTCTATACACAACCCCATCAGCATCTCTATACACAAACAGCATCTCTATACACAACCTCACAGCATCTCTATACACAGCCTCACAGCATATCTATACACAACCCCATCAGCATCTCTATACACAGAATCTCTATACACAGCCACACAGCATCTCTATACAAAGCCTCACAGCATCTCTATACACAACCCATCAGCATCTCTATACACAAACAGCATCTCTATACACAACCCCATCAGCATCTCTATACACAGCATCTCTATACACAGCCACACAGCATCTCTATACACAGCCTCACAGAATCTCTATACACAACCTCACAGCATCTCTATACACAACCCCATCAGCATCTCTATACACAGCATCTCTAAACACAGCCTCACAGCATCTCTATACACAGCCTCACAGCATTTCTATACACAACCTCACAGCATCTCTATACACAACCCCATCAGCATCTCTATACACAGCATCTCTATACACAACCTCACAGCATCTATACACAACCCCATCAGCATCTCTATACACAAACAGGATCTCTATACACAGCCACACAGCATCTCTATACACAGCCTCACAGCATCTCTATACACAACCCCATCAGCATCTCTATACACAACCCCATCAGCATCTCTATACACAAACAGCATCTCTATACACAACCCCATCATAATCTCTATACACAGCATCTCTATACACAGCCACACAGCATCTCTATACACAGCCTCACAGCATCTCTATACACAACCCCATCAGCATCTCTATACACAGATAGCATCTCTATACACAACCCCATCAGCATTTTTAAACACAACCTCACAGCATCTCTATACACGGCCTTACAGCATCTCTATACACAACCTCACAGCATCTCTATACACAGCCTCACAGCATCTCTATACACAACCCCATCAGCATCTCTATACACAAACAGCATCTCTATACACAACCCCATCAGCATCTCTATACACAAACAGCATCTCTATACACAACCCCATCAGCATCTCTATACACAGCCACACAGCATCTCTATACACAGCCTCACAGCATCTCTATACACAACCTCACAGCATCTCTATACACAACCCCATCAGCATCTCTATACACAGCATCTCTATACACAACCTCACAGCATCTATACACAACCCCATCAGCATCTCTAAACACAGCCTCACAGCATCTCTATACACAACCCCATCAGCATCTCTATACACAAACAGCATCTCTATACACAACCCCATCAGCATCTCTATACACAGCCACACAGCATCTCTATACACAGCCTCACAGCATCTCTATACACAACCTCACAGCATCTCTATACACAACCCCATCAGCATCTCTATACACAGCATCTCTATACACAACCTCACAGCATCTATACACAACCCCATCAGCATCTCTAAACACAGCCTCACAGCATCTCTATACACAACCCCATCAGCATCTCTATACACAACCACACAGTATCTCTATACACAACCCCATCAGCATCTCTATACACAACCCCATCAGCATCTCTAAACACAGCCTCACAGCATCTCTATACACAGCCTCACAGCATCTCTATACACAACCTCACAGCATCTCTGTGAACCCTCAAATGAACCCCCTATCTCCACCAGGGGATTCCGGACATTGTTTTTAAATGTTTCTATACATCCTACAAATCCGCCACTTCACAGGCAGGTTATGGGGACCTCCTAGGCACGATATTTGAAGAAATTTTTTATTTTTAACCCTTATTTCATGGAAAACTCACTGTCCCTTTAAAAACTTTTTTTTTTAACTCTTTGTCCTTGTTTCCTGTCCCCCAGGGCACTACCCGGACCCCCATACACCTTCTTTGGCAAATATCTAGCATATATGCCCTCTTGGAGGGCACTCTAAAATTCGAATTCTGAGTCCCATTGACTTGTATTGAGTTCGTGTTCGAGTTCGAATTTGAACTTCTGAAAAGTTCGAGTTCGAATGCGAACCGAACTCGGGGCTGTTCGGCTCATCCCTACTTTCTAGTGCCTGCATCGTAATATCACGCTAAACGTGGACGCAAAGGTGAAACCTGCAGGCACAAGTTTTTCTCCCTAGCGTCCCCGTATTAGCGTGTCGATCGTAATAGTGCCTTAGACACTAATTCAAAAACTCTATCAGACATTTGCCCCTTCTCAACAGAATCACTCCATTCTGTGCAGTTCTGTTTTATACATGACATCTCATACATGACATATAGTGGCTACTAGTAAAAGCAATACTTGTGTCAATATCACGTCCTCAGTTACCCCCGCTGTATGCTGAGGAGGACGTGCCCCAGACGTCATCCACGTTTTGGGAGCCCCAGCAGAGATACTCACCTCTCTGTCTGGGGTCCCATGACGATCTGACTTCAGCGTCCTCAGACGCTGAAGTTAAGCCCCTCCCAACGTAAATGATGTCATTTCCAGGCAACCTCCCCGGCAATGACGGAAGATCGCCTGGAAGGGAGGGGGGATCCGTTCGGATCCCTCTCCCTCCCGATCGGAAAGGAGCAGTGCCACAAGTCAGGTGCCGCTTAAAAGGGGAGAGTCTCCCCTTTTAAGCAGTGCCTGGCTTTAACCCCTCAGGCACTGGGTCGCACTTCAGCGCTTGCGGCCCCGAAGTGCACCCTAGCTCCGGTGGGGGCTGCCATCTTGGATGGTGGTTCCACCCCCTGGTCCCCCCTCGCTGCCCAACATCATCGCACATAGCGTGATGACGTCAGATAGCCAGGGAACCCTTAGCTGCCCTTGGATTTCCCAAGGAAATTCCCTGGTGGAGATAGGGGGTTCCTTTGAACCCCGATATCTCCAGAACCGTGGCAGCTAGGGGATCTTGGATGGTGTAATTCGAAAGGCCTTAGCATGGCCTTTCGAATGATATCCAACATGACCAGGTATAAAGTAAAAATAAATAAAGAAAAAATGTTTTTTTTTGTGTGTGTTGTTTTTATTAATGCAGCAATATTGTTCACATTTCAATTATAATATGAACAATGATGCCGCACTAATGATTTTTTTCTATGGGGCGCGTTTGCTAAAAATCACGTAATTCCCCCTAAAAAATGTAACAAGTCTCCATTTCTCATTTTTTTTTTTTTTTTTTTTTTTGTGAGACAGAGGAAAAATAAAAATTTTATTAAGAAAAAAAAAAAAAAAAAGATGAAATAATTAAAAATATTTGCTCCCCTCTCTTACGCAAATGGAAAAATAAATTAATAAAACGTTTGTCACAATCTAACCTTGCAACAACTATTCATATTTTTTTTTCTTAAGAAATATCTTATAACCATGCACAAAAAAAAAAAGAAAATAATATTAATAATTATAATAAAAAATAACATTCCAAAGATCATTTTTAAACAGGTCAACACGACATACAATATACATATAATACAGCATTATTTTTTGTTATCATACAGTTGGCGGCACCCCCAGGCCCTGTGGGGAGGGGTAACATTCCACAAAAAAAAAAAAAAAAAGGACTGCAATTATAAGTTCACTCCCACCATATAGTCCATGTAAGATGAAGAATTTACAGGCACTCCACTTTTTCACCCAGTGACACAAGATCTGAATTTCAGATGAATTTTAATATCATTTTATTCATTTTTATTTATTTTATTCGTTGTTAGGGACAGGCACAAAAGCGAAGGAGGATATGTAAGACGCCAGCACCTACCTAACAGCGTCGAGGTGCTCCGTTATACCAGGGGGAAGCGTTATTGCGCGTCCTGTGTGCAAAAACGAACAGCGATTGGCGAATACAGAAACGTTTGTTTGATGCCGAGCGTGATACGTACGTTTCTATGCTTTGCCGTAAGCCCCTTCAATGGCTAAAATAAAACAAAAAACAGATTTATAAAACAAATTGGGAACTGTCTTTTCATTCTTAAGCCAATGTCAGGGGTTAAATCGAGGTGGAACGCGTGGGGACGCAGTCCCTGCACTATTTTTGCGGAGGGAACTCAGTTCCTATTGGTCTCGCGCACCATAAAGCTTGCATTCGGGTGTTCAATCGTGTCTTTCCCTGTTAAATCACAATAAATATAGGATTTATCCAACATTTTTGCTACAAATTCACATATATATACATAAATGTATCCGATTTGAGTGTGCGTTTGCGTTAGGTGCTCATTGGGGACAGAAACCTTGGTGAGTTCCCGCACTACTTTTTTAAGGACTTGAGCCCTGGCCCAACGGCATGCGTGAAAAAGAGTCCGGCGTTGGGTACGGTGGATGTTAGCTAGGGTCAGGTACTTGGGTCGATAACCCTGGCCCCCCAGATGCCCCGGAACTTCATCTCCGATGATGCTCAGCCACTCTGAGGACCATGGGAAACGTAGTCCAACAACATCCGGCGGGCCAAAGCTGCCAACCCCCTGTGTTAGATCCTCTCCAGCTGATGTGCAACTACAACTCTCCCTGGTTGGTGAAGCATCATGGGATTTATAGTTATACGACATATGAGGGGGGTGGGGGGACTACGTTTTGGCCAACCCTGACCACTGGCATTCTGGACTCACAGGCGAAAATGCAAATAGTGGGAAGGTAGCTGACGTGAGCAGGATCCTTCTACCCCCCCTCCCGCATCGATCTGAGAGCGCCAAATGCGTTTCTTAGTTTAATGTTTATTTTGTCCCACCCATTGTACAGCGCTACGGAATCTGTTGGCACTTTACAAATAACTGTAACAGTAGCCATCGCTGCCTCAGTCCATCATGGGGTGTGAGATGCATGAAGAAGGGGTGAGATTTAAAGGACAACGCATGGGGCCCTCCTGTGGTCAAATACACTTCCTACAAGCCCAAGGGGGAAATTACATTGCATTAATATACGCAAATATTCCAAAATCCAGGAAAATACCAAATCCAAAACACGTCTGCTCCCAAATGTTTCAGATACGGGAGACTCCCCCCCCCACACCTTAAATTTCCCATAACCCATTTCACTACCAAGTGATTATCTGTCAGGAACCAGTGTTTTTTTTTGGAAAATCATTTTTAATTAATTATACAGTAAGACATATTTGGGAATATTCCCAGTGTATTCCTTCCTGTGATAACCTGTTTGGCAGGTGTCGACATCTGCTGGCCAAAAGGAGTTACTGCAGTTCTGGTCTCCGCGCAGGATCTGGTGGGGAGATGTCATGAAGACGCATTCCCACTGGTCTTAAAACGTGTTAGCACCTCGGGCATCTTTCCCACGGTCGGTGCGAAAATTTTAGAGGCGCCTTCTGGAGCCCAATTGCAAACGAAATTGGTTTGCAAAAAAATATTTTGTTTGCAAGGATACAGCATAGCTCCAGATTGTGTTAATATGATCATGGGTTGCTGTGTCTGCTCCCGCTGAGCGTGTAAACACAGACATGGTGGCGAAGAGGTTGAAGGATTTTTGTGGCTTTAACGTTCTCTAAGTACAATATCGTACATGTTGTATATTGTAAAGGGATGTCAGTATCTGTGTATATGTATGACTATTTGACACTATGGGCATCTCTTCCTGGCAGCACAGATCCCACTGTGTAAAGTGCCTGGCGGCAACTACGAAACAGGTCATGCATTAAAAAAGTAGGGATGCACGGAAATTTCGGTGGCTGAAATTAATCGGCTGAAAATGGTGCTTTTGACCGAAAGGAAAAAAAGGGCGAAACAAAAAACCCGCTGAAAAATCAGTCATCCGAACCTGGGCCTGGCCAGGCGAGACCCTGACTCAGCCGGAACTCCAGACCCAGGTTCAGATGATTTCGGTATCAGTTTTCGTCCGAGCTGATCCTGCATTTTCGGTATTGGCCCGAACTTTTTATGCATCACTAATAATAAGTGACGAATAGGACCTATTACTGCAATCTGTGCTTTTGCTGGGCCTTCAGGAAGAAGATCTATAAAGTAAAACAGTATCTTATACTTTTACAATAGGTTAATAATATGATAAATATAGTTATGCAAACAGGGTATGCCAGATCCAATCTACTGAGTGATAGGCTCGCCTGCTGTAACACAGACAGCCTATGGTAAAATTCATGCCGGCTCCATAAAAAGGCAGAAATTCAATATGCGCAGACACAAAACTCAGATGATACAATGTAATAAATGGACTATTCGGCAGCTGTTGATTTCAGTCTAGTCTCTAATGCTCTGGGATTGATAAAAAGCATTCAGGACAGACCGATACTTAATGTCTGGACGTTCGGCTGGATTTAGCGAGAAATTAATTCAATTGATCCACATGCACTTTCTTTGTTGTTAAATTGTATTTATTGACGATTTCAAAATATACAGATAATATCATTTCTGTATCACTGCCTGGGTCATGTGGCTCATCTCCGGCCCACGAGGGCAAAGCTTTGCGTGTCACCTCGTTGTGCACCATCAGGGACCTCATACAATTTGCGAAGTGCCATTTATACCCTAGTGATCCTGTCTAGGGGTAACGCTACGGCCAGCAACAATATCACATGGATTGGAAAGTCTAGACATTGGGAACTGTGTCCAAAGTGTGTTGCGACTCACGAGTTGGCAGCTTGAAGGCATTTACTGACACGCGGTGCCCACATTGTGATACAGCAAATCGCCAAACAGATACCACCCCACAACGAGGCGCAAGAAATGACAAACAAAGATGGTGATTTAGAGTGCGCGACTGTACATACCCAGAGGATCACACTGCCCGGCTATCAGACTGTACATACCCAGTGGATCACACTGCCCGGCTATCAGACTGTACATACCCAGTGGATCACACTGCCCGGCTATCAGACTGTACATACTCAGAGGATCACACTGCCCGGCTATCAGACTGTACATACCCAGAGGATCACACCGCCCAGCTATCAGACTTTACATACCCAGAGGATCACAACACCCGGCTATCAGACTGTACATACCCAGGGGATCACACTGCCTGGCTATCAGACTGTACATACCCAGAGGATCACACCACCCGGCTATCAGACTGTACATATCCAGAGCACCACACCGCCCGGCTATCAGACTGTACATACCCAGAGGATCACACCACCCAGCTATCAGACTGTACATACCCAGAGGATCACACTGCCCGGCTATCAGACTGTACATACCCAGGGGATCACACTGCCCGGCTACCAGACTGTACATACCCAGAGGATCACACTGCCTGGCTATCAGACTGTACATACCCAGGGGATCACACTGCCCGGCTACCAGACTGTACATACCCAGAGGATCACACCACCCAGCTATCAGACTGTACATACCCAGAGGATCACACTGCCTGGCTATCAGACTGTACAGAAACTGAAGGGAACACCAACTATCTACCCCATTGTACAGAACATGAGGAGCACACTGCCCATTTAAATGGCAGAACTGAACTAGAAGACAACCCTGCTCACCTACCCCTCCATACAGAATAAGAGGAGCACGCTTCCTTTAGATATGTAGGTGTCCATATCATTAACAAACACCATCAATTCGACAGCGACTTTCTGCAGCTCCCATTGCCCCCTAGTGGCCAGTGTGAAAACAACAAGTATTACAAACGTAAGAAACTGAGTGAAAAAAACGTTAAAAAAAAAGTAAAAAAATTTAATTCTCATTACCAACATTCAATGGAAAAATGATAAGTAAAAAATATAATACCATGATCTTTATGGCTTCAGATCTGTTATTTAAGGAAACGTACTCGCAAAAGGGACTCGGACTCACAAAATGTGTCAATGTAAACGGTCCTTCCTCCGAGGAGCAATAAAGCAAAGAGTGAACCTAACGCCGATCCGCCTGTCATTGAGGATTTTCACGAACCTCCGCGTAGTCATTTTTCTCAGCTAAAGCAGTTTATTTGCCTATGTACCAGGCGGTTATGATTATGCATTAGGCCGCAAGATACAGGGCTGTTTAGACATGGGTGTCCCTTTGAAGCCGGGATCTCAAACTCTGGACCCCCAGATGTCTATTGCCTACAATTCCCAGAATTCTTTGAATGCATTAAATGGTCAGAGAATCATGGGACGTGCAGTTCAGAAGCATCTAGGGGGCCGAAGTTTGATCTTCCTGCTGTTGAAGGTTCGAAAAACAAGAATGAATGCCTGTCACTCTCTAAATGGGACGGCAGAGCAAGGCCTTGCAGAATAAATCTACCTGTAATGGGGGGATAAAAGGCCCCGCGCAAGAATCAAAACGATAACGACAAAAAACAATCCGCATACATCAATGAAGGCGACTTCAGTAAAAGTCTCTGTGGGAATATATTGTTTTACCTTCGTATTTTTTTTTTTTTTTCGTATTTTTGGTTTGTTTATATAAATAATCAACATCTATTCAGAAGGTTTTGATATCAAATAATGCATTACTCCCCAATACTCCCCTGGGTATAAGCGGCAGGTTTCATCACAGGGAGCACAGACATTGCACATCTTCCTGTTGCCATGGCGACGGGATACGGAGAGTCCATTTAAACGGGCCAAGGAGTCCCTTGTTCTCATTGGCTGAAGGGATCATGTGTCACAGGCATGTTTTCTTTTAGATATATATATATATTTTGTTGTCAGCAACTGGCTCTGAGCAGCTAAAAAAAACGAAATATAGAAATAAAAAATATATATAAATAGATCTGGAGAGAGTCCGGAAACTGATGTAAATGCCGCGTTGGCCGCCTACGGATGGTCATGTGGTCACACCGATTAATGGCGATTAAACCCCCCCCCCCATGGCTAATTATCACGAATACAATATTAAACTCTTAAGACTCTTCTGAATTTTACATAAATTTCTACAAAGACATTTCAAGGATTCGGCGACGCTTCATAATAAATAACCAGGGCCTGCCCAACCTGAAAAAAGCCCATCGCGTTACGTCTCGCCATCGCATTACGTCTCGCCATTGCGTTACGTCTCGCAATCGCATTACATCTCGCCATCGCGTTACATCTCGCCATCGCGTTACGTCTCGCCATCGCGTTACGTCTCGCCATCGCGTTACGTCTCGCCATCGCGTTACGTCTCGCACCCAATCAGCCTCGAGTAAGTACTCTCCCTCCTCCTAATTTTTTTTTGCAAGAATCTAATATTTACAACGGATATTCGTAAGAGAGGACTGTGTGCGCGGCCATGATCACATCTGCAGAGGTAGTTTGGAAAACACATGTTCCCTCAGGCAGGAAGTGACATCACAGGCTGGAAAAAAAATATTCCATGTTTAATACCGTAGCAATAAAATAATGTCCAGGCATATACTTTCTTTAAACATAAACATACGTAGGAGGTTATGTATCGGACTATACAATAATATACATTTTATTCTATCATCTTCAAAACAAGGTTACTGATAGCAGCAGAGATCTTAAAAATGTCTCGCGGGATCACTTCAATCCCCCCAGGTTTCTCGCTACGTCGCACGGGACGTCCTCACGCCGGAACCTATCCGCAGAGAGCGCAGCAGCGATTAATAACCGAGATGCTCTCATTCAGTGATGGTGAGCACAGGAGCAGAGGATCATGGGAGCTCTGGTACACCAGCGCTGGTCACAGACTCCAGCATGAATGGACAGCCCGAACGAGGTGAGGCGGCCTGTGTGAAAATATATAATCCTGTGCCGTAGCGCTGCTGCGCGGGGCACGAGGACGGACCAAACTCATCCACAAAAGGGGGTCGGCAACCTCCGCCCTCCAGATGTTTTGCGACTACATTTCCCATGAGGATCAGCTAATCTAACGCGTGGCTGAGCATCAAAGGAGATGCAGTTTCCAAACCCATGCAGGGCCAAGGTTGCCGACCCCTGATCGACAAGGTTAATATTCGTTGGCGCATATATTTGCATTTTACGCCGTCCCTCGCCACGCCTGCTGTCGAAAGCAAGATGACTGGAAACCTGAATATATATTGCCTCTGTTAAACTCACGACTGATTATCCTGTGCCGTCCCTTCGAGGATGCGTACGTTATGGTAGTTATTATATATACACACGTCTAGAGTTATTGATGATATGGAAAAAAAAAAAAAAAAAAACACCCCAGGTACCTACCAGGGCAAAAAGTGATACCGAGATTCACCCCAAAGATCCTTCTAATACATTTCATGGGTCAGCAAGGCACTTCCCAATAAAATATATTCTTCTTTTCTAATTAGACATGTCGTAAAGCTTTGTAAATTAATAAAAAAAAAAAAAAAAGTAGTTCCCAGAAGAGAAAATGAAGAGCCGGCGACTCTCCAAAAGCAGCGAAGGACCTGGAAAAAAAGGAACCGATTCAATGGCAAGTGCACGGTGAGCGCGGGTTGAACCTTGAGTCGCCACGACTGCTTACCTCCTAAAAGCAGCAACCCTGGTCCCACCAGATGTTTTGGAACTACATGACACCAGGTCAGCTCAAAGAGTGTCTAAGCATTATGGGAAATGTCGTATCAAAGCATCTGGGGGAGGAAAGGTGGCAATGAAAGTGTTAACACCAACGCCACTCTCCAAGGTGTCCTTTAAATATGTGACCTGTGACCGGTTTAAGCTT